>JANAVB010016599.1:11144220-11455406 GCA_029216955.1 Iris pallida | reverse complement strand
TACTCGAACAGGTATATTTTTATAGAGTATTATACATGTTACAACAGTATCGGACTCGAATGCCTCATCCCGAGTCAATGCATAGACTCGGCCTTGTGCTCCATGGCGCTGATTCTATGGGTTCACGAGCATCACATTTGTGCCTCGCAGTGTAAGCGCTCTATACTGATTTGGAATGTTCTTCGGAGGATTTGGAACATTTATTGGTTGGTTTGGGACATTTCTTGGGCAATTTGGCAGTGAATGGCCTCTTCCGCCACACTCGAAACATTTTTTTATATTAACAATCGGCCGGGCATGCCCATGCTTGCCACAGTTATTGCAATATAATCCATGATAGCGATGTCGATTCTCGAATGTGTTTAGATGCTTTTGTACTCTCAATCCTGCAACGTCGTTAGGACGCTTGTTGAAGTTATTACGGACAACAGGCATGGCTCTTTGTGACATACAACCAAAGATACGCTCACGATCAAGAGTAGCATCATAGGATTCGTGGTAGGTTCGACAGCTTTGATTCATGACGTCCCTTTGCAGTTCGTCATTCAGGCCTTGTTGAAAACATTCGTACCAGGCTTCCTTGTTAGGCAGAAAAGCGTCGGCAAACTTCACAAGTTTTGAGAAGTTCAAGTGATAATCATCAACTGACATATTCCCATGTCTTAACATCATGAACTCATCTTCTTTTTGACGACAGACGGCGCGAGGAACGTACTGCTTAAGAAATGCTTCCTTGAACATTTTTAGGAAATTGTGGAGTCGGCTTTGTAGATTTTTATTTTTTTGCTGCCCACCAGCCGTATGCTCTCAGTTGCAGCTGTAGCGCCGCACATGCTACCCTCTGGTACCCTTCGATGCAGAGAAGATTAAATAAGTCCTCAATCTCCGTGAGCCATCCCACGATCACATCAGGCTCTGCTTGTCCATTGAATTTTGGCGGATTCATCTTGCAGAACTCCGTTGCTTTGAACAAGGAAGAAGAGTTCATCGTTTGTGGTTGAACTTCTTCCTCGACTTCCTTTTAAATATCTTGTCTCTCTTCGGATGCCACGACCGTTGCTTTGGTGTTGGCCACCATATTGCTTGCGATCTGCGTTAGGTCGTCCATTTGCTTCTGCTGCACACCGAGTTGGGATTTGATTTGCATCTGAAGCTGTTATTGCTGTAGCTCCATTAACTGTATCATTTTATTTATTGCAGTCTCGCTAGGGCTAGCGTCCTTCAAACTCGACGAACTATCCACAACGTTGGTAGTTGTGCCAGAATTATTTTCATTTTTTTTAGCATTTCTACAAAATAAAGTAAACCCGTTAGTATTTTACAAAATATCTACGCACTTACCTGTATGGAACTTTTATTTCACGCAGCATGTCGACATTCAATCGAGTAATCGCAACCAACATTCCAAATAAAATAATTTTCAAAAATACAAGAAAACATAACTGTGCTCTGATACCAATTTGTCACATCCCGATTAGACAAACCGTTCGTTCCCGTTCTCATTATGCTGAATCGATCGTCCTTGCTAAGGCGTTATGCTGCATGAGTCTGGAGTTGCACTCGTACAAGGCAAGAATATTACATTTGATCATTTATTTGAAACATCAAGTTGAAATCTCACAAGTCGCGGAGTAATTGAACACGCAGTATAGGAAGATAAAAATATGCTTTTTATTGATAGCTTGCAACAAAGTGCAAGTCATATTACATTGGATATGCCATTGTGGCTCCATTGATTTAAATAAAAGAAAATATACTGGACAAGCTGCCTGAACTAACACTTGTCGTTCCATACATTCGTCATTTTATACATTGAAAGCCTTCGATAAATTAGCTTCAAAATACTTTAGAATAGTAAGAGCTTCAAAACGCCTCTCCGAACTTCAGCTTTGGCTTAGCGACGTGCACCTCCAAAGTCCTCATCACTTGCAGAATTAGGGATTAGTACACTTGGAAATGTACTAGTAAGCGGGACGAACCCAGTGGTCTAAACCGGCTCTAATTGTTAAGGTAGGCATGCATTGGAGTTTTCTTTCTATTTAGAACTAAATGAATTCAGTTCATATCGACAACCATCTTTGAATTAGTAAAAGGATACAGGGAAAGATAATAATTTATCTCAATTCTTACCACGGTCGTGCTCATCCCTGCATAAAAATAGATATTATAATTTCTACCTGGAAAAGGCAATAGGTGAGCATGCTATAAACTTACATGTGTGGTCATTAATGCTATGCACTACGAGGGACTTCTATGTGGCAATGCAACGTGTCTGTCAGCTTGGGTTTCAAGCCCTACTAGAGGTCCCACAATGCCTCGTGCCGAAGCACAAATTTATTCATTCCCCCCTAGGTCGATTCGGTTCCGATGCCCCGGATACCATTTCGAAGAAAGTTAAACTTGTGCACAAGTTGTCCATGACCATTCCAATGCGTGAATAGTTTAATATATGAAACGGGTTGCATAGTGTGGATAGTATTGAGCAGTATTATCATTTTTTTTCCAACTCAAGCAACGAATTATTTTTTCCAAAGTCGTACTTCCGATTTAGCATCACGTAGGCACCAAATTTTTCGAGGCACCGTATGTCGCAACCAACGTTTCATCATTTTATTTTGCAGATCAAGGAATAGTCTATCTTTTTTCTAGAACCTTAAACTTTCTTTTTTCGATGTGAAACTAATATTTTCATAGTAAATTACTCTAAATCGATACATTTTTCTCGAGTTATTGATCTTAGTGGATTGGTATGCATTTAACTTGGCATCATCGATTTGAATATGTTCGAGGCAAAAGAATTTCGTTTGCGAGAATCAGTAGACAAGAAGGGGCCAAACCACCCACCAAATATTTGATCATACCGAAAGTCAAAGTACTTCGCAACGTTCAAGCTTCAGTTACGCGAGCTCCTGCAATGGCACCAACACTTAGTCAGAATTCTTTCTTTAATCCTTCATTTCGAAATTCATAGAATGCATTCAGAAATCAACGTGAAAACAGATTCATCAAAATCAGGCAGCAAAAACTCAAGAAAATTATACAATAGTCTGATCCTATCGAAGGGACTCTTATATAGAGCTCACTCTACTGCATCTAGGACTTATTCTAATATAAGCCGTTCCATTAGTTGGATCGATTCTCGTAACATTTGTCCAAATCGATTTATTCGATGCCACAAAAGGGTTATCGTAAGCTAAGCTCAGCCACCGAGTCAGATAGTCATCTAAGTTTTTGACCAATCTGAATCGCCGCAAGCATATTACATACTCTGTCGTCTATTGGAAATGGGGCACTACATAATATTCTACTAAGAAAAAGTCTACCACCTATCGAAAAAAGTTTTGTCCCGACTATCGAAAACATGATTGGTGGCAGTTCTCCCACGGTGCCTCGACGATCTTCGACTATGTAATAGCCTCCGTGTCGTCCCCAC
Source organism: Iris pallida (assembly GCA_029216955.1). Taxonomy (NCBI): domain Eukaryota; kingdom Viridiplantae; phylum Streptophyta; class Magnoliopsida; order Asparagales; family Iridaceae; genus Iris; species Iris pallida. The sequence continues at coordinate 11,451,973 of JANAVB010016599.1, read as the reverse complement.
CGTGCCTCTATGCTCGTCACCGAAGCCATGAAGCTCCGGTGACCATCCCCGACTCTAAGACATTCTCTCCGATGAACAACCGATTATCGACGAATAAATCTGGTGAGAAATCGAACTTATTCTTTCTTTAATAGATTCTTGATCCTTACTGGAATTACCAAGTTTGTGATTTCTATTGGTTTTCTTTATTCAATTTGGGATTGGACTCGATTGGGTGAGTTCTTATTTGACATAATTTATAATCAATTCTTGATGTATTTCCCTTTGAATTTCCTGATTGAATAAGCAAGAAGACCTATACGATTCATTCCTGTTTCTATGCATGAGTGGTGCTTGACGAAATGTCTGAAACAACTTGCCATCAGCTTTGGACGTAAAGAAGGCCATTTTGGACTCAGGAAGTCATTATCAATTATACATTTTTATTCAGGTTTACTCTTCTAAACTTCTGTTGTCCAATTAGTTGTGAGGCAGACGAGTTTCTTACATCGAATGGGTTGGTTTTGAGCAGGACCGTGTCCAGAAGATACAATCTTTGTGTCGAGAGATGTGACACTGGGTAGCAAGGATTGGACACAATTTTGATACTGACACTATACTCTAGCTATGGTTAAGCTGTGTGTTGGAAATCAGGTGAAGAGCGGGTCAGTAACGTGCACGGTTTAGTAGTTGTTGGGGGGATTGTGTTTGAATCTTTTGAATGAGTTTTTGACAGTTGAGTTAGGTTATGCATGAGAATACTTCAGGAACGTTGGGCCCAAATTACTATTTTGGGCAATATGCATTTATCGGACCCATTGGACAATTGAACTATAGTGAAGAATGAGTTTCTTTGGGTTAGGCTTAGGAATTGGGCTGAGGTGTTATTATAGAATTAGATTGTATGCTAAGGCTTGGAGTCTTGGGCTTTAGAGTTGATTGGGACATGAGCAAGAATAGTATGTCTTGATGAATCCAGGACTTGGGCTTTTAGTACCCGGTGGGCCATATTAGTTGGACAACAGATCAATTAAATGGCTTGATTTTTAAATGGTATAATAGTCCAGTAACTTAGGCCATAGTTAGTTAATAATGGAATGAGTGTTGTTACAGTATAGATAAATAGTAATTGAGTCACAGTGTTAGAATTTAGTTAGAAGGCTATTATGATGGGTCTAGAATTACCTTTAGAATATGGCTAATTCTACTTTTCCTATTATAGGTGACTTAGAGGGCATTGTCAATTCTCGGAAAGAAAGACAAGTACATGTACTCAATTTTACTACCATTACATGTATGTGCACATACACTTGTCATCGTGTTATTTGTTCCACTTGTTCTTGTGTTACTTGCTTGCATTATTTCTCGTGTCGGGTGAGGGACATTCTAAAACATGTGATTGACTGATATTGGACAATTCTTGTTTGATAGCATATTTATATGCCTGATGTCCATTACATGCGTGACCTATAGCATTGTCGTCAGACATATCTGATTATTGCATGACTGATAACATTGTCATTAGACATGCCTGATTTACATGACTGATAGCATATTATTCATTTAATATGCATGATACATATTAGTCCCCATATGTTGATGATGTCCAATTGCAAATATTCACGTAGCAAGTGCATGCTATGTTATTTCTCATGTTTATCTGCTTTTCAGTTTCTCTTGCTTTACCTATTTTATTGATATCCTGTTGGTAAGTATTATTGTGTTACATTGTGCTTTGCTCCTTTCCTGACCGGATCGTTGATTACAAGTGAGATTGATTCTTTAGATTGTTATGACCAGCAGGGAGACCTAGCAGCAGAGTTCACTCCAAAGATGTAGATTCATGTATAGGATGTTTACTGAGTATATGTTGTTAATTAGATAGTCTTCATATTCTTACCGACTTTGTACCCGGATATTCATGTATAAGCATGTAATAATTGAATAGTGATCTGTGATGATTTGTACTGGATAATTCGTGATAGATACTGTAAAGAGATATAAAATTATACAAGATGATGACTAGACCATACTGCTAACTACTGTTGTTGTCACACCCCGACCCAAAAAGTCGCTCGTCCTCGCTTCGATTTTACCAAACTCGCTAGGGCGTGATGTCGTATGAGTCTAGAGTTGTACTCGTACAAGGCAAGATGACAAGTTCTCAAATGGTTATATTTGATTTGTTATTAGCAACGAAAGAAACAGAGCATACAAAACAATTCTCTTTATTAATAATTGAAGTGAGGTTGCAAAGGCTTCAATAGCCTAACTGAATTTGCCTGATTGGCTTACAACACTCAAGTTCTCTCTTGCCCATAAAGTATTTTACCGTTTCATACATCATGCCTTCTATATCTCGGCCGCATCATCCTATTTAATGCGAGCATCAATGCGGTCACACGCGTCACAAAGCAACGAAATTTCATGCCTCAGCGCGTTCAAGCGAATCTCCGCCGCGAGCAGATCATACCTTGAACCTGCAAATAATCTGGTGGGGGATCAGTACTAATCCTCTCACGTACTGATAAGACCTATTTTGCTAAACCAACATTAAGTAATGTATTAATTTATGAAGCATACGAATTAGCTCTATATTGCCTTAGGATATGTTTCATGGCATATTCGAAGCAGCAAATCATATTATCATAGCAAGCATGTTATTTTTGATTCATATAAGTAAGCCAGCAGTATATAGCAATCTCGTGTTTGTTTCGTGGTACAACTTCTTACCAACAACGACGCACTCAACCTTGTCCGACGCAAGATGAATACTCCTACCATCTTTCCTGGTCATGTTATAAGTGATCTTGTTCAGGATCTCTGTGTGCCTGCACTTTCAATCCACCGTTCCTTAATTATATGAAGGTCACTCGATTTAACACCATTACAGACATAGGGTACGATGGTGACTACTTCAGCCTGGGGTGCTAATCCCACGCCCCGAAGTACTCCCAAACATAATCGGTATTTTTAGTGCTCTATTTCAATGGTAGGTCGCAAGCCTAACAGATTGAAATGCTCCACATAATATCCTTATTAAATTCCCTTTCTAGATCGAATGGTCCCGGCATTTTTATTATACTACGTTTGAGGGATAATAAACTTGTGCACAAGTTGTCCGTGACCATGAAATGCGTCAAACTCATACAACCAAGTAATTCGCCTATCTCTATTTCTATTAGCACAATGCCCCAACTCAATGTTCATCAACGAATGCTCTGAAAGCCATAAACATTTCGAGGCATCATGTCACATTCAATTGTTATTCGATATCATTTGAGTCGTGCATTCGATGCACGTCCCAATTTAGTATTTTCATGTTCGATGTCTTAGTATTCACGATGTATGTTCCTTCCCTCCGACTTGTGTACTGAGGCACACCTCGATAGGGAATTCAATGTTCTATAGCTCGTGCACAAAGGCACTCGTGCTCATATAGTCTTTCAACGTGCTAGCTCTATAACTTGTGTACGATAGCACGGATGACTTATGCACTGAGGCACTCGTCGATATAGTTATCCATGTTCTTATGGCTTATGCACTAAGGCGCTTGCCTTTGTGATTTTTTGATGTTCAATAGCGACTCGTACATTTGATGTACGTTTTATTTCAATTGTTCTATCTAGTGTTCGACACGCACTATGATTTTCTTCCTTCGAGCCACGCTCGTGGTCTCGATAGGTTAACTTACCATACAATGGTTCATTTTACTTAGGCATGAAGGAGTAGAAAAGAAGGGTCAAAGTCCTTCCACCTTAAGCCGATACACCTTGTCGATTTGTCGAGCCGATGTAGCTCGATTTTATAACTTTGTTGCATGGCCAACTCTTCTAACTTAGCCATTCGAGTACTTCGTGCTTCATTGAATTATCCGACTGATTTGGCTTACCGTGCATATGCCTCAGTCTGTTGCGAGGTGTTGATTTGGTTTTTCAGACTCCGTTGTAAACACGACAAAATGTCGACCACTTATATTTTAGTGTAAACGTATAGCATGCACATGAAACTAACTAAAAATTAATATTATTTCGAATCGAACTTGTACATTATATCGATTCAATTTCTTAGAATCTTCGAACCGACTCAATTCTTTCTCTCGGACCAACTTAACACTTGCATCGATCTTACTTGATGTATTTCTTGGGTTAACGTAACCCTTGTATCAATTCGCATAGATACTTCATCGGGTCAACGGAACTCTTCGAGTCAACTGTAGGAACGAAATCGTAAAGCAGAATACTCTAGAGGGGGATGAATAGAGCAGGCAGCGGAATATTTCTAATTAAAAACTCGTTAGCAGTTAGATCACAGATATAATAATAATTACAAAGTAAATAATAGTAATAAAAAGAGTGATCAGAAGGCAAACACAAACACAGAGATTTATACTGGTTTTTTTCTTGTGAGGACTAGTCCAGTCGGAAGAACTCTAGCTTCCAGTTGAATCCACTATTGGAAAATCATGCAAGTTTTCATACGAAGTCCTTGCAACTTCTACAGACGCGAGCTTTGATACGAAGAACTTGACCAACTTCAATTGTGAAGAGTCAATCTTCAATCAAGCCTCTGATTACAATCGCTCTGAAACTTCTAGCCCGTACCGCACTAGCAAATTGACTAGAGGATTATAACTGGCTTGGGATTTAAAAATAGAAGCTTTTTAGAACTCTTTGGAAGAAATGTAAGCTTTAGAAGAGAAGAGATTGAAAGTGAATTGGTAATTTGAAATGATCAAAATCCTTCTCTATTTATAGTTTTTCCAAAGGCAGAACTCTGACAGAATTCAGACAGAATTCGGACAGAACTCTTTGTAACCAACAGCAACTGAAGGGAGACCAAGTTCAAAATCAAACGTTCACATAACGTTAAACTTGGATGAACTCTGGCCGAGTTCTGTCAGGGTTTGGTCAGTTGATTTTATGAAAATAATTTTAGCTTTTTGAAAATCCTTCAGAAGCTTTTTGTAAAATAGATGTTTTTCAAAAACATAGGTCATTTTTAAAAAGATAGGTCAGTTTTGAAAAACATTTTCGGATAGCCTATTTGCCAGTACGACTTGGTGTACAATGTATTCCTATACTCAATAAAAAAAGAAACTTACATTACTTTAAAAAAATACATTCTTGAGTGGCAAACAACTTCGGTCTTGAACTGAATAGATATCCATCTTTAATCAGTGTCCAAAACGTCGTTAGTAAATATCTGAATTGATTCGTATATCGAGACAGAGTTTGATTAATTATTAAAATTAGGTTTGACCATGACCAATAGGCCAACAATCTCCCCCATTTTGATAATTGACAAATCTTGACCGATATAACATCTTGGTTTTGATCAATTCAAAAGTGTACCAAAAGTACCGAGAGATAAAATGTAAAAGTTGTTCATAACCGGTATCCATGAAGATGTTAGATATTATTTCTCCTCCGTTGTCACTTAGCAAAATAATTGCAAAAGAGAAAGCGCCCCCGCAATAAATGCATAAGTAACAATCAGTGAAGAAACACACAAAAAATATATGAATAAGAGACATTACTTCTAACATTATTTCAACACAGGCATGGTTTAAACATTGACAGAAAAATAAGATAAGAGATATGGTATAAACAACACAGGCATGGTATTTGTCACAGACAGTTTATATAGAAGCATAAAGAAAGATAATGCTATAATAAAGCTAAAACAAATAAAATGCTAAGCTGAATAATAAACTAAAGTGAGTCACATGCCAAACTGAGGCATAAAAAACATATGTCTATCAAAGTCACAAATCATATTCAAATAAAAGAGTACTGATAATATCTTGGAATGTCAGAGTATTTTTAAGTAAACATAAGACAAAATAGACAATCTCAAAAAGTAACTACTCAAAAGTTATCCTCATCCTCATCATCATCGGCTGCAGTGCCAGCATGTCCAGATGGACCAGCTCTATAAGTGCCGGCTCCAGAAGTATGTAGAGTAGCACCAGAAGTACGATACCAATCATATGCGTTCCCTGGCTGAAACAGAGAGTGGACCGCCTCATCGTCAATGCGGTAGCCAGATAAAGAAGGGTCTCGAGGAAGAGAGCTAGAAGAGTGACCTGTCTGTAGAAATCTCAGATCGGCAAAGGAGTTGGCAATAGCCTGGAACCGAGTCACGTCACGGAACTCATGTTCCCTGGAAGTGTCAACGAAGAATGTCTGCAGATCTGATAGATGCTGGTGAATACCCTCAAAGGTCATAGGGTAAGACTGAGGAGGACCAGGTGCTGTAGGTGTAGGTACAGAAGGAGCAGGTACAGTAGGTGGAGGAACAGTGGCAATGCTGCGACGAGAAAGTTTGAGAAACTTGGGCTCAGGGTCCAGAGCACAAGTGGATAAGTCAATATCGAATCTCTGAAAGATGTGTGGGATGATCATTGCATAAAAGAGGTTGCGATCTCTTCCGCGATATCTACCCATCATCTGAATGATAGTCTTAGGGACCGAAAAAAGAATCCCCTTAAGAATGTGATATAAAGCAGAAAGATCGAGTGCAGTGACATCATCTTTTGAAGTGGATTTTGGAAGTAGAGTAGAATAGATGATGCGATATAATTCGTAGTTAAACAAGTTCAGGTTATTGGCCTTGAACTTGCCAGGACGAGCACGCACGGGCTCACAAAGCTCATTCTTGAAACTAATGAGAGTTGTACCCTCGAGGAAATCATAATCAGTGATGTCATCAAGCGAGGCACCTTCATTTGGTAGACCAATGATTTTCTCTAGCAATTCATCATTGAAATCGATATCTATCCCGCCGACACGAGTTCTCGCGGTAAAAGTGTCTAACACAAAATTACAGTAAAATAATCTAATGGCATTAGTAGCTATAGGAAATTATAAAGTAGGAAAGTGATGTAATCCTAATGCCTCAAAGTAAGGATGGTAGTCAGGAAATACAGTCCATTTGATCGGAGATCCGGTACATATAGTATGCATAATAAAGTCGGCATACCAAAGTAAGGCTTGGTCGAGAGTTTTGAAATAAAACTCGTTCGATGCACCGTCATCCGATTGGACCGGAGAAAAGAGAGAATCTGTATACAGATCAGAAGACGATGCCTCTTCACTGGCATCGGTCTTCTTCCTCTTGAAAGGATTGAATCCCTTAGGCATTCTATCCCAAAATCTAGAAACCCTAATAATTTGAAAGTGGAGGAGAGAAGAAATTATACTTTCCGAGAATCAGGTATGCTGTAGAGGATGAGATTCTCCGCACGAATCCAAATTTTGGACGAAGATCTCCACGTAGATTGGAAGAAGGAAGGTGGAGAAGAACTAGGGTTTTCGGGGCGCTGCTGCTGCTGTTGATGTGGTTTTGGAAGAATAAAGAAGATAAGGACCTCGGGTTCTGACTGATATGTATATATACCCAGCCGAACTCTGGCCGAATTCGGACCGAAATTGGGCCGAATTCGCCAAGGGTTCTCCTGGTTATATATAAAGAAAAATTTGTGGGGCCACATCTTTTTCATCAATTCATTTCAAATATTTAATTCAAAGTTTAATAATTTTAAATTTCAAATAATATAATTAATATTATTTTATAAATCAATATTCTTTACTCTGCGTCTGTTTCAGATTAGCTGTAGGAGTATTGTCCCAGCTAACGGAGGTTCACCGGAGAACTCTTAAATACCGCTTCGCTTTGACCGTAGTCGTGGTGACAGACAGACTCTTTTTAGACTTGTCTCAAAAATAGTCATTGAGTATTGAATAATTAATTTAATAAAACAAAATTAATTAATATTATTGACATCTAAAATTCTTAATTCTCGACATAAATAATTGAAACGATCTTCCGCTAGAGGTTTTGTGAGTATGTCAGCTAATTGATTCTGTGTGTCTATGTATACAAGGTCTATATCTTCATTTTGTTGATGATCTCTAAGAAAATGATGTCGAATCTCGATATGCTTAGTACGAGAGTGACATACTGGATTCTTAGTCAAATTAATAGAACTAGTGTTATCAAAAAAAATAGGTATGTGTGTAAAATGCAATCCATAGTCTTCTAAAGTTTGCTTCATCCACAAAATTTGTGCACGACAACGTCCTGTGGCGATATATTCAGCCTCGGTTGTTGATAACGCGACAGAATTTTGCTTTTTGCTAAACCAAGAGACTAGAGTTTTTTCTAGGAAATGACATGTACCGATGGTACTTTTTCTATCTACTTTGTATCCGGCAAAATCAGCATCAGAATAACCGGTTAGGTCAAATGACGTAGTTTTAGGATATCATAAGCCGAAAGAAGAAGTGCCTTTAAGGTATCGGAAGATACGCTTAACTGTGCACAGATGTGATTCCTTAGGATTGGCTTGAAAACGTGCACACAAGCAAACACTAAATATTATGTCTGGTCGACTAGCAGTTAAATGCAGTAAGCTACCGATCATACCTCGATACTTACGTATGTCGACGGGTTTGCCTTGTTCATCAATATCAAGCTTGGTTGAAGTCGCCATTGGAGTTCTAAGTGGCTTGACTGCTTCCAGGTCGAACTTCTTTAATAGATCCTTTGTGTACTTTGCTTGATTTATGAACGTCCCATTGTTGGTTTGTTTGATTTACAGTCCGAGAAAGAATTTTAGTTCTCCCATCATGCTCATCTCAAACTCATTCTACATACACTTTGAAAATTCTTGACAAAGAGATTCATCAGTAGATCCAAAAATGATATCATCTACACAGACATGAATCAAAAGAATATTGTTATTCAAAGATTTTATAAATAATGTAGTGTCAACCTTTTCCTTTGAAAAATCGTTGTCAAGTAGAAAAGAGCTTAGACAATCGTACCAAGCAAGAGGGGCTTGTTTCAAACCGTATAAGGCTTTCTTCAACTTAAAAATATAATCAGGATATTTAAAATCAGTAAAACTGGGAGGTTGTGCTACATAAACTTATTCTTTTATAAATCCATTCAAAAATGCACTTTTGACATCCATTTGAAATAACTTGAAATTGTGAAAATATGCAAATGCACATAACATGTGAATGGATTCTGATCTCGCAACTGGGGCATAAATCTCATCATAGTCGATACCTTCTTCTTGATTGTATCATTGAGCTATGAGTCGAGCCTTATTACGAGTTACTAAACCATTCTCGTTCAGTTTGTTTCGGAATACCCAACGGGTGCCAATGACCGGATGATCAATGGGCTTGGGAACAAGTTTCCAAGCTTGATTCCGTTCAAATTGGTTTAATTCCTCTTGCATAGCATCTAACCAAAAATTATCACAACATGCTTCTTCAATATTTTTGGGTTCAAACTGCAAAACAAAAGCAACACAAGAAGCTATATCTTTATTAGAGGAACGAGTACTTACACCCTTGGTAATCTCACTAATTACCAAGTCCTTTGGATGATCTGCCAAGCATCTCATCTCTTTTGGCGTATCCTCAGGATTGCTAGTTCCGGCTTCTTTGCTTGAAGACTCAACTGGTGCTTGGTGTGAAGGTTCTGCATTTTTGTGTGAAGGTTTTACAGTAGCTGTACTTGGTGTAATTATGTCTTCATTGTCGTCATCGTCTAAGTGTTGATTTAGCTCATCAAACTTGACATTGATTGATTCTTCAATGATCATGGTTCTTTTGTTGAAGACTCTGTACCCTTTGCTCTTTGTTGCATAACCTAAAAATATACCTTCATCGGCCTTTTTTATCAAATTTACTCAGATTGTCTTTAGTATTAAGAATAAAGCATTTACAACCAAAAATCTTAAAATATGAAACATTGGGTTTTCTATCAAACCATAGTTCATAGGGAGTCTTCTTCGATATAGGTCGAATTAGAATCCTATTGAGAATATAGCATGCAGTATTGACAGCTTCAGCCCAAAAGTATCTAGGTAGACTAAACTGGTTTAACATTATTCTAGCTATTTCAGATAGAGTCCTGTTCTCACATTCCACAACTCCATTTTGTTGTGGAGTCCTAGGGCAAGAGAATTCATGCAAATAATCGTGTGTGTCACAAAATTGCTTGAATTCTGCATTCTCAAATTCGCCGCCATGATCATTAAGAATGCGAGTAATCATGAACCCTTTTTCATTCTGTACTTTCTTACAAAAGGTGACGAATTCTGATAATGCATCGTTCTTGTGTGCAAGAAAATATACCCATGTATATCTAGAAAAATCATCTACAATGACAAATGCATATAACTTACCACCTAGACTAGCAATTCTACTTGGTCCAAATAAGTCCATGTGCAATAGTTGTAGAGGTCTAGTGGTACTTACAGCGTTCTTGGATTTGAATGCAGATCGAGTAGCTTTGTTCTTTTCACATTCACTACATACCGTATCCTTCTTGAAAGATATGTCCGGTAAGCCGCATACCAACTTCTTTGTAGATAGTCTTGAAATTGTATCCATGTTTGCATGACCGAGTCTCATTTGCTATAGTTGACTCTCAATGCTTTTGGCCATCAAACATCTACCTGCTTTGTTAGCATCTTCTAACAGATAGAAAACATATATGTTGTCTTCCCTAATACCTTCAAAGATAGTACTACCAGTTGAACTATCAACTATAGTATATTTGTCTTTGACGAAGTTAATGCCATAACCATGATCAGCTAAATGGCTTATGCTGAGCAGATTATGTTTTAACTCGGTAACTAGACAGACATCTTTAATCACAGGATAGAGAGCCTTACCAATGTCACCGATACCGATTATGTACCCACTTAAATTATTACTGAAGGAGACGTATCCTTCTTTATTCTTCTTCGACAGTGTTGCAAATAATGAAGTATCACCGGTCATGTGCCGTGAGTAACCGCTGTCGAGGATCCATTTGCTCCTAGCATGTGAAGGGCGTTCCACCAACAAAATAATTTGCATATGAAACTCTTGGTACCCATTTCTTATAGGGTCCTGACTGGTTAGTTTTTGGTATCCATGCATAAACATTTAAATCTACTAACTTTCTGATTCTATATGCAGAGGATATATGACCAATGAGGCCGCAATAATGATATTTTGCATGTTGAGTGTTGAAAGTTGTGTGAGGTGCATGATTGGTAGGTTTTGGTTTTCTAGTATAGAAGAATGCATGCCTATTAGTCTTCTTGGGCATAGGTTTGGTATGGTTTGGTCTGACAGTATTTGGTTTGGACGTGTTCCGATGATTCGGTAATTGACACGTGTTAGAATAGGAAGCAGCAACTTCAGGCCGTTTTCCTAAACTAATTTCCAACTTTTTAGAAGTGTTATATAATCTAGTGTAGACAGATGTAAGTGTTTCTATTCTGACTTGTGCATACTGGAGACTCTTTCTCTCCTTAGATAGGTCTTTCTTTATCTGGATGATGGTTTGGTCTTTTTCTTCGGATAACTTAATAGTCTCATGTAACAACAACTTAATAGATGAAAGCTCACCAGACTCAGTTGAAGAGTCATTATTTCTAACATGATCTAGTTGGTCGGTAAGTCTTCCTATCTCACCTTTGTACTCTTTGAGTACCTTCTGTTTCACTTAACAAAATACCTAAAATTGGCTTTTGAAAGAAAACTAGAAAAAGTACAAAAAGTATAAATTGTTCTGGGAAGTATTGCTATGGAAGTCTGATCTGAGAGCGATCACTTTGTTCCTTGGACCATACAATGATGATGAAGAAAACTGCTTGAAGAAGACGAACAATTGGAAGAACTAAGTCACCAGAAAGGTATCGAGCAACGGCACTGATGGCAAAGCCGAATGCTTTCCTGCTTTGCTTCACCCTGTTCTTGAGAAAAAAGTTGAAGAAATACTTCTGGGAATATCACTCTGAAAGTATAAATTTTTTCAGAATCACCTCTTCTATATCTCCTCTGATCTCTTGATCCTGTCTGTGTTAAAAATAAGTCTATTTATAGACTAGACCCTCTGTGCGTAAAAAGCAACAAAGTTGGGTCTTTACGCGAGTAACTGCCACCCACGATGAAAATCATCCTCTACGCATGATGACACGTGTCCCATATAGAGTTTTGATCTCTACGCATGGTGACACATATCCCACTACTTCAACAAAAAAATGGAGAGAGCACGTACACACGTTCCTCTATAAGTGTGGCATGAAAGCCACGTAAGCAGACCACGTTCTCATGTAGCCAGAAAAGATCGGGCGTAAAAATGACCCAAAATATACTTCCTGTGTAAAGTAGCAGACTGGACGTAAAATAGCCCAAAATAAACTTTCCGCGTAAAGTAGCTAAAAATAGCCTTGAGCGTAAAATTAGCTCAAATAAACTTTACGCACACAACAGCCTTGAGCGTAAAAGCTCGAATAGCTTTCGTGCGTAAAAGAAGCAATCTATTGAGCGTAAAGTAGCCCATCTGCACACTAAAAGACAGTATTGGGTTTAGTGTAAATCAAATCCTCTCGGCTTCTGTGCAATCCTGCTGTCAGAAAATCATTGTGTCAGAACAAGAATCACACACATTAAATGCAGCCTGACAGCCTGTCCTCCGCGTAAAGTTCAGCGGATAGCTCTCGCGTAAAGTAGCTCACGTAGAAAGTAGCTCACGTAGAGAGTAGCTCGCATAGAGTTTTATTCTATTCGATTTTGTGTAAAATTCTCAACTTCTTTGACTTAGTCCATGAAGTACTTTTTACTCTCCTACAAGTCCCCCTTCAAAGTTTTTAAATATTTTCAAAATTTGAAATACTTTGAACAGAAACGTAAAATCTGGGATATTCAACAGTTAGCGTAAAATTCGGGATACTCAACGGTCAACAGTCCGCGTAAAAGTCGAGATATCCAACCGTCAGTATAAATTTTGGAAATTTGAACCGATTCAAAATTTCTCTATAAATAGAGCTTTTCGAGTACATAGAGAACTTTACTCGTCTCTTGCAATCTCGAACTTCTTTATTCTCTCTCTTTCTTCGAAATCTCGATCCGAATCCATGGCCCCCAGAGCAAGACCGCCGCCGGCAGCAAGGGCAAGAAGCCCGTCGCCGATTCATCGTCGGTCGACCACGCAAAAACTACCGTCCCATCATCAGCGACGCCCCGATAGAGCAACCCTACCGTAGCTCCGGCAATGAAAGGTAGAGCACTATACTTCGACCGCGAATTCGCCGGAGAAGAAGACTCGAGCTTTTTACTTCACGCACACGTTATACGTATCAGCGTAAAAACTGAGATAACAAAATACGTCCACGTTATACGTGTCAGCGTAAAAGTAAAAAACATATGCCCACGTCTATACGTGTCAGCGTAAAATCAAAATACGCTCACATCAATATGTGCCAGCGCAAAAATCAAATATGCTCACGTCAACACGTGCCAGCATAAAAATCAAAGTACACTCACGTCAACACGTGCAAGCGTAAAAATCAAAATACGCTCACGTCTATACGTGTCAGCGTAAAATTCAAAATATGCTCACGTCTATACGTGTCAGCGTAAAATTTAAAATACGCTCACGTCAACACGTGTCAGCGTAAATTTTACAATACGCTCACATCAATATGTGCCAGCGTAAAATTTCACAAGAAAAAAGACTGCGTAAAACAAAGAATTTTTACACTTTAAAAGTTTTTATCAACTTTAATAAGTGTAAAGTTTGCATAGTCAGAGTCTTTAATCTTTATGCGTAAAATTCAGACCAAATCATCTGCGTAAAAAATTTTAAATTAGATTTTCACTAACTTGATTTTTCTTTTTCTTTTGGCAGTGGATTTGCAAATTCACCCACTTACAGAAATATTTGGCTCGCCAGCTGGTATGGTGGGTTCAAATTGCTTGGAGAATTTGTCCCACGTGGAGTTTCCCCAGTCGAATCCGGAATATCCTGCAGAGAGAGCACAACTGATAGCTGCTCAAGGGGACAGAATGCTGTTGTCCATGATAGATGGGAAAGTGTTGGTATCACTAGATAACCAACAATTTTTGAAGCCAACCTTCTTATTCGGGGATGCGATAGACTTCAAATCACAAACACACCCGAAGAAAGAGGCTTGGGTGTTCAAGTTTGGGGAGAGGGCGATGTATCTCCCCGACATGGACAGGGATTATCCTCTATCGGTATTTGTCAATGCCACCCATCTCCGACAGATGCTATGGAACCTGACTCCTAGCAGTCATGGTAGGCCGGGCAAAATCATCTTCAAGAGGGATGGAGCCAACGATATGGGGTATCACGTCAGTGTTCCCAGTGGTGGTGTTGTCCCTTTCTCTGGTTTATTACCTGGGTTCACACCAAAGGAAGATTCTGCTCTGATTCAGCCAGTGCAGACCCAAATGTTCATAAATAAGTTCATAAGGGCTGCATTATTATATCCTCAGGCCAACCCTAGGCTACCAGGGTGGCTGTCAAGTTATAACCAGAACTGGATCCAGCTCAGTGCTTGGATCATGAAGAACTTCAAGACAGACTTAGAAGCCATTGGTCTGTATGAAGCGGTAGCCTCTACGAGCCAAGGCATATCGATGAATAGTAACCTATTCTTGGCTCTGATGGAGTTGTATATAAGTTTAACAGGAACTTTTGCAACTCCACTAGGTGAGATAGGTCTCGCCCTACATGAGATACAATTCATCTCGAAGCTGCCGATGGGTGAACCACCCTATGAAGAATATGTTCCTTCCAATCAAAAATTGGCAGAAATCAGAGAGAAAAATTCTCGATTGGTTGAGGTATACCAAGAGCTTATGTGCTATTATTTAATCTGTACCAGTATGTATGACAGCGGATCTCACTTAGCATATACTTCTAAATGGACAACTTATCTATTCTACCATGAGAATAGGATAGCCAAGAATGAGAAAGGGAGATTTCAACAGAACAAGGCTCCAACCATCAACCCTTGTTCGATAATCCCTTCAGATCTGATCAATGGTTTAATGATCTCATATAAGTCTCCGGATCAGTATCTGTCCAAAAAGACCGGAAACATCCCTGCGGGGACAAAAACTTTGAGCCATCTGAGGCATGGTAGCCAAAAGATCTCGAGAGAAGCCTTGCTGGCAGGCTTTCTATCTTTGTGGCTGCGGAGATGGGTTGTGCCAGGGATCAACACAGTATATAGAATTCATCGAAATGTACTGTGGCCGACAGTACGTTTGGTGTTTAAGGCCAGAATCAACCTGCTATCGGCAATGGTGTGCCGAATAAACGCAGGTTTACGGACTTTCGGTGAGGAACTAATCGATAATGCCCTCACCGAAAGGATTTTCCTAGGGTAGAGATGCCCTACACTTATTTGATGGGCTGGTTACTGCATCATAATTGCATTTTGTTGCCACCGGGCCTTGGAGATAATATGGAGGTCTTCCTCCAAAAATTCAACAAAGCCATATAGATAGCAACTACCGTGGAAGACACCCGAGCAGTGCTGAACTATTCCCATGGATGGAATTTCTTCTGTACAAGACCACCAGTTCCAGCCGATTGCCTCGGCGTACAGTTTGAAGATAAAGTAGAAGGGAGGACTTCATTGCCTGTGCCAGTTCTCAAATGGCTACAGTGCATCAGACCCTCACATCTGATGTACAGGAATGAAGACAGCTGTGCGTTCGAACCATATCTACCAAGTCAGTTCGTTCGCCAGTTTGGATATAACCAACTTCATGTTGGCAATCCCTCAACTAGCTTCTACCATCATGGAAAGCTAATTGATGGTACGAGAGCCTGGATATACTTTAGTACCGCTTGTACCGGTGCTAAATTCAGAGTATCGACTACTACCAGCACGACCGAGCTACGTATACTTCATACGTATGCTCACTTTTATGCATAAATCCGCTCCTTTTCCCATGGCTATAACTTGAAAGGGAGTCTAAGATGGCCCAGGGAAGGTAATATTGAAGAGCCAGTCAGGGTATTTCCAGACATACTCGATGATGCTGCTATTCCAGAAGAGTATTTGGAAGTCATTCCTACGGGTGCTGGGGAAACAGCTGCGGGACTAATCATTATTGGCAAGACCAGAAAACGGAAGCAAGGTGTAGCTGTACTCTTCCAGAGAAAACCCTCCCTGAGAAGAAGAAGAAGGTTACCGTCAAAGGGCCTTCTAGACCAAGAGCCGCTACCCCAGAAAGTGACACTCCGGTCGAGGAGCCGCAACATCTGGCATCTTCTTCAGCTCACCTGGGAGAAGGATCCTCGGCATCCCAACCAGCAACGTCAATAGAAGCGGTGACGGTCCTATCTCATGGACGCCTCAGCTCATCACTTTATCTAACTTTGCCTCAAAAGGCACAAGTTACTAAGGATGCCGTTGTAACACATACTGTTCATTCAGAGATCATCCCATCAGATGAACCGGCTATTACCTTCGATGATGATGACTGGGATGGGGACTATGACTCGTTCCTGGCACATTCTGTACCTACTCCAGGTAAATATAAATTACACAAAATCTATATAAGATTATGTATTATGATTTTGTATATTAATTTATTTTGTTTAATTTTTGTAGGTGTTATTATTGCATCAAAGCTTGTGGCTCCTCCTCCTTCTCAAGAAGATATTTATAAGGAAAATGCGGAGTCTGAGGAAGAAGATTCTTCTTCTTCAGAAGAAGATGTTCAAGAAGAATGTCCTCCATCTATGGAGGTACAACAAGAGCCCAAAGTGCAGGCTCAGGCAGAATTGTCTCCTCCTGCTGAGGACAGGGATAAAGAACAAACTGTAGTAGAACCTACTGTAGATGATGAAGAGGCTGCTAAGGAAGAAATAGACTTCAACGAAGAACCAGTTGTAAAAGAACCCATTACAACTGAAATACTTGAAGAGCCTGCAGAGCCGGTAGCCGAAGAAGGTGATGAAGACATAGTCAAATCATCAACTGAAGCTGGAGACGTTGTAATAGCATCCTCTGCTATGGCTACTGATCCAGCACAGGTTCCTGAAGAGACAATGCCCGAACCGGAGTCAGGTGCCATAACTACCATTCCACCTGCACCAATCACCGCCACCGAAACTCAAGTAGTTTCGACTCCAGAAATGGCTGGAGTAACAAGTACTGAAGACACTATTTCTGAAGCTTTTGGGAATCAGTTGGCCATAGTAGCAATGACAACAATAGCTTCATCTCAGTCTGCTACCAAGGCAACAACATCTGCTCCTACTCTTCAGAAAAAAGATTTGGTAGAGATTGCTGTCATACCAAGTTCAAACGCAGAAATGAATCTCTTAGTTGAGATTCATACTGAAACTTTCTACAAGACTCTGGCAGCTCTAATCAACATGGTCATGAAGAAGGGCCTCAATTATGAGAGCTTGAAAGCGGCTATTTCTCTTACTATCAGGAACATCGCCATGTTCAACGATGTAGCAAGAGCAGCAGCATTGGAGAAGGTCGTGGAGGAACTTGAACAGCCCATTAGAGAATATCTAAGGTTGTCAAGTGAAACTACTGAAAGTCTCATCCAAGAGGAGTATGACGCTTTATCAGCTGAATATCTCGCTCGGGAGACTACTTTTAATGAAGCTCTCCATGATTACAGCATCAAGGTGGCTAAAGAAAAAGCTTTTTTTGGCTGAAGCTAAGCCTCAACTGGATATCCAGAGAGAAGCCTATAAAACTTCGAATATAAAAATTCATCAACAGAATGATAGAATCCGCGAAGTCGATGCTGAACTGGCTCGCTTGAAGGCGGAGAAGGAGCAGTTAATCATAGCTCGGGACTATCATCTAACTCAGAGCTCAATTTTGGAGGAACAAGTCTTCGGAGCTGAGGCTACCATCAAAACCCTTGACGAAGCCAAGGATAAGATGATAGTTACTTTTGCTGAACTTTCTCATATCTGCACTTCCGAAGCTCGACGCTCCGTAGCTACTAAGACTGTGATGAACTCTCGCAAAAAGCGTCTAGCAGAGCTACAGAAACTGTTAAAATATGTATCTGCTCCGCCTTAGGCAAATAAAGAGCTTTTATAATCTTCTATCTTTTTCATTCTGTAATGTTTACAAGAAATGAATGAAATAATTATTTTGTGGCCCTATCATTTATTTTGAATTTAAACAATAGGTATGAGATAGAAAACACTTATCAGAGGTAATATGAACATGACAAGTTTTCTAAACTCAATAAATTATATCTATCTAGAGGTAATGTGGATATGATAGATAATAAATCTCATTTTCTATTTATAGTATACAATATTATCAGAGGTAATATGAACGTGACAGATCGTAATAACTCAAAGAAAAATAGATTAATATCTATTCAGAGGCCATATGGACATGATAGATAGGAAAAGAAGTAGACTTAATATTTATTCAGAGGTCATAATAACATGATAAATAATAAATCTCTCTTTTTAAATCAGCTGGTAAGACAGAAGATCAAAAATTTTCTTTTAGGAAGACAAATAATCAGCTTAACCAAACATTGGTAGCTGGAGAATAAAGAAGAAATTTAGACATAATATTTTTTCAAGAATTTGCCATTAATTGGCATCATGAGCAAATCTCCATTTGGTTTAGACAACCTATAGGCACCATTAGAGAATACCGTCACGACGACATAAGGACCTTCCCATTTCGCTTGGAATTTTCTTTTGCTTTTATGAGTCATCACCATTGGTCTTCGAACAGCCAAAACTAGTTCACCGACTTTAAATACACTTTGTTTAACTTTACGATTGAAAGTTCGAGATATGCGGGCTTGATATAGCTCAATGTGCTGTTACGCTTGAAGACGTTTCTCATCCAATCCTTCGAGTTCTTGGAGTCGTAAGCGATCATTATTCTCTGTAGTTAGCTCATTAGCAATGGCTATTCTAAGAGATGGAATCTGGATTTCCAGTAGGAGAACAGCCTCACATCCATAAACCAGTAAAAATGGTGTAAAACCAGTAGGAGTTCGGACTATCGTTCGGTAAGCCCATAAACATTCTCCGAGTTTCTCATTTCAATCACGTTTATTAGAATAGACAAACTTTTTGAGAAGTTTAATGATTGTCTTGTTGAAAGCTTCGGCCAAACCATTAGCAGCTGGATTATAGGCCGTAGAAGCCAGATTTTGGATTCGATTCTTGTCACAGAATCGATAAAATACCTGACTGGCAAATTGTGGTTCATTGTCATGAATTATCCGTCGGGAAATCCTAAAACGATAAATGACATGGTGTTTAATGAAACTAACCACATTTGATGTTTTTACTTCAACAAGGGGAATCGCTTTCGCCCATTTAGAGAAATAATCCGTTATGGCTAGGATAAACCGATGTCCCTTGACAGAAGGAGGGTTAATCGGACCAATAATATCTATGCCCCAAGCTTCAAAAGGCCAAGAGGCTGTTGTAGGATGTAAGAATTCAGATGGTTGATGAATGAAATCAGCATAAATCTGACACGCTTTACATCGTCTGGCATAATCCACAGCATCTGATATCAGAAAGGCCAATAATACCCCATTCTTCGAATGCGGTCCTGCAATTTTGGACCCGATTGATGGACACCACAAACACCATCATGAGCTTCACGGAGTGTTTGCTTAGCTTCACTCTCAGAGAGACAACATAGTAAAAGTCTGTCATAAGAACGACGATATAACATATGTAAGAAAGAATCATAATAGAATCGAAATGATCGTCTCTTGATTGATGCAACTTTTTTTTGATCTTTAGGTAAAATTCCATAGACTGCATAATCAATGAATGGACTTCTCCAATCCCTTTGTTGAGAACTTGATTCTATAGTATAAATCTGTTCAATATGCAAGTTATTCTTTACACAGAATAAGTCTCGATCCAACAAAGTGATGGTATTTTGTCTTCTAATTGGAACAGCTAAGCCTGCAGCTAAACTAGCAAGAGCATCAGCTTTCAAATTTTGAGAATGTGGTACAAATTCGATAAAGAACCCTTTGAATGAAAGGACCAATTCGATTACCACTTGATGATAAGGAATGAGGTCAGGATTTCTAACTTCATATGTCCCTCTGACCTGATTAACAATCAACTGAGAGTCTCTATAAGCTTCAAGGAATTTAATATCCAATTGTTTTGCTACTTTGAGACCAATTAGCCACAAGAAGGACTTCCATCTTGGTAGAACGGAAGGTCGCCATTTATGGTCCGACTGGAAGGCAAAGGCCTACTTTCATAGAGGAAGTTGAAACTCGGCCGGGCTAAGATTCCTTACTTGAATCGGTAGAGCATTATATTCTGCCATATTGTTAGAGCATGGTTCATTAAGAGAATAAGCACGGTATATGACCATTTTATCAGGAGAGACCAAGACGATGCCTACTCCGGAGACAATTTTGCCTTTAGGTCCAACCCGCGATGCTCCATCAAAATATAGTTGCCAAATGTCATCCTGTAAAGTCATGTTGCAATCCATGAGAGAGTTCTGTGGATTCGAACTAAAGTCGGAGAGCATTCGAACTAAAGCTCTCGTGTAAGAAGTTGGCATTTTCTTCGAATCCAAACTCGTGTTGAAGTTGACGAGTTCTTCGAATCCAAACTCGTGTGTAACTATTTACTTAAATAGTGGGTTAAAGCCGGAGAGAGTTCTGGGACTGGAGTGCCCCTTGGAAGGATACCAGGATTGTTTGCCATTGATTGTAAAAGAACAGAACAATTATCGGAGGACTGAACTTAGACTCACAATACAAACTCGCTCGTACAAAGAAAGCCTAGGGACGAAAACCTAGGTACAGCAGACTAAGTACGATTGTTTATTTTTGATTCTGGGGGGTGACGATAGAGGCTCGGGAAAGCGACGGCCGCTCTGCCTTACTCCTTGGACGATCGGTATGCAGCCTTGGCTCGGGGAAGATCTGCTCGGCGTTGACGAAGAAAGGCTCTTCTTACTCTCCTCGGGTTGCTCTCCTGGCTTCTCTCTCTCTGTGATTATCAAGAAAAGGGGGAGCTCTCTCTGTGTATATCTCTCTCTTCTTCTTTTTTTTATTCTTTTTGTTGCCGACCTCTTTTTCATGGGAATGATACTGGCTATTTATAAGAGTGGGGTGGGATTTTTTTGGAATGTCGGCGCTCCTTCATTCTATCTGGGCCCTTGATCCTGATCATAATGAATGTCGGCCACTAATGCGGATAGCACCAAATCTTATGAGCAGTTAATGCTGACTGCTTTAAATCTTCGTGATTGATTATGCCAATATTTGATTGCTCGCCACGTGTCCTATTGGCTTGATGATGAATGATATGCCCTGATCTCGGCAATTATGATGATGATGTCGAATATTCTCGTTGGGATTCTGTTGCATCTTCAGTGCCACGTTTTTTTAATTGAAGATCCTGCTAGGGCCGCAAAGGGTGACCAACACTTGAACCGCAGGGGGATACTCCTCGTGAGCCGCATGAGTCAATGCCTCATCGAGCCGCAGGGGACGAGCTTTCCGTAAGCCGTATATGCATAATCTTTGCAAGCCGCAGGGGACGATCTCTCCATGAGTCGCATATGCATAGTTTCTGTGGGCCGCATGAATTAGCGTGGTGTTGAGCCGCATAGACCGGGCTATGGGTGGACCGCATATGGCAGATTTTTGTTAATCATATTAGAGTGACTCCTCAATGAGCCGCATGAAGCTGTTCTCTATCCGAGCCGCATGAGACTTTTGCCACGTGGTAATCTAGGATTTTTTGTCAGATCGGGTCAGAGATTTTCCTCTTTTCCCGAAGAGTCTGTCATTATGGCAGAGCCATTATGATACTTTATGTCAGAGACAGCCGTCGAGTCGTGTCAGAGCATTAAATGAGGCCATTACTTCAGTGGCCAACTGTGAGGGGGGGTCACACGTGTCGTCAATTGAGCCGCATATTCCTGCTGAACCGCATTCATCCCCGAGCCGCATGAGTCTGAGGGTCTTCTTTTGGGCCGCATAGGGCAACTCCAGTATGAGCCGCATAGACTTGCTACCCAAAACCGCATGGGCCATTTATGCCTTTATTCTAATATTTTCCATGCTTCTACAGGACCTCCTTCAAAGTTTTTAATTTGTAAAATTGAAACACTTTGAATAAGAAGCATGGCCCCGTTCATGCCACATAGGTTGTTCTGTTTACCTGAGCTTCCTGGCCGTATTAGCATCTCGGCCGCATAGATTCTTCTGGCCGCATAGGCTCTTTGCCACGCGCCCTGACCACGTGAGCAAATCTTCATTAATTGCCTTCGATTTGATTTGATGCCGTCTTTTGGGGGAGGATCCCAAGGGTCGGTTTTGCCTTGACCGAAGCGTTCTCGCCTTTATTTTTGGAGGCGGCGCGTAATCCGAGACGTCTTTCTACTTTATGGATCGCCTATAAATAGGAGTTTTTCAGCTCTTGGGGATTTCTTTACCTCCTTTCTTTGCTTGAATTCCCTGTTGCCAACTTCGCTCTTTGTTTTCCTTCTTCATCCATCGACCATGGCTCCCAAGAGATCTGCTGCATCGAAGGCCGCGAAGGGCAAGGCAGTTGCTGCTACGGCGACTGCGGCGACGAATGTAGTCGCTCCTCCGCCGGCTGCTGTAGGCGCTGTCCATCCTGATGTTCACCCGCCCATCGCTGGTAAGGGGGTCACTCCAAAAAACCCTAACTGCTGCCATGGCTCTGTTGTATACTTTATGCACAAGCCACATATACGAGACGTATCGATGTGACCGCATAAGCACTTCGCCCATTATGGCCACATGAGCTTGTCATATTCGATCAGTGCCGCATGTGTGTTTTCGACTTGGGCTGCATAACCGTTGCTCACTTTTGAACCGCATGAACTTGATGGTTTGTAGCCGCAGCGGTTTGTATGAGTCGGGCTTAGCCGTATGAATCTATAAACCCTTTTGAATCTGAGTTGTACGGACTTGGTTAATTCAGAGCCGCATGGGGCTATGACGCGCGGAGCCGCATGAACCTATCTGCTGATGAGCCGCATGAGGCTGTGGCGACCCGAGCCGTATAGACTCCAATAATCTTTCAAATGCTTCTGTTTTTTGTCTATCTTCTGACCTTGTTTTTATCTTTTTCTAGTGAATCTACCCGTGAATTCTGCGGAAGAACTCCTGGTCGGTTCGAAGCAACTTGCCGAAAACGTACCACTGGACAACTTAGTTCATCAAGTGTCAGAGCAGCTCCTCGTTGACGAGCCTTTAGAACGAGTGACTGTTATCAGGGTTCAATCCTTCCCATTCCTTCGTGATATGATGAGCTTAGGGAATCCTGAAGGGAAGCATCTGAGACCAGTCTTCCTCTTTGGGGATGCACTGATCGTTAAAAACTCCCGCGTTCTTGATATTTCCGAGAATTGGGATTTTGCTCTGGATGGGAGGCCGATTCATATTTCCATTATGAAGCGTCATTTCCCCTTTGCGTGGTTCAACATGGTTGTCTTAGACAGGCAGATGACAGATCCTCTTACTCCCACCGGACCGGGGATGTTCGTGGGCGAGATCCGTCATAATAAAGCTACCGGGTCGGTGCGTGTGATCAAAAATCCAATCAGTCGGTCCGTGATGGGGTTAGTTCCGGGTTCTTTTATCAACACGCCCGGTCCTAACTTCTTATTTTCTCAGACTGATACCTTCTTGAGCCAGCTTGCACGAAAGGGGTCTTATCCTATTGGCAGGTTGGCTCTGCAGGGCTTGTTGCACCCCACTCCCCCATGGGCTAACCTGACTTCATAGATTCTGCGGAAATATGAGGCACCTTTGAGGGAATTCAATCTTTATGACGCTGTCCGGGGTACCAGCCACGGACTGCCCATTAATAAGCCGTTATTTATGGCCCTTCTGGAGATGTATAACGATCGGACAGGGACGTTCTTCACCCCCGTAGGGGAGCTGGGGCTCGCTCTCCATGAGATGTATGATGTCTCCAAGCTTTCCTAGGGAGATGAGCCTTTCGAGGCGTACACTCCGATGAACGAGGAGTTCCGGGATCTAGATCGTCGATTCCCAGGCTTCGTTGCGGTATACCAAGAATTGTTATGCCATCATAGTACCTGCCATCGAGTGGCTATCCAAAAAAATGATAGCTCGGAGGGGGATTCTCCTCACACCAAGTCCTGGGTCTCTTATCTTTTTAAATTCAGTGCTGCTGGCCGGGTCACTTCCCGCGACCGTCAAACTCCTGGTGAAGTGGAAGATTTGATGTCGACCGCTAGGAGGTCGAAGTCTATAGGCGACAAATTTGGGAGTCGGATTGACTCCTTCAGCTATTTCTATTATGGCACACGACGGTTATCAGATAAGGCCCTTCTGGCCGGATTTTTAATGGTGTGGCTACGCAATTGTGTGGTTTCAGGCGGGGCAGGTGCTATCGAGCGGATCAGCCGTCCTTTTATTCTTCCCGTCGTGAAATTGGCTTTTGGGGTCAGGTTGGCTCTTCTTCCTGCAATGGTATGCAGCATTCACCATGGTCTCCGCGCATTCTCGTCCGGAGTCATCGCACGTGACGTAGCGATGGACTTTGAACGTATAGAGCTGCCTTATCATTACCTGTTGGGGTGGTTGCTGCTGCATTATCAGTCTTTAATGAGGCCTGGGACGGGAGACAGCGTCACGGGCGATGACGCCTTTCTTTTCAAATATCGTCATCAGCCTTGGGAATATAGCACTATGCCGGCGTGTCGGAGGATGTTGGCGAGGACAGACGGGTATAGCTTCTTCGTATCTGTCCCCCGTTTTACTGACCAGGAGGTGAGGAATGTTCATGTTGATGGCGTGAGACCTCCTCATTTCTTGCCTGAGAAGATGCGTTATTGGTTGCGTAATATTCGCCCATCGCACTTAGTTTATCGCAACCGTAACACTGTATACCTGGAGCCCTATTTGCCCAGTAGATTTGCCTGCCAATTTGGGTATTGTCAACTATTCCTTGGGCGTCCCAGTCCTAGCCTGGGATTTGAGGGCAGTATACTTGACGGTATTAGGGCGTGGAGCTATTATGACACTTGTCATACTCGGACTAGTTTCTCCGTTCCTGTGGCCAACGTGCTAGAGAAGATCTTGCATATGGCTGCCTTCTACCATGTTACGGTGAACCAGGCTCCTGTAGATTTTGACTCGAGGACGAGCTTCATTCTGGGCACTCGCTTGGCGGAGAGGACCCCAGTGTTGAAAGCGAAGAAGAAAGGGGCGAATAGGATCCCTATGCCTGATTCTGAGTCCTCTGACACAGCTGAGAGAAACAACGAGCCGGAGGAGCAGGATGACGAGGATTCTCCTTCCTCTAGTGGTGAAGTAACGGCGGATCAGCCGCCCCTTATGACAGAAGAGGGGATGGCGGATCGACCGTCGACCGTTTTTGGTGAGATGGAAGATCAGCTGCCACTTGTTCCTGAGGTGGTGAGGTCGAAACCACCGTCTGCAATGCCTGGTCTCTCGCGTAAGCGAGGCAGGGGTGAGTCCGCCGATGAAGGAGTGACTTTTTCTGTAAAGAGAACTGTAGCCAGATCTCGTAGGCTGTTTATCACGGAGGGGGGTGAAGGTGCTGGCGATGCTCCGGAGGTAAAATCAAATAGGATTTATCTGTTTATTGTGATTTTTCTCTTCTTGGGATATGACTTGATCACTTTCCTTTGTAGGCGCCTGATGAACCGGACTCTTATGCACCGTCTTTCGCCCCCACGGTTGATCCGACCCTTGCTGCTTTAACTAGTGGCGTATGTACTGCGGTCCCCTCTACGGGGGTTCTTTCAACGGATGCTGAGAACTCTCGAGTTATTGAGACCCTAATCTAGGATAATGAAGGTTCCTTTGGACCTGTATCCGAGATTGCTGGAGTTTCGGAAGGCGATGTCGATCTCGGCACATCTTCTTCTGAAGGTGCTGGGGCGGAGGAGCCTATCTCATTTAGTTCGGAGGCTGTCGGTGAAGGTGTTGGGGCGACTGCAAGCGAACCTCAGCCTCCATGCTCTTCGGTTGGTAAGATAGGTCAAATATTGACTCATGCGGAGGCTTATTTGCTTTATCAGCATATCCTCCAGATCAAATCGATTCATGGTTGTTTTGGCCCTGTAGTCCCGACCCTTTACTTCCCGCGTCGGATGTTCTTAGGGAGAGCTCGACCTGTCCTGATCCGGGGGAAGGAAGCGCTTCCCTTCCTTTATCGACTCATACTGAGGTGTCTCCTGCCAGTCCTGGGCGGGTGGGGATGGAGCTTGTCTCGAGAACTGCGGTCTCTGCCTCATCCTCTGCCTCTTTTGCGTCTTCAGAGGCTGACATCTCGGTCCTACCGAGCATTCAAATTCTACGGACTGCTGAAGAGGAGTTGGCCGCTGTTCAAGCGTCCTTCCGTGCAGAGTTGGTTTCTCTCGTGGCAGGAGCGGCAGATTCTATCGCGTCTTCTTCTGCACTGCCAGCCACACTCCCGTTAATACCGGCTTCCTCGGAGGCTTTGAACGAGGTGACGCAAGATGTAGTTGACAGCTTCTATCGCCACCTAGGGAGGGGTGTAGATGCTGCCGTGGAACGGGGAATCCCTTTCACTATGTCTCTGAAGGGTGCTCGCGGCCAGATTGATACTTTGAAGGACCTTCCTGGCGGGATGGGGTTAGCCGTGCTTCTGGAGCCCAAGTTGGTCGAGGCCGACCAGCTTGTGACTCAACTGCTGGTAACATGGCAGGCTGGCTTGCCTGCCGCGATTAAACGGGAGCGGGGCTTCCTTGTTGCTGCTCGGGATAGGATCAGGCTTGCTCGGGATGTTGCCAGGCCAGCTGTGCGGGAGGACCTTGACAAGTTCTCCGCTTCGTATGCCAAGCTGGGTCGTCGAAGTCAGGCTTGTAGGGCTCGTGAAGAGTCTACTTCTCGTGGAGTAGCTGCCACACAGGAGCGGATTATCGTACTCCAGCAAGAGTTGGCCCTCTTCGAGTCAGAGCTGGAGGCTGCTCGTGCAGAGCAGGAGTCGATCGCTCGGGAGGCCGAGCGGATTTCTCGAACTTCTGCCAACCTGGAGCGATCTTTTAAGAAGTTCGAGGACAACTGGCAGGCCCACGTTCATCTGGAGGACCCGGCGGTGTTGAACCAGGAAGCTGAGCGTCGAGCCAAACAGAGGTTTGAGCGGTCGGTCGCCTTGATAAAGGACCGCCTCACGGTGTTATGCGCCCCGGAGCAGTGATCCACCATCTGTCCTCTTCTGCTTCTCTTTTTGTTTTTCTTTCATATGTGTATATTTTTATTTGTGAGGGATGTGATCCCCACTGATGTAGCTCTTTTGAATTTTGAAATAAATGAGCATGTTTCAACTCATCTTCTCTTTCTTGTTCTTGTGGTGTTCATGGAATTGGACTTGCTGGGGGATTATTTGTGGACTTGTTACCCTGGGTGTACCTTGGTTTTAAGTACGGATAACAAGTTTGATTAGGACGTTTTGGAGCAGCCATGGCAAAGTGGTCATGGATGTTCTTGGGGTTGGGAAAAGGAGTGACATAGAGCAACTGGGCTCCTGGGGCACGGAAGAATGGCGGGTTTATGCTAAGGGGCTTAGCGAGGGATATTTGTGGACCTACTATCCTTGGCGTACCCTGGTTCAGGGTATGGATAATAAGGTGGAAGGAAGCCAGTCATATTTGTTCCGAGATTATGAGGACGTAGCAAACATGAGAGTTTTACCGTGGAATCTTCCTACTCAGAGGTAATGAGAACATGGTAGGGGGAGACTTCACGGAAGACTTTTCTATAATCAATAGTGGTCAACAGAGGACGTTTGTGGTCAACAGAGGACATTTGTGGTCAACAGAGGACATTTGTGGTCAACAGAGGACGTTTGTGGTCAACAGAGGATATTTGTGGTCAACAGGGGACATTTGTGGTCAACAGAGGACATTTGTGGACCTATTATCCTTGTCGCACGCCGGTTGTGGGTACAGATAATAGGTTGAAAGGGAACCAACATACTTGCTCAGAGGTAATGTGGACATGGCAAATATGGTGATTTCTTCGACGGAGCCTTCCCACTCAGAGGTAATGAGGACATGGCAGGAGTGGGCTCAATGAAGAAGGGGTGCATAGAACTACTCAGAGGTAGGAGGACATGGAAGTTCTATGCGAGGTGGCGGTTTGTTTTTAGTGGAAGTAAAAACGACTCAGAGGTAATGAGGACATGGTCGTTTCGGAAATTAGTGGATCGATTACCCTTTTTGTGCACTGGGAGCGCGGGTAGTGGATCATGAGGGAGGATCTCTTTCAGGAAGAAAGTTCAGAGGTATGATTATACGTGACTTACTATCTGAGAGAGTGACCGGAATGTAAGTACATAATTTGGATTTTCTAGAATATTGAGGAGATGAGAGTTCAGTGGCACCAGCGGGTGCATGGCTCGGTAATCTGAAATGTTATGGATGTGGGTTCAGTGGTATCAATGGATACATGACTCGATAATTTGGAAAATGGTGGGTGCGAGTTCAGGGGTACTAAGAGGGTACATGACTCGATAATTTGGAGAATGTTGTCTAAACATAGTATTTCTTCAGAAACTTGACGTTGACGGGCAACATAAGCAAGTTCCCATTCTGCTTGGCGAGGCGGTAGGCGCCGTTGGAGAACACGGCCTCGATGACAAATAGACCTTCCCATTTTTGCTGGAACTTGCCTGCGGTCTTGTGAGTCATGACCATTGGTCTCCGGACTGCCAGAACGAGATCGCCCACTTGGAATGTTCTGATTTTGACCTTTTTGTTGAAGGCTCCTGAGATACGTGCTTGGTATAGCTCGATCCTTTGCTGGGCTAGGAGGCGCTTTTCGTCTAAGGCCTCCAACTCTTGTAATCGGCGTCGATAGTTATCATCCGTTGTCAATTGATAAGTGAGGGCGATGCGGAGTGAGGGAATCTGAGTTTCCAGTGGGAGGACTGCCTCACTCCCGTATACTAAAGAGAATGGTGTATTCCCAGTAGCTGTTCGAACCGTGGTGCGATAAGCCCATAAGCATTCGCCGAGCTTCTCGTTCCAGTCGCGTTTGTTGGAGGAGACAAACTTCTTGAGGAGTTTGATGATTGTTTTATTGAATGCCTCTGCCAACCCGTTTGCTGCCGGGTTATATGGTGTCGAAGCAACATTCTGAATGCGGTGTTTGTCACAGAATCGATAGAATGCATGGCTTGCAAACTGCGGACCATTATCATGGATGATCCTCCGCGGCAGTCCGAAGCGGTAGATGACGTGATGCTTAAGGAAGCTGATCACGTTTGAAGTCTTAACTTCTGCGAGTGGGACGACTTCCGCCCATTTGGAGAAGTAGTCGGTGATCGCAAGTATGAAGCGATGTCCTCAGGAGGAAGGTGGGGTGATTGGACCAATGATATCCATTCCCCATGCTTCGAATGGCCAGGATGCCACCGTTGGATGTAGAAACTCGGATGGTTGGTGAATGAAGTCCGCGTGGACTTGGCAAGCCTTGTATTTTCTGGCATAGTCTATTACGTCTGCCACCATCGTGGGCCAGTAGTAGCCCATACGGCGAAGGCGGTCCTGTAGCTTAGGGCCAGGCTGATGGGCCCCACAGACACTGTCGTGAGCTTCTCGTACAGCTTCTTTGGCTTCTGCGTTTGACAAGCACCGGAGTAATAATCCGTCGTAGGATCGTCGGTACAGCATCTTTGTCTCTGTGTCGTAGAAGAATCTGAGAGAACGCCGTCTGATGGAGGTGTCTTCCCTTGGATTCTCCGGGAGGATATCGTATACGACGAAGTCAATGAACGGCTGTCTCCAGTCTGGTGTTTCGTCGACCGTCTGGGCGGAATAGCTCGCCACGAATTGAATATTGTTCTTGGAACAGACCAGTTCGTAGCCTATCACCTCAACCGAGTGATGCGCTTGGTTCGGCACTGCTAAGGAAGCGGCAAGGCCTGCTAGGGCATCGGCTTTGATATTTTGAAGTCTGGGGACGTGTTCGATGAAGAATCCCTCGAATGAGGAGATAATGTTGATTGCTATTTGGTGGTAGAGGATCATGTCTTCATGGCGGACTTCGTACGACCCCCGAATCTGATTGACGATTAATTGTGAATCGCCGTATGCTTCGAGATATTCTACACCCAGCTCCTTTGCGAGTTGGAGGCCAATGACCAAAGCGTTGTACTCGGCCACATTGTTGGAATAGGGTTCCGTGAGAGAGTAGGCGCGATTGATCACTAGCCCGGTAGGAGAGATCAATACTACTCCGACCCCGACGACGATATTTCCCTTGGGTCCGGTTCTTGAAGCGCCATCGAAGAACATCCTCCATATGTTGTCGTGGGTGGTTGTATTAGAATCGGCGACCTCATCTGGGATTTCCTCGTATATTCTGGATGACCTCGATCCTGGATGGGCCGCCAAAAAGTCTGCCAGGGCTTGGCCTTTGACAGCCTTCTGTGGGACGAAGATCATATGATATGGGGATAGCAGTATTGCCCATGTAGCGAGGCGAGAGCTGAGCGCCCCTAGTTTAGTCATGAGGACCCTGAGGGGATTTACCCGTGAGATCACATGTATGGTTTGTCCTGTAACATAATGCCGCGTCTTTTGAATGGCGAATACCAAGGCGAGGCATTCTTTCTCCACGGCAGTGTATCGGTGTTCGGGCCCGACCATCATTCGGTTGAGGTAGTATATGGCCTGTTCGTGTCCTGCATCGTTATTTTGTGCCAGCAGGGCACCGAGGGAGTGTTCCATTGCTCGTACATAGAGCAAGAATGGTTTTCCTGGGACCGGGGCCACCAGGACTGGAGGATTTGACAAATATTCTTTGATGTCGTCGAAAGCGCGTTGGCATTCTTCGTCCTATACGAATGAGACTCCCTTCTTCATGAGGTGTGTGAACGGCCGGCATCGTCCGGAGAGATTGGGATATAGGCTAGCCTCCCTTGGAGGCCTCTAAGTTCGCGGAGATTTTTCGGGGGACCCATCTCCATTATTGCCTTGGTTTTCTCAGGGTCCACATGGATACCCCGTGCAGTGATGATGAAACCTAAGAACTTCCCGCTGGATACACCCAAGAACGACTTTGTAGGGTTCATCTTCAGGTTGTGGGCTCGCATCAGGTCGAATACCGTTCTCAGATCTTGCAGATGATCCTCCTTACGGCGACTCTTGACAGCGATATCGTCGACGTAGCATTCCACTATTTTGCGCAAATGTTCTCTGAAAATGATACTCATAGCCCGCTGATATGTGGCACCAGCGTTCTTTAGACCGAATGGCATGACTGTGTAACAGTATGTGCCGATCGGTGTTCTAAATGATGTGTGCTTCTCATCGTCGGGGGACATCTTGATTTGATTGTATCCCGAGAATCCATCCATGAATGACATACGTTCGAAGCCGCATGTGTTGTCAATCATGATGTCCGTGATCAGGAGGGGAAATTCGTCTTTCGGATATGCCTCATTTAGATTACGGAAGTCGATGCAGATTCGGATCTTCTCGTTCTTCTTAAGGATCGGGACTATATTGGCGACCCAGTCAGGGTGTTGCTCCTCACGGATGAAGCCGCTGGCTATCAGCTTGTTGACTTCGGCTTCGATCGCGTCCATGATGCTCGGGCGAAAGTATCGTTGCTGCTGCTTGACTGGCTTTGCATCCGGCCGTATATTGAGTTTATGGAGAGCAATATCGGGATCTAATCCCTGCATGTCTTCGTAACTCCATGCAAATACGTCAATGTATTCTCTGATGAGTTCCAGCAGTGATTCTCGTTCCTCGTCTGTTAGGCTTTTATTGACGAAGATTGGCCTTGGAGAGGATTCGGTGCCGAGGTTGACCTGCATAACTTCATCCTCTGTAGGAGGTTCTCTTAGCTCGAACCGCTTTTTTCATTGTGCGTCTAACTGTTGGGCCCACGGCTCAAGCTCGAGAATTTCAGGAATGTCCTCGTCTTCTTCGTAAGCGTCGGCAAATGCCATGTTGACTGATAGGACTTGTCTGAATATGTCCCCAATGCTTGTGTCTGAGTCAGAAGTTGGTGACCCGGTTGAGTGTAACTGCCAATCACATTCTTCATCTGAACTCTCTGGAGTCGTTGTGGGAGTTACATACCCTAGTCCACATCGAGTTTTGCTATAGTAGTCCCGTGGTTTACCAGACGGTACTGGGGGCTTCAAAGGTAGTCGCCGTCCGGTACCGTAATTCAAACCTGGTGTAGTTTCTAGATCATATCCTTGTTTCTGCATGAGGTATTTGGACTGGGGACTATAAAGGTATAGAGGCAATCTCCCGGCATCTGACCCAAGATCGACTTCTTTTATGGTGAAGGGGTACGGATCGTCTTTCCGGCCGAAGATAATCGGGTGGTCCCCTCCCTCGACTATTCGGTAAGCGTCTTCTGCCGGAGTAAGCTGGATTGTGGTATACACATTTGTCACTTGTGTGTGTAGGTGAGTGCCTATACCGTGGTCCATAGCATATATTGTACATAGCTTGTTGAGCTCGATGTAATTCAAAGATAGCCCTTTATTGATAAAATAAGGTATTTTCTCGAGAGGGATTACATCATCCGCGGAAGGGGTATCGGAGTGGGCAGCCACATACTTGGCTAATTCTGGTTCTTCTTCGGCCACCCCCTGTATAAATAAAGACTGAGAGAGTGACCTAGTCAGCTTGATCTTCAGAGGCTCGACCGGCGGAACAGGTCGTGGAGTTGTTGGTAGACTAGCAACCCCCAGCTTGGCATCTGACGTGGGGCGAGGAGTGGCTGGTTCGCTGGAAGTGTCAGACCTCACGTCGGGGTGACGGCCCTTTTTAGGAAGACGTATCGTGAGCGGTCTGTCGGAGGGATTGAGTTTCTCCGCTTGGAGCTGACCGACTCTCGGTAGTCTGATGGTAAAAGGTCCTGGTGTGGGTCTCGGCACTTGGCCAGACCTCGGCAGCCGGATTCTCATCTACTCTTCTTGCGCCGATAGACTGATTGCGTCCTTACGCAGAGTAGCCGTAAGGGGTGCAGAACTGCCCGGTTTGCGAGCCTGGAGGTGGATCGTCAGGGGTTCTTCTGATCTTGTGGTTGTCTTGGTGTGAGCTTGTACCTCCTCTTCGACCAGATGCTTCTTTGATTTTTTGTACAGACAGGAGTCTGAGTAATAAGATTCGACCCCCTTGAAGGGATCGATATCAGCAAACTCTGTCCTCACGAAGCCGTGCTTATCGACATATTTGAAGCACTGGTGTAGCATGGAAGGCATGATCATGTAATCGTGTATCCAAGGCCGCTCCAGAAGGATATTGTAAGAAGTGTCGGCATCTATGACGTAGCAGGTGACTTCTGATTGGAGATCGCCAATCTGACATTTCAAGCGAATCTTCCCTATTGGGTAGCTCCTGCCCGAATTGAAATCGCTAATGGCGGTGCTTGTAGGCGTCAGACGATGCATTAGAATGTGAAGATGATGTAGCAGACCCTTCGGAATGATGCTTATGGAGGACCCAGGATCAATGTGTATTCGGTCCACCTTTACGTCGCTGATGTATCCAGTGTAGTACAACGGGCGATCGTGCAGATTAGTTTTGATGAGCATATCCTGCGGAGAGAAGACGATATTGGGCGTTGCACTTGTACACGCACTATCTTGGAGATCTGTAGGCTGATTATCTCCCGTGAGGTTGATCTGAGCCAAGTATGCGTCGGCATTTTGGAGCGCCTCACTTAGAGCCGTGCGGACATCCTTCGAGAGCCTCAGGAGTTCATATAAAGATAATTTGGCCGGTGTATTGGCCAATTGAGCCAAGATATCAAAGTTGTAGGGTCTTTCCAGCCCCTGAGGTGTCTCCTTTCGGAGGGATTTATCGAAACGGGTCTCTTTCAGCCTGAGTTTGTCGGTCGTCGAAGGCTGAGCCGGTCCCGGAGTATCAGCGTTTGTGGGCTGCTGATCATTAGTCGGATCCTCGGCCACTGGTTGGGCTTGTGCTCCAGATCGAGTAGTGACGGCTGAGACTTCCTCCTCCTCTGCCGAGGCGGTGCGGCATGATCTGACCTTTCCACTTTTCTTTTTAGAAGGTAAAGTGGGCTGAGTCACCTCGTGGACTAGGTCCGGATGGACCCACATGATTTCCCCTCGTGATGTGGTGAGGGGTACTAGGCCGGGAGTTTGATCACGGGCAGACAGAAGATTAGTGATTTCCATCGTTGTCAGAGGGATGGGTATGACACCGTCTTGAGTCTCTGTTGGAGGGAAATTGCCGAATTGTATGGACACCATGTTGGCTGCTACGGTTACCTCCTCGAAGTCGATAG
Source organism: Iris pallida (assembly GCA_029216955.1). Classification (NCBI taxonomy): domain Eukaryota; kingdom Viridiplantae; phylum Streptophyta; class Magnoliopsida; order Asparagales; family Iridaceae; genus Iris; species Iris pallida. The sequence continues at coordinate 11,417,867 of JANAVB010016599.1, read as the reverse complement.
CCAGAGCGTTCGAATCGATGAGGTTCTGGATATACCGTTTCAGTTGGTAGCAGTCGTATGTAGCATGGTGGACGTAGCGGTAGTAATGGCAGAACTTCGAATTTTCCAAATCAGCCGGCCGAGGTTCCCGCCTTGGTGGAGGAAGCTGAATTCTATCTCCTTGTATAAGCATGTCCAAGATAGGCTTGACGTGGCCGTCTTCAAAAGAATAAGTGATTTGAGGCCATTGTTTGTCTGCTGGCTGTGGCTCGGGCTTCTGGGCTGTATCGGTCACCATGGCCTGCTTGCCTTTGTTGTCCCGGTTGTTGGAGGGGCTACCCCCATTGTCGTTGCTGGCGTTGGGACGCTTCCCCTTGTTCTCTTCCTCTGAGATATGCAACCCCAGTTGGCGAGCTTTCTTCAATCGTTCCTCGGCACTTGTAGCGCTGATGATAAAGGCCTTCCAGTCCTTGAATTGACTTTCGCCCATCCAGAGACTAATTGTTGGGAGTAGTTTCTTTTGGCAAATTTCAATCAAGGAAGAGTCCGGGTTGCCAGATGGTAACTTCATTGCGGTTTGACGAAACCGCTCAATGTAATTCCTTGTCAGCTCTTTCTCTCCTTGGACGACGTCCATGAGGGTAGACATCATGACGTCCTGCCCTACCTCATAGAACCTCTCCAAGAACAAGCGCTTGAAGCCAGCAAAGGAGTGGATGCAATTATCTGGCAGGTTGCGGTACCAATCGAAGGCGACTCCTTCCAGTGCCCCAATGAATAACTGTGTGAGGATGGCGTCATCATAGGGCAGATGGTCGGTAGTGACCTCAAAGTAAGTGATGTACCGGCTTGCTGAAGTCTTACCATCATATGGGTTGATATTGAACGGCTTATATCTTGGGGGAAAGGGCACATCCCTCCATTCAGCAGGGTATGGTTGCCGTATTCTGAGCTCTTGAGAATTTTCTCGGGCGTGGAGCATCGCTCGAAGCTCCTGAACCTCTCTCCTTACTTCTCGGGCCTCATCTGTTGCGGTAGGGGCTGTTATCTCGGGAGCATTATTACCCGGGTTTGGTGCCGCTGAGTTTGAATCTATGTTGTTCGCGGGACCCGTGCTTGTCTGACCAGGTGTCACTCCCTGCAGAGTAGGAAGCGCTGCTTTGATCTCGTCTACAGACTTGACCAAGGCGTGCAGTATGGCCTTCAAAGTGTCGATACGTTGGCGATCGCCGGAACCACCTTGGCTGTTGTCCGTCATGAATACCGTCCTTACGTGAGGAGTGACAGAAGGAGAGGTGGCGGACATGCCCTCCGAGTCATACTCATGCATCGAGAAATCATCAGGATATGTGGGAATGTTCTCTTCAGGTTCGGACTCGGAAGGAACAGTACCCCCAGCTTCAGAGCTTGCTTCGTTTAGGACGTCCTCGGGGACGTCGGTATCTGTTGTATCCGTCGGAGGATTTGCTTCCTCCAGTCCGTCTTTTTGGAATGTCGGGTTGTCGTGGAGGTTTGGAGGAGTGCTACCCCCAGTTCCGACGACCCCCAATGACGTAGACGGCGAACTTCCTACTGCAGCAGTTTTCGTCTTTGAACGGGTGTGTTGGAATACTCCAGTAGAGGATAATCCTTTAGACGACGGCTTCTTAGCTGCAATAGTTGACACCTTTGGGCTGGAGATGCTTGTCTTCTTCCCTCTCCCCTCAACGGGGACTTTCCGTGCGGAATTGCAGGAGGCAACGGGAGGTGCCTCGTCTTCGAGCTCGGATGTTGTAATCTTTGGAAGACGGATGGTCGGTCTTCCGTTACTGCCGTGTTGTTGCAACAGCAGTTGACGATAATCTGGGTGCAGTGACGTCCCTGTGAGGACTCTCTGCACGCTGAGGCTCCTTCTCTTTCCTTACGTTTGTGGAGGATAGCTTCACGCAGGTCAGAGGAACCACTTTGTCCGTTTGCCGCCGGGGGCTGGACTCGAGTGGTTTTATACAACTTCCCGTCAGAGGTCCGCGTGATACTCAGCGGGACGCCCCGATAGTCAGAGGTTGGGGCAGCTGTCTGGACTTGATGAGCCCGCGCTGCCCTAGACTTTTTGTTTTTAGCACTTGTGGGTGCGTAATAGGAAGAGTCCACATTAGGTATCACAGAGTCTGGATTTTCATCCAGAAAGTGATCAGAGTTAGGACCGCATGAGAGTCGGTCGAAAACTGATCGAGAGAAGTGTGGTAGAGACGCTATACGGCTAGCGTTGGGTGCCGTGCAGGCTATCTGCATGCGACTGTCTTCTGTTGTGGGACGAGTTCTTATGCGGTTAGGAGTCACGGCCGTGCAGGCTGTCCGCATGCGGTTGGCATCTGTGGCCGCATGGGTTTTCTGTAAGCGGTTGACTTTACTAGCCGCATGAATCTCATCCATGCGGTTGGAAACTGTAGCTGCATAAGTTATGCGGCTGACAGAAGTGGCCGCATGAGTTTTCTTCATGTGGTTGACGGTTGTGGCCGCATGGATTTTCTTTCTGCGGCTAATACCCCTCTGCGGTTCAGGTTGAGCAGAGACCCTCTTTGCCCCTGCAAGTCCAGCATCATAGTGTTTTCTTCTGCCAGACTTGGGGACAGCAGAGGTGTCTGCGATCTGAAGTGGGGCCGCAGGAGAGTCTTTCTCGCCGTCTTGAGCGACCGAGGGTATCCCATCGAGGGCTTGGGGAGGAGCAAATGACTTTGGCCTCCACTCTTTACGAGCCTTCGTGGTACGGGTGCGTTTCTGGACCGGGCCAGCGCTGCCTTCAGAGAGCATCTCTTCGAACGCCTGTTGGTCGAAGCGGACGACCATCTTCTGTTGTGTGGAGCCAAGTTTGGCTGCATCCGATTGCGTCACCAACTCCTCAGCCGTGGAGAAGTTAGTCCCCAGCAGAGTCGCCATCGTGTTTGCCATTGATTGTAAAAGAACAGAACAATTATCGGAGGACTGAACTTAGACTCACAATACAAACTCGCTCGTACAAAGAAAGCCTAGGGACGAAAACCTAGGTACAGCAGACTAAGTACGATTGTTTATTTTTGATTCTGGGGGGTGACGATAGAGGCTTGGGAAAGCGACGGCCGCTCTGCCTTACTCCTTGGACGATCGGTATGCAGCCTTGGCTCGGGGAAGATCTGCTCGGCGTTGACGAAGAAAGGCTCTTCTTACTCTCCTCGGGTTGCTCTCCTGGCTTCTCTCTCTCTGTGATTATCAAGAAAAGGGGGAGCTCTCTCTGTGTATATCTTTCTCTTCTTCTTTTTTTATTCTTTTTGTTGCCGACCTCTTTTTCATGGGAATGATGCTGGCTATTTATAAGAGTGGGGTGGGATTTTTTTGGAATGTCGACGCTCCTTCATTCTATCTGGGCCCTTGATCCTGATCATAATGAATCTCGGCCACTAATGCGGATAGCACCAAATCTTATGAGCAGTTAATGCTGACTGCTTTAAATCTTCGTGATTGATTATGCCAATATTTGATTGCTCGCCACGTGTCCTATTGGCTTGATGATGAATGATATGCCCTGATCTCGGCAATTATGATGATGATGTCGAATATTCTCGTTGGGATTCTGTTGCATCTTCAGTGCCACATTTTTTTAATTGAAGATCCTGCCAGGGCCGCATAGGGTGACCAACACTTGAACCGCAGGGGGATACTCCTCGTGAGCCGCATGAGTCAATGCCTCATCGAGCCGCAGGGGACGAGCTTTCCGTGAGCCGCATATGCATAATCTTTGCGAGCCGCAGGGGACGATCTCTCCATGAGCCGCATATGCATAGTTTCTGTGGGCCGCATGAATTAGCGTGGTGTTGAGCCGCATAGACCGGGCTATGGTGGACCGCATATGGCAGATTTTTGTTAATCATATTAGAGTGACTCCTCAATGAGCTGCATGAAGCTGTTCTCTATCCGAGCCGCATGAGACTTTTGCCACGTGGCAATCTAGGATTTTTTGTCAGATCGGGTCAGAGATTTTCCTCTTTTCCCGAAGAGTCTGTCATTATGGCAGAGCCATTATGATACTTTATGTCAGAGACAGTCGTCGAGTCGTGTCAGAGCATTAAATGAGGCCATTACTCCAGTGGCCAACTGTGGGGGGGTCACACGTGTCGTCAATTGAGCCGCATATTCCTGCTGAACCGCATTCATCCCCGAGCCGCATGAGTCTGAGGGTCTTCTTTTGGGCCGCATAGGACAACTCCAGTATGAGCCGCATAGACTTGCTACCCAAAACCGCATGGGCCATTTATGCCTTTATTCTAATATTTTCCATGCTTCTACAAGGATATATCGTGTGTCGGTATTGTTGTTGCTTCTTCTCTTGCACTTATATTTTTAAATTGCTCATTAGCTTGTGCTAAGTGCTTGATTAGTTAGCTTGACCCTATTCACCCCCCTCTAGGGTTACTACCATTGGTATCAGAGCAAGGACTCTATTGTTAGGCTTAACATCCTTAGAGTAGATCATTGTTATTTTTTTATGGCATCGTATTCCTCCTACTCCTCCTCCGATAAAGAGGGTTTTACTTCTAGTAGCATAGACATCATGTTTCTTCTAAATGCAAGAAATGCTCTAAGTGGAAAGCTATGGCTAAACAATCCTTAGAGATTCTTGACAACCTCCATTCTACAAATGAAGAACTTTCTGAAAAGGTTATTCATTTAGAAGAAGCAAATGAGTTTTTGAGAAATGAAAACAAAAATTTATTATCTAGACTTGATTATCAAAACTCATCTTGTGTTTCTTTAAAGTGTTTGAATGAGAGTTTTATTTTGAAAATTAAATCTCTTTCCACATCAAAAGAAGATCTCAAGACTCAATCACATGAGTTATCCTATTTGCATGATTCTTCTATTGATGATTTAAAGAAACAAAATGATGCTTTTATCTCTAGAATTATTTTATTTGAAAAAGAGAATGATATTTTAAATGCTAAATTTGATTCTCTTACTTGCATGCATGATGATTTGCTATTAGAACATAATATTCTTAAAACCAAATCTTCTCATGCTCACTCTAGAGATATTTATCATTCTAGTATATCACATGTTCATAACCATGCTCATTCTGGCACATGTGCACACACTAGCATTAGGTGCTTTTATTGCTCTCGTATTGGACACATGAGCTTTACATGTCCTATTTGTAGGACCTTTACTACCAATGCTAGAGTAAGTGCTATATAGGTCCCTAAAGCTAATAAATATGGATCCAAGTTTATTTGGATACCAAAGTCTTCATCTAATATTGTAGGTGAAGCTTCTTGTATCGGGACATAGCATTGAGGAGCGTGTTGGTGGTTGCAAAGCTCAAAGATTATCTTCCAAGCAATTGCACCAATACATGTGTGGCCACTAGGTCCACTTTGGTAACATGCTAACCGATTCTCTTTAAATAGTTTATATTTGTAGAATCTAGCATGTTTCCTTTGACAACTTGCTACTAGCTCTCATTAATATATTTTAGTTGCTTATTATCTAAATCAATGAGAGATATGATACTAGCATGCTTAGCTATTTTCTTGTTATTTCTATTATTTAGCATGACTAGTTACTTAACTTAAATGATTAGTTCATACTATGTAGTTTATCACTCATTTTCTATTAGTGTGACACTTTTAATTTGCATGCTCGTTATTCTTAATCTTTATTTATAAAGCATGCATATCACTCTAGTCCATAGGAGCTTGGTTTTGATTTGAGTTAATATGATTTTAACTCTCCGTCTTTAAAGTTTTTGAGATAGTTACTTTTTTGTCGATTTGTTTTTAATATTTCATATTTACATTAATCGGTATTTATGAATATATGTGTTTAGCACAAGCTTCTTATCACTTGACAATTATACACTTATACTTCCATTTTAACCTTGCACTTATATAATATATTTATTTTTGATTCTCATATTTTATTTTGATTAAACCTCTTATGAATCAATTATGTCTTTGCCCAATAAAGCTTATTTATATGTGTTTTGAATTTGTGATAGTTTTTCAAACATTCATTAAGGATACATGACTATATTCATTAAATTTCTATTTCATGTAGATCAAGTATTTCTTATGTTGATATATATTTTGTATAAATATCTTTATGTGGACATATGGGTTAAGCTAAAGTTTTATATTGACTTGAAGAGTATTTAATTATACTTGTTACCTTCAAACTTGTGCTTATCTCATACTTCAGCTATTGATTCCTTTAACCAAATTTGTGCTTCTTGAATCAATTAGCTTCTTCCTTAAAGTCTTCATTTGATGATATCTTCTTGACTTTTTGGTTGATATTATGGATACATGTTCTTAATTGATTTTTGATTTTTTTATGTATGCCTATTCGTGATATATATAGTTTCATATATATAAATGATTCCTAACTTTTGATATTTATTTATTTTATACCTTTAAGTTAGGATGTTGAGAGAAATTTTTTATTAATGTCTTGCTCATGACTAATTATGGATGTTCTATTAAGGATCACATAGTTTTATGCTTTACCTTGTATGTTAAATTTACCTCCTTTATTAGTGAACATTTTCTAGTTTTTATCTTTATAATTTACTATGGTGCACTATAAAAGCACTTTAAAAAATGTACTTCTTGATATCTTTAGTACATTTAGCTTTCTTGATCTTAATAATCTTTCATTGCTCATTCCTTGGATACTATGCTTTCTTAAAATTATTGTTGTCCAATGATGTTTTTGTAGCATATGAGAATACATGTAATTGTTACATCATATTTCTCATGACTTTAGCTACTATGGTTTGAGCTTTTATGTTGAGATTTTCTATTTATAGAGAATACACTTATGTCATAATGGCTATAATATTTTGCATTCTCTAGATCGATCTATTATTTCATTATCCTGGACCAATCTCAATACTTGGCAAAGAGATTTATTTTATTATTTTTATGAATATCTTTTCAGCCATATTTTGATAAGAGTTAGTTTATTTTTTTTTGCTATCTTCTTGCTCTTATCATTGCTTAGTAAAGAGTCTATAAATTATTTTGATCATTCAAAATGTATGCCCTTAATTATAAACTCCATGCTTAAGCAAGTATCTTTAGTGTTTGTGACTCAAGATTTAATAAGCACTTTTATCTTGTTAATGACTTACCTCATTAATCTTAATTAGTTATGTAGCTTGCTTAGTTATGATATATTGTTAAGCTATATAATCTATGTTCACATTTACTCTTCTAGCTATTGTTTATTGTTTCAATCTATATATGATATGCTAGTTTCCAAAAACAAGATGTATGAATTGCCTTGATGTGATTTGTATTCTATTTTAGATACGTATGTCTTGTTCTCTAAAACTAGTTTGACAAACATTTGATTTGATCCTGTTTTTCAAAAAGGTTTGTGATTCCTTACTTTAACTTTCTTCCATACTAGTCATTAGTATCTCTGAAAATTTTCTCATTTTGAGTCATGATTTCATCGTATTATCATTTATATCTCTTTTTGATTATATTTGTAATCATTTAAATGAGAATGACTCTCTTTCCATATTTTTTTATTGATTTATGAGATTTTATCATAAATATGGATTTAGGATTTTCTTTATGAGATTTGTTGGATCATGTTTAATTTGTTAATTTTTATTGATAAAAGATCCTAATGGTTGAGTAGTCCTATATTATCTTATTATGTGATTATCAAACTAATTTATTACTCTACTTTGACTACTCGTGGATTGCCACATATGGGCCTTTGCTATTTGAACTTTATGGATTATTATTTACCATTAGTAAGGTTTGGATTTTACCCATTGATGGTTACATATATGGTGAAACATATCTAGTCCATGTAAAGTAATAAATTGGTTGACTCTTTCTTAATTCGATAATCATGGACATGATATTTAAGTTTTATTTTTATTTTATTTTTGAGCTATATTATGTCTATCATCATGATTGTTCTTAATTGACTTTATTCTTTTTCATGATGACATTTTTTCAAAAGATAACATACATTGATCTATCATATTTAAATATGAGATCCTTCTATATAGATTAATATATGTCATCTTTTGATTATACGTGCTTAATTGGAATATTCTTCTAATTTTTTATCTTTAGCAGCTATTAATTGGATATCTCTTCTTTACTAAAGATAATATTATTCGTCTTTTGACGATATTGTAGCCTTATATGCATTAAGCAAAGGAAAGAAATTCATAGTTGATTTATCCCTAAATCCTTCAATTATATATTTTATGCTACAAGTGCTTTGGAACTAAACGCATATTTTGAGGGAGAGCAAATTAATTGATTCAATTCATTTATACCATGTAATATGTCGTATACCTAGTTCATCATGGACCCATATTTTCTTCTATTTTATATCATATTGATTGAGGTCATGATATTTTTATTTGTGAAGGATTTATGAGAGTGTATGCACGTGTCTTTATTATTTATCTCTCTCTCTTTTATATGGATTAAATAATTCATCTTGTTAATACTAACTTTCATATCTTATCTTGATGACTATTGTGCTTTCATTGTTTTGGCTTTTCTTATATGTTTAATTGATTTGGCTTTTTTTATTAAGGACTTACCTAAAATTCTTGTTTATCTATATTGGTAATACTTTGAAAGAGAGCATTCAAGTCGACTGAATGTCTCTTTCTCATGTATTTTTCTCCTTTACCTTCATGTTTATCTAAAGGATATTCATATAGCTTGATAAGGTAATTGAGTTCAAATGCATTAACTTGGGTAAGCAAATAGATTTTGCAAATAAAGAGATTATTCTATATCAATTGCTCTATTTCACTTATCGTTCATTATTTGTTCCACTATTTATTTGTGGACAATTTTGACTTTCAAATGGCTTTTTGATCAATGCTTCAAGTTTATATTTTAATTGGTATTAAGTTTATATCTTCCAACTATCTCAATTGGTAATTTTTTTTAATATCAATTACTTTGCAATATCTAATCCTCATGAGCTTTTGACTAAAATTTTTGATTGAAATCTTTTATTTCAATTCGTATATCGCTTCCTTCCAAAATAAGAGTTTTAATTCATATAATATTATGTTTTGGAGTTTCTTTCTTGAATTTCAAGTTGGTAAAACTATTTTTTACTGTTTTTCAATTTTATTTGTTTTACCAACTATATTTTGTTTTAGCATACTTTTTTTAAAAATTTGATGTTCTACATTGGCAATGTAGCTTTATAAACTTGTCATTACACCCTTCTCCTATTGTTTTTTATTAGTATATCTTGATCATGAATGTCTATGACTTCCTCATGCTCTGATATCTATGCTTGAGATTGATTTTATTTTATCTCTTATTACAGGAGAGCCTATTTTTGAGCATGTCAAAGGAGGAGAAATAAATTTAAGTATGTATTTATAAGTAATCAAAGTAGTATTATTTTAGTGATATTGCTTATGTCTTTTGTATATTAGGGATACATGCTTCTATTGTATCCATACTAAACTTAACCGATTTGCCATAATCAAAAGGGGGGAGATTGTTGGCCCAATGATTGTATCATGTTTTTTAATATGGTTAATCTATTAAGTTTAGCATTTCATTATCACTAATCTTCATACTATCACTACAGCATTTCTACTTATACTTACACCTTTGGTGATATGTGCTAATTATTTTACTTATTAGTGATATGAGTTTTTATTATATATATCTTAAATTTAATTGAGTTACCAAAATCAAAACTATATTTTGATTATGGTTATTCAATTAAGTTTAACATTATGATATCAATAATACTTATGCTATCACTATAGCTCTTATACTTAAACTTAGCATTATCCTACTGTGCTTTATCTTATCATATTTGCTACACGTATATTGCTTTGTTCGTCTAACATGTACATACAGAAAAGCAATAAGCAAGATCAATGTGGACATATGTAATAAAGAAATCATGGTGGGCCAAAGACGATGGATCCTACAAGATTTCTCTGAACCACCCGACGACATCTCCGGAGCCACGCACTCGGGGGTTCCGCTGACGTCAAGGAAAAAGCCAACATCTATCAAGAAAAGAAGCCATGTCATCCATCATCATTTGGACAGCTGACGTCAAGGAAGAAGCCAACATCTATCAAGGAAAGAAGCCATGCCATGCCATCATCATTTTAAGACTCTGAAGAAGCTTGTACCTGCTACAGTATATCTGGATTCTGTAATGAGTCTTAGGAATAATTGTAAACACAAGAAATGGATGGCAAAATCGAAAGCTAGGGCAGATATTAGCCCAGGATCATTTTCGGATGAAAATCGGCATACCGACGGTATACCGATCTATACTGACGGTATACCAATTTTGTTAACAGAAAGTTTATGTCAACAAAATCGGCATACCGACGGAATACCGATCTATACCGACGGTATACCGATTCAGTAACGTTAAAAATCCAACGGTCAGATTTTGAACATTTAATGATCCCAACGGCTATATTTCTAGCCATTGAAATTCCAGACTGGTATTCCGACGGTATACCGATCGCTGACTGAAAAGTTGCCTTTGAGCTCTTTTCAATACTTTGGTTATAAATAGCCTTTAACCCCTTCATTCAAGGTTGATGCTTTGAGCCTAAAAATTTCTAAACTACCAAAGCCTATCCACAAACAACTCTACAAAGCTTTTATTTTCCATCCACAAATTGTGTTAGAGTTATTGTGTTGAAAAGTAAGATATTCATCTTATTGTATAAGGAGATCAAAACCTATTATAAAAGGTTGAAGTTGGAGAGTCTTCGGATCCAAACTCTCGGTTAAAGTTGGAGAGTCTTCGGATCCAAACTCTCGGTTGAAGTTGGAGAGTCTTCGTATCCAAACTCTCGGTTGAAGTCGGAGAGGCCTTCGAACTAAAGCTCCCATGTAAGACGTTGGCGAGTTCTTCGGATCCAATATAACACCCACTTTTCTAAAATGAGGGTAATTTTGAACTTTAGTAAAAGTTTATTATTTAATAATAGGATTTATGATTTATGAAAATTTTTAATTAATTTAATACTGTTTAAAATTGGTGAATTATAATTTTGATGTGTTAGCTAGTGAACCCTAGAACTGTTGAGCCTAGAGATTAACCGTGACCATGGGGACCTAACCATGTGATTAGAATGACTATTTACAACTTTTTAGGCTAAGGGTATTTTGGTCATTTTGTGACTTTTAAATTATTTAAAATTTTGATTAATTGGTGAATTTTAGATTATTTTAATAATATTTAAATTGATGTATTATAATTTTGGTCATTTTTTATATTTTAATATTTTGGAAAAATTTTATATTTTTAATATTGTTTTTATTGGATTTGTTTAGTCGGGTTTGAGTTTCGTCTCGTTCCGACTTGTATTGTGACCCGGGTAGCTTAAACTCTAGATGGGACCCAATATTAAGTTAAACATGGCCCACAAAATCCAATATTTAAGTTAGTTAATTAAACTAATTTTTATCATGTTAGAATGGTTAAGTTAGAGACTCAAAACTAGATCATTTTGACCCCAAACTTGAACCTAGTCTAAACTTAACCATATGAGACTAGAGAGGGACAATTAGGACATTTCCCATTAGCCCTAATAGACTTTTTATGGCAGCCACCTTTAGGGAAGAATGATTCATTTCATTCATTACAATCTTGCCTCTTTTATTTTCCTTTTGTTCTTCCCTAATTTTAGATAGCCTTTCCATTGATTTGATCTCCAAATCAAATCATTCCTTCACCAAACCTTCCCTCAATCATTCCCATTCTCCAAGGGAAGGGTGCTACCAACGATTAGAAGAGGAGTGCAAGGAGGAGTGTCCACTTTGAGGGATCTTCGTATCGGAGCCGTGTCCTAAAGAATTTTATTGGGATTCCACTCCCAATAGGTAAAACCCATCATCTAAATCGATTTTCTTTGCATATAAATTAGTTTTGAATCCATAGGATCCATCCTCATGCATGTGTCCCATTTAGATTCAAATTTGAGGCCATTTGGAGCTCTCTTGAGGATTTTAGATATGTGTCTTGTGTCATACTTGATAGATCCCAAATTAGGACACCGCATGTGTATGTATGTATGATAATAGTTTAAATAGATATTTAAATTCAGTTTTAGAATGGTTAGAGAGTGGATTGATCTTAGTTAGGATGGTTAGAATGAGTTTCATTTGGATACCTATGTTTGTATCCAAGTATCTTGGCCTATATGTGTTCTTTTGTCCAAAACAACTCAAATTCGTCATAATATTCATCCACGTTTTTATTAACCAAAGCAATTTAGAAATGTCATAACTTTTAGCTTAGAACTCCAATTTATCTTCTATTTTTTTTAAAAGAACCGTATCGAAGTTAGCTTTCCAAATATATATTTTAATAAGCCAAATTCTTTCTGTAACTTTCTGTAGAATTATTTGAGTGTCAGCTGTACGAAAGACAAACGTGTTTCGGTATTTTCGCGATTTCGGGAGCTTCCGGACACGAAAATGCGATCCGTTTGAAGTTTCGGAAAGGTAACACGAAGGACTACAACATACTTTAATCTTAGAATTTAGTAGAAGCCTAATTGGTATAGTATTGATTTTAAGTAGAAGAGTGACTATACGATATATGCATTTTGTGTAACCTATGAGCCTATGTAGTATGGGTATTAAATGAATATAAATTATGTAATACATGATATGTTAGATGAATGAAATGATATATATGATATATATCCTCTTTACATTAATGTATATATATGGTTGAATGCAAGCATGTAGGAATGCAATTAATATAATGTATGTAAATATGCATAAATGAATGAAAGAATGATATACAATGTATGCATGAAAGTATATAATAAATGCTAGAAATGAATGCAAGGTATACATGTAATGATAGATAAGAATGCATAATATATAAATAATATAATACAATATATAATGATAGCATGTATGGTAATGTAGAATATATGATGCAAGCATGTATATGTCCACTGTTTTCCCTTTTCCTTACATTTTTCTTTCCTTCCCTTTCCATTTCAGTTTTTTCTCTTTTTTTTCCTCTTCTATTTTTACATGTTATATACAATGTATATAATGTATAGATGCATGTAAGTATGTAATATGCATGAATGAATGTCATATATGAATGAATCAATCAATCAAAGGTATAAGTAAAATATAATGCATTGTAATGAATGTTAACATATATAATGTATAAAAGTATGTATGTAAATGTGCATGAATGTGTATATCTATGTAACTATATAAATATGCATGATGTAACATATGCATATATATATAAATATGTATGTAATGTGGATATGCATATATGTATGAAGGTATGTATTTATATATATTATCTATTTTATATTATGCATTGTTGTGGTTCACATTGTCTTGTGATTGTGTGAGTGCTAGCCTAGGCTTGGTTAGGCCTAGTGAGACTTGTTAGACTTGTTTGGGCTAGGACTTGACCTAGTTGACCTAATTTGACTAGTGTGGTTGACTAGAGTTGATCAAGTGTTGACTTTAGTCTAGTTTGACCTAGACAGCATGCAGATGCATTGTACATTTCATTAATCATCTCTCGTATACATCTTGACCTGTGTTGCTCTAAATAGGACTATGTGGCTTCAGTTTGGACCTCTATACCTATCAGCTGTTCAGGTTATCAGGCGAGTACATTCTCTGACCGTTTCATACTTGTCTGGATTTACATTCTTGCTCTATATTACTGTACTTGATGCTGACATGATTGTTATCACGGATTGGTACTATATGGATCTTCTTTTGAGATGTTAACCCCTTGTATTCACTAAATACATATTGTGATGTGCGTTTCACTTACATATTGTATTTATTGAATACCCTTATCCTTGTATACTCATTGTGCATATTGTACTCTTATTATTACATGAGTCCCATGGATAGACCATTGTACAACTATTGTTTAACATTGTACATCTATTGTATAACATTGTACACTATTGTATAAGATAACGTAACTGGAGTGGATCCTTGTGTATTGATTGGGAAGGGGGAGTAGAATTGGTTATGTAATTAAATCCTATTGTACAATATTGTATAACTATCATATATGTCCATTGTGCACTCACGTACAATGGAGTTACCATTGCATTGTCCTAAATCGTTTACATAACCATATTGTACTCTAAATTAAATATTACTTACGGTTCTTACTTATCATATATAGATATTTCTTATTATCAAATCTCTGCTGTTTTTCATATACATTCTTCTTTCAGCGTTTTATGTATCTTACTCTATTGCATGCTTTATATTTCCTAACTTGATATGAACTGTGTGAGATATTTTGTGCTCGTACCTGTCCTGACTGGACCTGTTGATAAATTTTACAGATAGTTTGGAGGTTGCATGCTAGCCTAGAGGAGACACAGTAGAGGTTGTATAAATAGTTATTTTAGTTGTCTTGAGTTGTATTTACTTTATGGATTACTGTATTTGAGATTTGAGATGTTTTCTGGGTTTGTGTATCTTAGACACTTAGACTTCTATCTGCAGTATCTCTTTGTGGATTTTATATTTTATCTATCTTTTATCATGCTCTACCTTAGATGTGATTGAGACTGTATTTGCTATGTCACCTCCATTCGGAGTTTATATACTGTACAGGTACCTTTCTATTGTTAGATATTTGACCTAGGACAGCGTTCTACCGCCGACACTGCGGCGTAGGCTGGACGTACCCACTTCTCGTACCCTTACTCTAGGGTACGGGTCGTGACATCCAAACTCGTGTTAAAGTTGACGAGTTCTTCGAATCCAAACTCGTGTGTAACTATTTACTCAAATAGTAGATTAAAGCCGGAGAGAGTTCCGGGACTGGAGTGCCCCTTGGAAGGATACCAGGATATATCGTGTGTCGGTATTATTGTTGCTTCTTCTCTTGCACTTATATTTTTAAATTGCTCATTAGCTTGTGCTAAGTGCTTGATTAGTTAGCTTGACCCTATTCACCCCCCTCTAGGGTTACTACAATTGGTATCAGAGCAAGGACTCTATTGTTAGGCTTAACATCCTTAGAGTAGATCCTTGTTATTTTTCTATGGCATCGTATTCCTCCTACTCCTCCTCCGATAAAGAGGATTTTACTTCTAGTAGAATAGAAAATCATGTTTCTTCTAAATGCAAGAAATGCTCTAAGTGGAAAGCCATGGATATACAATCCTTAGAGATTCTTGACAACCTCCATTCTACAAATGAAGAACTTTTTGAAAAGGTTATTCATTTAGAAGAAGCAAATGAGTTTTTGAGAAATAAAAACAATAATTTATTATCTAGACTTGATTATTAAAACTCACCTTATGTTTCTTTAAAGAGTTTGAATGAGACTTTAATTTTAAAAATTAAATCTCTTTCCTCATCAATAGAAGATCTCAAGACTCAATCACATGAGTTATCCTATTTGCATGATTCTTCTATTGATGATTTAAAGAAACAAAATGATGCTTTTATCTCTAGAATTGTTTTATTTGAAAAAGAGAATGATATTTTAAATGCTAAATTTGATTCTCTTACTTGCATGCATGATGATTTGTTATTAGAACATAATATTCTTAAAACCAAATCTTTTCATGCTCACTCTAGAGATATTCATCATTCTAGTATATCACATATTCATAACCATGCTCATTCTGATACATATGCACACATTAGCATTAGGTACTTTTATTGCTCTCATATTGGACACATGAGCTTTACATGTCCTATTCGTAGGACCTTTACTACCAATGCTAGAGTAAGTGCTATATAGGTCCCTAAAGCTAATAAATATGGATCCAAGTTTATTTGGATACCAAAGTCTTCATCTAATGTTGTATGTGAAGCTTCTTGTATCGGAACATAGCATTGAGTAGCGTGTTGGTGGTTACAAAGCTCAAAGGTTATCTTCCAAGCAATTGCACCAATACAAGTATGGCCACTAGGGCCACTTTGGTAATATGCTAACCGATTCTCTTTAAATAGTTTATATTTGTAGAATCTAGCATGTTCCTTTGACAACTTGCTACTAGCTCTCATTAATATATTTTAGTTGCTTATTATCTAAATCAATGAGAGATATGATACTAGCATGCTTAGCTATTTTCTTGTTATTTCTATTATCTAGCATGACTAGTTACTTAACTTAAATGATTAGTTCATACTATGTAGTTTATCACTCATTTTCTATTAGTGCGACACTTTTAATTTGCATGCTCGTTATTCTTAATCTTTATTTATGAAGCATGCATATCACTCTAGACCATAGGAGCTTGGTTTTGATTTGAGTTAATATGATTTTAACTCTCCGTCTTTAAAGTTTTTGAGATAGTTACTTTTTTGTCGATTTGTTTTTAACATTTCATATTTACATTAATCGGTATTTGTGAATATATGTGTTTACCACAAGCTTCTTATCACTTGACAAGTATACACTTATACTTCCATTTTAACCTTGTGCTTATATAATATATTCATTATTGATTCTCATATTTTATTTTGATTAAATCACTTATGAATCAATTATGTCTTTGCCCAATAAAGCTTATTTATATGTGTTTTGAATTTGTGATAGTTTTTCAAACATTCATTAAGGATACATGACTATATTCATTAAATTTTCATTTACATGTAGAACATGTATTTCTTATGTTGATATATATTTTTGTATAAATATCTTTATGTGGGCATATGAGTTAAGCTAAAGTTTTATATTGACTTGAAGAGTATTTAATTATACTTGTTACCTTCAAACTTGTGCTTATCGCATACTTTAGCTATTGATTCCTTTGACCAAATTAGTGCTTCTTGAATCAATTAGCTTCTTCCTTAAAGTCTTCATTTGATGGTATCTTCTTGACTTTTTGGTTGGCATTATGGATACATGTTCTTAATTAATTTTTGATCTTTTTATGTATGCCTATTCGTGATATATATATAGTTTCATATATATAAATGATTCCTTAAGCAGTTTTTGGATATCAAACGGACCTTCCCTGATGGTAATCTTAATGTGGCCGATTTACCCTCTTTTGCAATCAGCTTCGCTACAGCGCCAGCTGCTCTAGCTAATTGTCCACCCTTTCCAAGTGTGATTTCTATGTTATGTATGGCCGTGCCTAAGGGCATATCGGTTGAAGTAGATTCTTCTTTTTTATCAAAAAACCCCTTCCCAAACTGTACAAGCTTCTTCCAAAGCATACGGCTTTACCTTTAAGTTAGGATGTTGAGAGAAAATGTTTATTAATGTCTTGCTCATGACTAATTATGGATGTTCTATTAAGGATCACATAGTTTTGTGCTTTACCTTGCATGTTAAATTTACTTCCGTAATTAGTGCATATTTTCTAGTTTGTATCTTTATAATTTACTATGGTGCACTATAAAAGCTCTTTGAAAAATGTAATTCTTGATATCTTTAGCACATTTAGCTTTCTTGATCTTAATAAGCTTTCATTGCTCATTCCTTGGATACTATGCTTTCTTAAAATTATTGTTGTCCAATAATATTTTTGTAGCACATGAGAATACATGTAATTGTTACATCATATTTCTCATGATTTTAGCTACTATGGTTTGAGCTTTTATGTTGAGATTTTCTATTTATAGAGAATACACTTATGTCATAATGGCTATAATATTTTGCATTCTCTAGATCGATCTATTATTTCATTATCCTGGACCAATCTCAATACTTGGCAAAGAGATTTATTTTATTATTTTTATGAATATCTTTTCATCCATATTTTGATAAGAGTTAGTTCATTTTTTTTGCTATCTTCTTGCTCTTATCATTGCTTAGTAAAATGTCTATAAATTATTTTGATCATTCAAAATTTATGCCCTTAATTGTGAACTCTATGCTTAAGCAAGTATCTTTAGTGTTTGTGACTCAAGATTTAATGAGCACTTTTATCTTGTTAATGACTTACCTCATTAATCTTAATTAGTTATGTAGCTTGCTTAGTTATGATATATTGTTAAGCTATATAATCTATGTTCACATTCACTCTTCTAGCTATTGTTTTTCGTTTCAATCTATATATGATATGCTAGTTTCCAAAAACAAGATGTATGAATTGTCTTGATGTGATTTGTATTCTATTTTAGATACGTATGTCTTGTTCTCTAAAACTTGTTTGACAAATATTTGATTTGATCTTATTTTTCAAAAGAGGTTTGTGATTCCTTACTTTAACTTCCTTCCATACTAGTCATTAGTATGTCTGAAATTTTTCTCATTATGAGTCATGATTTCATCGTATTATGGTTATTCAATTAAGTTTAACATTATGATATCACTAATATTTATGCTATCACTATAGCTCTTATACTTAAACTTAGCATTGTCCTACTGTGCTTTATCTTATCATATTTGCTACACGTATATTGCTTTGTTCGTCTAGCATGTACATGCAGAAAAGCAATAAGCAAGATCAATGTGCACATATGCAATAAAGAAATCATGGTGGGCCGAAGACGACGGATTCTACAAGATTTCTCTGAACCACCCGACGACATCTCCGGAGCCACGTGAAAACACAGGTGTAGGCAACTCATGAGGGGGGTGAATAGAGTTTGTGTCGATAATCACCAAATAAAAAATTAACTCTATATCACCTCCACAAACAACTATCAAGATAGTAAATAAATCAGAGAGAAATGCGGAAGTAAATAAAGATCAAGAAGTGCATACGCAAACACAGCAGTTTTAACCTGGTTTCCCTCGTGGAGGACTAGTCCAGGCCTGAGAACTCTAGCTCAGGATTCAAATCCACTATTTGTGAAATAGTAGTTTACAACCCGTGCCTTTTCTTCAGAAGAGCACGTCAACTTCTTACAGAGGATCGCAGTGGCGATTTGCTTGGATTTTTCCAAGCGACTTGGAATTGTCCAAGTGACTCAGTGCGACTCAACGTACACATTCTCCTAGACTCAATAAATTGAAGATTACAGACTTAGAACAATTAGGAAAACCAAGAGCCCTATTTATGAAGCCTTTCTTCTGATATTTGAGCAGTCCTGAAGACGTCTTTTCCTTTGACAGCAGTCGTCCGAAGATAAACAGATCTGGAAATCTGAATACCTTTCGGGGGCTTCGCCCCCGAACCCCCGACGGGGGGCGCTGCCCCCTCGACCCCTGTCCGCTGACCGGACAGCGGAACCCCCGATGCGAGGCCCCGGATAGGTCGTTAGGCGGTTCGGAGAAATCCCTTTATATGACGCTGTCTTTGGTCCAACATTAATTCTTCATTGCCTATGTCCTGTTTGATCATGTTAGATCATGCTTACTGCATGTCTACAAATACATGTTAGGCCAGCAAAATATGTTGCAGTACGATACAAGCATAGCAATACAATATAGGACAATTAGGACATTGCTAAGTTTAAGTAACAACATGATAGCATGTTAGGCCAACAAAATATGTTGCAGTACGATACAAGCATAGCAGTATAATATAGGACAATTAGGACAATGCTAAGTTTAAGTAGCAACATGATAGTGAGTATATGAATATTAGTGACATCATTATGTTAAACTTAACTGATTAGCCATATTCAAAAACACAATATAATCATTGGGCCAACAATCTCCCCCTTTTTGATTATAGCAAATCGGTTAAGGTTAAGACAGATACGATAGATGCATATATCACTAATAAACACATACTACGAGAAGATAGTGTGCTAACTTAAACTTATTTCTCCCCCTTTGACATGATCAAAAATAAGCTCCCTCGAAATAAGAGATAAAATAAACTCAAGCATAAGGAGGAAGGCATAGACAATCATGATCAAGATATACTAAATGAGGAACAATGGGAGAAGTGTGTAAAGACAAGTATAGAAACTACATACCCAATGTAGAGTGCCAAATAGAAAATAGCTTGTCAAAACACAAATAGTTGGTAAAACTAAAAGAATATGAAAATAATCAATAGATAGTTTACCAACATGAAATCCAAGAAAGACATCTAAAAACATAGTATTACATGAAATCCAAGAAAGACATCCAAAAACTTTTGAAAGAGAATTATAAAAAAAATTCAGTCAAAAACCATAGGGATAAGATAATTGCAAATAATAGATATCAAAGTAGAAAGATACCAATTGAGATATTAAAATAGACAAACTTGATATCAATTGAAATATATAAACTTGAAACATTGATCAATGAAACTATGATAGTCATAATTGTCCACAGATAAATAGTGAAACAAAATAAATGAATGATCAATGTAAAATAGAAGCAATTGATATAAAAAGATCTCATTATTTGCAAATCTATTTGCTTATCCAAAATTCATGCATTTGAACTCAATTACCTTATCATGCTATATGAATAAACATGAAGGTAAAGGAGAAACAATGTTTGAGAAGGAGAAATTCAGTCGAATTGAATGCTCCCCCTCAAACTATGACCAATATAGATAAAATCATGAATATTGGATAAGTCCTCAACAAGGAAAGCCAAATGAAACATACAAAGAAAACCAAATCAAAGAAAACACAATCGTCATCAAGATAAAATACGAAATTAAATATTAACGAAATGACTCATATCAAAGAAATATGATGAAAACAATTACATAAACTCTTATAAACCTTTCAAAAAATAACAGTATCATGACCTCAATCACTAAGATATAAATAATGATAAAAATATGGGTCAATGATGAACTAGGTATACGACATATTAAAGGGTATAAATGAATTGAACCAATTTATTTGCTCCCCCTTAAAATATGCGTATCTAGTTCCAAAGCACTTATAGCATAAATAAAATGATAACTACAAGATCTAGGGGTAAATCAACTATTGATTTCTCCCCCTTGCTCAATGCATATAAGGCTATAAAGACGACATAAAACAAATAATGTCATCTTTAGGAGAGATATCCAATAAAATAGTCACTAAAGATGAACGATCAAAATAATATCTCAATTTAGCACATGTAATCAAAAGACGACATACACTAACCTATATAGAAGAATATCATATTGAAATATGATAGATCAATGCATGTTATCTTTTGAGAAGAAGATCATCATGAAAAGAGATAAGGTCCATTAGAAAAATATTATTATGATCAAGAATAATAAGGACCATTAGAAAAATATCATCATGAAAAGGAATAATAAGGTCCATTAGAAAAATATCATTATGAAAAGGAATAATAAGGTCCATTAGAAAAATATCATCATGAAAAGGAATAATAAGGTCCATTAAAAACAATCATGATGAGAATCACAATATAGCTCAAAAGATAAAAATACAACTAAAGAAAAATGTCATCATGAATAAAGTCAATTAAATCAATCATGAAGAAAGTCAATTAAATCAATCATGAGAAAAGTCAAAATATAGCTCAAAAATAATAAAGCTCAAATATCATGTCCATGATTATCTAATTAAGAAATGATCAACCAACTTATTGCTTTACAAGGACTATGCATGTTTTACCACATATGTACCCATCAACGGGTAATAATCCAACCTTGCTAATACTAAATGAGAAACCAATGAAGTTCAAATAGCAAAGAGCATATGTGATAATCCATGAGTAGTCAAAGTAGAGTAATAAATTAACTTGATAACCACATAATTAGATAATATAGGACTACTCAATCATTAGGATCATTTATAAAGTAAATCATTAAATAATTATGATCCGTCATAAATCCCATCTAAAAACCAAATAAACAAACCAATGGAAAATATAGAAAAGAGTCAATCTTATTTAAATTTTACAGATTTAATCTAAAGAGATGTAATCTGATAGTATGATAAAATCATGACTACAAAAGATGAGAGAAGTTTAAAAGATGCTTATCAATGACTAGTATGGAAGGAAGTTAAAGTGATGAATCACAAATCTCAACGAAAACAAGATTAAAATAAAGAAATTTGTTAAACTAATTTTAGAGACCAAACATATGCATCTAAAGTAGAATACAAATCTCATCAAGAAAATTCATAAATCTTGTTTTTGTAATCTAGCATATCACATATAGATTGAAATTCAAGAAGATAGCTAGATGAGTGAAAGTGAATAAAAATTATGTAGCTTAACAATATATCGCAAATAAGCAAGCTAGCTACATAACTAATTAAGATTAATGAGATAGGCCATTAACATGATAAATGTGCTCATTAAATCTTAAGTCACTAACACCAAAAAAAAACACATGCTTAAGCATAGAGTTCATCATAAGGGCAATACATTTTGAATGATCAAAATGATTATATACTCTTTGCTAAGCAAGGATAAGAGTATAAGATAGCAAGCAAATGAATTAGACTCTTATCAAGTAAAAGACAAAAGAGATGTTCATGAAAACACAGTAGAGCAAATCTCTTTGCCAAATATTGAGATTAACCCAAGATAATGAAATAATAGATTGATCTAGAGAATGCAAAATTATAACCATTATAAAAGTGTATTCTCTAGAAATGGAAAATCTCAAAGTAGAAAATCAACCCATAATAGCTAAGGACATGAGAAGTATGATATATCAATTACATGTATTCTCATGTGCTACAAAACATCATTGGGCAATAATAATAAAATATTTATAGTTCAAATATAAGGCTTGATATGATGAAGTATTCTGGAACTTAGGGGTGGATCCAGAACTAGATAATGGTTGCATATAGACCTTAATAAATCTTCAGTCTATAAAGAATTGATCACTTTGGGTTAGCTGTAGGGGCCGGTTCCCAGCTAGCGGTAGTCCGAATGCTAGTGCACCGTGTCGCTTCAGGCTATTTACACCTGTAGGACAGAAGGACCCTTTCGACTTGTTCCCAAAATGTTCTTTACTTTTAAGAACTTAGAATTAAAAGAATATACGCAGTATCATCAAACACCATCAATATCAAAAAAATTCTAAGTATAAGAAAGGTAAATACCCAAATAACAATCAAAGAATGATCATAAAAATTTGCTAAGAGTATTTTCATAATACACTTTATGAAAATAAATATATAGAAGATTCATATTCAAAATAAGTATGATGATCTCAACAAGTAAGGTAAAGCACAAAACCAAGCAATTCTTAAAAGAACTTCCATAAAAGTCATGAACAAGACACTAATAAATATTTTCTCTCAACATTCCAACTTAAAGGCATTTGAATAAATAAATATCAACATTTGGAATCAATAATGGCCATTGGATCTAAAATTTGATCAACGGCTGAGGTTGTTTCCGATTCTGGAACAACCAGGCCGAATTCGGCCCGAACTCTGGTAAGGGCAGAGTTCGGCCCGAATTCCGGATTCTGGTGACAGAACTGGAATCAGGCTGAAAATTGGTTAAGCGAAAAAGATCAAAATAAGAGTGAAAGACATGTATCCATAAAGTCAACAAATAAAAGCCAATAAGATATCATTAAAAGAAGACTTTAAGCTAATTGATTCAAGTGGAGATAACACACATTTAGTCAAAAGAATCAATAGCTAAATTATAAGGTAAGCACAAGTATGAATAAATATTCTTCAAAATAATATGAAACTTGAGCTTATCTCATATACCCACATAAAGATATTTATACAAAAATAGATGTCAATATAATAAATACATGATCTACATGTAAATGAAGAATTAATGAATATAGTCATGTATCCATCATGAATGTTTGAAAAACTATCACAAATTCAAAAGCACGTATAAATAGACTTTATTAGGCAAGAACATAATTGATTCTCAAGAGGATAATCAAAATAAAATATGAGAATCGATAATGAATGTATTATGCAAGCACAAGATAAAAAGTAGTATAAGTGTATACTTGTCAAGTGATAAGAAGCTTGTGCTAAACACATATATTCACAAAAACCAATTAAATACAAATCGGCAAGAAGTAACTATCTCAAAAACATTAAAAATGGAGAGTCAAACTTTAAAACAAAATTCAAGAATCAAGCTCCAATGAACTAGAGTGATATGCATGCTTTATAAAGACAAAGAATAGCGAGCATGCATATGTAAATGTGTCACACTACTAGAAAATGAGTGATAAACTACATAGTGTGAACTAATCATTTAAAGCTGTGTAACTAGTCATGCTAGATAAAAGAAAAAGAAAATCAACTAAGCATGCTAGTATTATATCTCACATTAATTTATATAATAAGCAACTAAAGGATATCAATGTGAGCTAGTAGCAAGACATAAAGAAAAACATGCTAGATTCTACAAATATAAACCATTTAGAGAGAATCATTTAACATGTTACCAAAGTGGCTCTAGTGGCCACACTTGTGTTGGTGCAATTGCTTGGAAGATGACCTTTGAGATTTGCAACCACCAACACGCTCCTTGGTGCTATATCCCGATACAAGAAGCTCCACCTACAACATTAGGCGAAGACTTTGGTATCCAAATAAACTTGGATCCACATTTGTTAGCTTTAGGAACCCACATACTATTTACTCTAGCATTGGTAGAAAAACTCCTACGAATAGGACAAGTTACACTCATGTGTCCAATGCGAGAGCAATAGAAGCACATAATACTAGTGTGTGCACATGTATCAGAATGAGCATGATTATGAGCATGTGACATGCTAGAATGATGAATATCTCTAGAGTGAGTATGCATGGATTTGGTCTTAAGAGTATCATGCAAATCATTATGCACACAAGTAAGAGAATCATTATGCATGGATTTGGTCTTAAGAATATCATGTTCTAATAGCAAATCATTATGCAAACAAGTAAGAGAATCAAATTTAGCATTTAAAGCATAATTCTCTTTTTCAAATAAAGCAATTCTAGAAATAAAATCATCATTTTGTTTCTTTAAAGAGTCAATAGAAGAATCATGCAAATGATTTAGCTCATGTGCTTGCTTCTTAAGATCTTCTATTGATGAGGAAAGAGATTTGATTTTCAAAATTAAAGAATCATTCAAACTCTTTAAAGAAACACAAGATGAGTTTTGAGAGTCAAGTCTAGATAATAAATCATTGTTATTATTTCTCAAAAACTCATTAGCTTCTTCTAAATGAATAACCTTTTCTACAAGTTCTTCATTTGTAGAATGAAAAGCCTTAGCAAACTTTAAGGAATGGTTAGCCATGGCTTTCCACTTAGAGCACTTATTACATTTAGAAGAAACATGATTGTATATGCTACTAGAAGTAAAACCCTCTTCATCAGAGGAGGAAGAATATGATGCCATACACAAATAAACAAGGATCTACTCTAAGGATGTTAAGCCTAACAATAGAGACCTTGCTCTGATACCAATTGAAAACACAGGTGTAGACAACTCTAGAGGGGGGTGAATAGAGTTTGTGTCGATAATCACCAAATAAAAAATTAACTCTATATCACCTCCACAAACAACTATCAAGATAGTAAATAAATCAGAGAGAAATGCGGAAGTAAATAAAGATCAAGAAGAGCATACGCAAACACAGCAGTTTTAACCTGGTTTCCCTCGTGGAGGACTAGTCCAGGCCTGAGAACTCTAGCTCAGGATTCAAATCCACTATTTGTGAAATAGTAGTTTACAACCCGTGCCTTTTCTTCAGAAGAGCACGTCAACTTCTTACAGAGGATCGCAGTGGCGATTTGCTTGGATTTTTCCAAGCGACTTGGAATTGTCCAAGTGACTTTTCTTTTCAACTCTTGCACAAAAACTTCTAGCTGAATCGCACTTGAGCACCTTGGGGCTTAGGAAGTTTTGTGGCTGGTAGATTGGAAGAGTAAAGCTCTTGACTATATAGGCTATGTAAGAGAAGAAGAATAGAAGAGTGGATGGTTTCAAATGAGAGAAACCAAGGCCTATTTATAGGGTTCGGGACATGCAGAATTCGGCCAGAATTCGGTATAAATAATTCAAATTTTTGGCCGTTGGACAGCTGGTAGCAAGCAGGCCCTAAAAATCAGGGTGCTGGAAATCAGGGGACAGAGTTCGGCCCGAACTCTGTGTGGAGGCAGAGTTCGGCCCGAACTCTGTCTCCAGAAGACAGAATTGGTCCATTGGGCTTTTGGGCTTTGTGGAGCTTGGGCTTGGTTCAGGAATTGGTCTGTTGTATGGTAGAGCTTTGGAGAGATATGCTAGGGGTTGAGATGACTCAGTGCGACTCAACGTATACATTCTCCTAGACTCAATAAATTGAAGATTACAGACTTAGAACAATTAGGAAAACCAAGAGCCCTATTTATGAAGCCTTTCTTCTGATATTTAAGCAGTCCTGTCCGCTGACCGGACAGCGGAACCCCCGATGCGAGGCCCCGGATAGGTCGTTAGGCGGTTCGGAGAAATCCCTTTATATGACGCCGTCTTTGGTCCAACATTAATTCTTCATTGCCTATGTCCTGTTTGATCATGTTAGATCATGCTTACTGCATGTCTACAAATACATGTTAGGCCAGCAAAATATGTTGCAGTACGATACAAGCATAGCAATACAATATAGGACAATTAGGACATTGCTAAGTTTAAGTAACAACATGATAGCATGTTAGGCCAACAAAATATGTTGCAGTACGATACAAGCATAGCAGTATAATATAGGACAATTAGGACAATGCTAAGTTTAAGTAGAAACATGATAGTGAGTATATGAATATTAGTGACATCATTATGTTAAACTTAACTGATTAGCCATATTCAAAAACACAATATAATCATTGGGCCAACACCACGCACTCGGGGGTTCCGCTGACGTCAAAGAAGAAGCCAACATCTATCAAGGAAAGAAGCCATGCCATCATCATTTGGATAGCTAACGTCAAGGAAGAAGCCAACATCTATCAAGAAAAGAAGCCATGCCATGCCATCATCATTTCAAGACTCTGAAGAAGCCTGTACCTGCTACAGTATATCTGGAGTCTGTAATGAGTCTTAGGAATAATTGTAAACACAAGAAATGGATGGCAAAATTGAAAGCTAGGGTAGATATTATTCCAGGATCATTTTCGGATGAAAATTGGTATACCGACGGTATACCGGTCTACACTGACGGTATACCGATTTTGTTCACAGAAAGTTTATGTCTACAAAATCTGCATAACGACGGAATACCGATCTATACCGACGGTATACTGATTCAGTAACGTTAAAAATTCAACGATTGATTTCAAACATTTAATGATCCCAACGGCTATATTTTTCGCCGCTGTAATTCCAGACCGGTATTCCGACGGTATACCGATTCGTACTGACGGTATATCGATCGCTGACTGAAAAGTTGCCTTTGAACTCTTTTCAATACTTCATCATCTTAGTATTCGTTTCATGACATTATTTTTTTAATGTCATTGATTAAGTTATTAATGACGAATATTTAATGGGCTGACATTAAAAATATCAACAATGACATTTTTTATGAGTGTCATCTATTGAGTGTCATTGTTAACGATTTTTGTAGTAGTGAAAGCTTTCATTTGTCATCCACAAATTGTGTTAGAGTTATTGAGTTGAAATGTAAGATCTTCATCTTATTGTATAAGGAGATCAAAACCTATTGTGAAAGGTTGATGTTGGAGAGTCTTCGGATCCAAACTCTCGGTTGAAGTTGGAGAGTCTTCGGATCCAAACTCTCGGTTGAAGTTGGAGACTCTTCGTATCCAAACTCTGGGTTGAAGTCAGAGAGGCCTTCGGACTAAAGCTCTCGTATAAGAAGTTGGCGAGTTATTCGGATCCAAACTCGTGTTGAAGTTGACGAGTTCTTCGAATCCAAACTCGTGTATAACTATTTACTCCAATAGTGGATTAAAGCCGGAGAGAGTTCCGGGACTAGAGTTCCCCTTGGAAGGGTACCAGGGTATATCGTGTGTCGGTATTATGGTTGCTTCTTCTCTTGCACTTATATTTTTAAATTGCCCATTAGCTTGTGCTAAGTGCTTGATTAGTTAGCTTGACACTATTCACCCCCCTCTAGGGTTACTACAAAGCACTCGGAATATGTTGATAGTGAAGTTCGATCAACAAGCGTTCGAAGAGATGCTCTCGAGGGATGGCTCTACTCCCTCAAAATCAGTAACGCGAAACAAGTCTCGCAAGACTTGTGTCACGCCCCAGAACCAGAATACTAGAGAGCGGGGGATAGACACAGCCAGCTACGTACATTGAAGTACAACCCATCTCGCAATATGGTTACGGCTGTCTAGATGCATGAGGGTTTATCTACAAGCCATCAGTCTCTTATTGTCAAGAACAAGTCTAGTGTCTCAATCTCAAGCAAGCAAGTAATAGTTACAAGATATTAGATCATCAGACGTACAAGGTAAGGCGTCCCAAACATTACATATTCAGATGATCATGAAGCTAGCCATACAAAATGCGAACACTAGCAAGATTTTAAGTCATACATGATCAACCCTAGGATTTGTCAATCATGTTACAGCCCTTAGGCAGACAAAATTAAGTTTTAACACGAGCTAACACTTGATCGGCGGCTAAACGCCATAAAAGAATAATTTACAAGAGAACGGGGAAGCAAAAGAAGAAACCCAATCGTTGCCAGGGTTACGCCTGGTGTTCACCATCTGGCTGGAAGACAGGTAGATCCTGGGGTGCTACACCAAAATTTGGTCATATAAAACCATCTTGGTCAGAACCCAGAATAGCAAGTACCACAAGGGAGGCTTCACTTAAGAACTAAAACCAGCATATTAGCACATAAAGACATAAATGATAACGAAAGACATGAATTAGAGAAAACAGGGTAATAAACCATAAGATAACTAAATGACTATTCTGGTAACTAAGTCACAACCCGTAAACCAAATAAAGATCGGGGTTGTAACCCTTCACCTGAACAGAACTTAGTCTGCAATCATTTATCGACAAGAGTAAAGCATAAACAGAAATGTACCGAAGTAATCATAGACTGGCACTGTCTAGACAAAACTAGACTGGATTCCATCCATCAATCACGGCCAAGCAATGAGTGCGGCTTGATACTTTAACTAACTAGGGTTATCACAAGCCTAGTTACTACAAGATGCAATGAGATGTTCCAGCAGTCACAAGCCCTGCAGACTATCCAATTATCCTTTCACAGGTTGAGAGAGTTGATTAGGTGACTTTATGGTGCAACACATGATAGTATACTGAAAATGTGCCCTACTCGTCGGCAGGCTACAAGTCTACTTGAGGCGCCCAGATAACGGAATAACCTGTGACTGGGAAATCTCGTTATGAGCTACTTGATTAATCTAGTCATTAACTTAGTCAGATTCAGTATAAATCCCTGACCGTAGAAATCAGGAATTCATGTCCTTGACATGATACAAGACAAAATATGTAGTTTGTACAGACACAATCATCTACGGTGTCAAGATATGAGTTACTTAGCAAGTTAAGATAGCAGTCACAACAGTATTTCAAGATTATCATGTCATGTTAGGTTACTTGTTACTTGTCAAGTGTGCGTCACAACGGACCACCATCAAGAATTATCATGCCAAGTCGCTTGTCAAGAGTGCACCACGATGGCTCACTATCAAGAGTTATCATGCCAAGGGGCTTGTCAAGAGTGCACCACGACAGGCCACTATTAAGAGTTATCATGCTAAGCCATACTGCCATGTCGTGTTCATGTTTATCATATCGTGCTCGTGCTAAGTGTGCTTGTATGCCAAGGATTTACTGGTCAAGGGTGCGCCACGACGGGCCACCGAAAGAGTTATCAAGGAGTATACATATCATGCTAAGATCGTGCTTAAAGCCCAGAGTACATACGAAACACAAATAATAACATTATACAAGGCTATCATGGAAGATGCCCATCATGCTCAAAGGTCACAACTTATACTAAGGACCATGGGGATAAACATGGATAAGGCAACACGAATTATCATGGCAAAAGGAAGGGGGCCAGGGACAGCATGCGCCCAAAGCATCATGCGCCCAAAGAAGCATGCGCCCAATGGGAGCATGCGCCTACAGAGCATGCTCCCAGGGTGCATGTACTATGGAAGGGCATGCGCCCAAGAGTGCATGCGCCCACCTGCTTAGGGACAGGGTGCACCGAAAGGCAAGCCTAGACTAGCCTCCATGGCTAAGTGGGC
Source organism: Iris pallida (assembly GCA_029216955.1). NCBI lineage: Eukaryota > Viridiplantae > Streptophyta > Magnoliopsida > Asparagales > Iridaceae > Iris > Iris pallida. Next base: position 11,387,850 of record JANAVB010016599.1, on the reverse strand, counting down.
ACATACCAAGAGCTATGCGCCCAAGCAGAATGAAACATAATGTCTCAGACACATATCAGAGACTATGCATCAAGGCAGGAGGAAAAGCTTTGGGCGCATATCAAGAGCTATGCGCCCAAGCAGAAGAAAGCAGGGTGCCTTAGACGCATATATAAGGCTATACGTCCAAAGGAAAGGATGTTGTGGGCGCATAAAAGAGCTATGCGCCCAGCACTGTTCTTCTTCTCTATGCCGAGAGCATGAGTTCATGGAACCCATGAACTTTCCATGTTCATAAATCCCTCAAAACAACTCGAAATCAGGAGTTTCAAAGATCTAAATTGGGTAGAACCAAAGTCTCTACAACATGGAACAAACAAAACTTAAAAATAATTAAGTTTGATAGATCAAAACCCAAGAAAATCAAGATTTGAGTAAACTTAGATCTACAATATTTTATCCACCAAAACCAAAAATACCAAGTACTAAAGAGTCGTAAAACTATGTAAGGAAGACGTTGGAATAATAAAACATGAGATCTCTCATGAAGCAAGTTTACACTTGCCTAAGGGTTTGGGAGAAAATAATTAAAAAAAAAAGTAGATTAAGAAATAAATCAAAAGTAAATGAGAAGAAAGAAACGGGTTGGGTTATAAAGAGGGTTCAACATGATGAACCATCTTGACCCAAACCAAATCAAAATAAACCAAGCCAAGCTAAACAAAGACCAAACCATGCTAGACAAGTCAAAATACGGGTAGAGAATCCGTACACGTATACTAAAAATACGTATAACGGAAAACGGGAGTGACAACTCTACCCACCTTAAAAGAATTCCGTACTCGAAATTTAATCAAGAGGCTAGAGATGTCGGGGCAAGCTATACTAAACACGAGCAATCTACGACTAGTAGTCAATCCAGCAATCATTCATACAAGTAAGGAATTAAAAGCATAAGGCATAAGGAAGACATTATACATTATGAGTCAAACAGGTATGGATATCGCGATCAGATATCATCCTCACGCTCCCACGTTGACTCACCCAAAGAGTGATAACCCCAAGCAACACGGACTAAACTAATAGTCTTGTTCTTGACTACCTTCTCTCTTCTGTCCAATATGGATACGGGCCTTTCCTCATATAAAAGGTTGGTTCCAACAACCAATTCCGAATGGTCAAGGATATGGCTCGGATTCGGGATATATCGTCGCAATTGGGATACATGGAATATGTCATGTACCTCACATAACGACGATGGAAGAGCGAGATGATAGGACACATCACCTACTCACTCAAGAATATCGAATGGTCCTATATACCTAGGACTGAGCTTTCCCCGCATGTCGAATCGAATGACGCCACGGGTAGACAAGATCCTAAGAAATACGTGGTCGCCAATAGAAAATTCAAGGAAACGCCGATGAGAATCGACGCAATGACGCTGGCGATCTTGCACAACTCGAAGATGATCTCTGACTTGCCTGACCACCTCGATAGTCTGCGTAACCATCTCTGGATCAAGCATCTGCCTTTGGCCTATATCATTCCACGCTAACAGGGATCTGCACTTTCTGTCATACAGTGCCTTAAATAGTGCCATCTAAATAATGGCCTGGAAACTGTTATTATAGGAGAACTCCATTAGACGCAGGTGATCTTCCCATGAACCAACGAAGTCAAGTGTACAAGACCGTAACATATCTTCAAGAGTCTGGATCGTGTGCTCTGACTGACCATATGTCTGCGGATGATAAGCTGAACTAAACTTGAGACGAGTTCCCAAACTCTCCTGAAGACTCCACCAAAAGTGCGATGTAAACTTTGAATCTCTGTCCGATACAATACTGAGTGGTACTCCATGCAATCCGACTATCTACCTGAGGTGCATCTCTGCTAGCTGATCCGTTGACTGGCTAATTCTGAAAGGGAGAAAATGAGCTACCTTGGTGAGTCTGTCAACTATAACCCATATAGCATCTCTTCCAGCTGGGGATTTAGGTAATCCAGTTACAAAATTCATGGTAATGTGCTTCCATTTCCATTCTGGGATCGATAAAGGTTAAAAAAGTCCAGCTGGTCTCTGATGTTCAGCCTTAACTTGTTGGCAAACTAAACAATGAGAAACAAACCGGGCTATCTCCTTCTTTATGCCATTCCACCAAAAATGCTGACGGATATCACGATACATCTTCGTACCGCCGAGATGAATTGAATACTGCGAACTGTGAGCCTCTGCCATGATCTCTTGCCTGATGTCGTCACTGGGTACACAAAGACGCCTTCTATGTCGAAGTATGCCATCCTCTTGAATATATAACTCTGCTCTCCGTCCTGCTACATATTTTGTCCTAAGCCGCTGAAGCTTAGAATCCGTTGACTGAGCTAACTTAATCCTCTCAACTATACTGGACTGAACTTGCATACTGGCCATCAATGCCACATTAGAAGAAAGAACTACCTTAATACCCATCTTCTGAAGATCTGCTAACAACTCTGGCTGTGATGTTAGAAAATAAACTCTGGCTCTTCTGCCCAATGCATCTGCAACAACGTTGGCCTTCCCAGGATGATACTGCAAGTTGATGTCGTAATCCACAAGTAGCTCTAGCCATCTCCTCCGACACATGTTAAGATCCTTTAGGTAAACACGTACTTAAGACTCTTGTGGTCGGTGAGAATCTATACCCGATCTCCATACAAATAATACCTCCAAAGATTATGTGCAAAAACCACCGCTGCTAATTCCAAGTCATAGGTTGGATAATTCCTCTCATGATCATGAAGCTGACGTGACGCATAAGCTACTACCTTACCATGCTGCATCAAGACGCATCCCAATCCTCTGCCGAAAGTATCACAATAAATCGAAAATCCTCCAGTCCCATTTGGAAGCGTGAGAATGGGGCCGTCATCAATCCTTGCTTCAACTTCTCAAATGAACTCTGTCACTCTGCTGTCCAAGCAAACTGTATATCCTTGCGGGTCAACTGCATCAATGGTGCTGAAATTCGAGCAAAATCTAATACAAATTGTCGATAATAGCCGGCCAATCCTAGGAAACTCCAAACTTTTGCGACGGTTCTGGGTACTGGCTATGTCTCTATAGTCACTATCTTCTGGGAGTCCACTTCCACTCCACCTCTGGTGATGATATGACCTAAGTACGAAATATGATCAAGCCAAAATTTGTACTTACTGAACTTCGCGTATAACTGGTGCTCCCTGAGAATCTGAAGAACTACATGGAAATGCTGCTCATGCTCTACCTCATTCTTGCTATAGACTAAGATATCGTCCATAAACACTATCATGAATTGGTCCAAATAGGGTATGAAGATACGATTCATGAGGTCCATAAATACAGCTGACGCATTGGTCACTCCAAATGGCATAACAAGGAACTCTCAATATCTATATCTCGATCTGAATGCTGTCTTTGGGATGTCTTACTCTCTTACTCTGATCTGATGGTATCCTGACCGCAAGTCAATCTTTGAGAATATTGCCGCTCCACTGAGTTGATCAAATAAATCATCTATCCTTGGTAGGGGATATCTATTCTTGATTGTTACAGAGTTCAATGTGCGATAATCAACACATAATCTTGACATACCATCCTTCTTCTTTACTAGAAGCATCGGGGCTCCGTAAGGCGATCCACTAGCACGAATAAATCCCTTGGTTCTGAGTTCTTCAATCATCTTGTACAGGATCTCCAATTCTGAAGGTGCCATCATGTAGACTCTCTCTGACACTGGTGCCATCCCTGGAAGCAAATCAACATGAACTCTATCTCTCTTTCTGGGGGCATGCCTGGAAGATCTTCGGGAAATATATCAAGAAACTCTCCTACTACTCTGGAAAACCGAACTGCTACTGCTACTGCCATCCGCAATACTGGTGGAGACGGTTCTACTTCGCATCTGGAAAATAAAAACTATGCTTCATCGGGAATACCAAAAATAATTCTGCCAAGATGACAGTCTATTATTGCATATTGATCCCTCAACCAATCTATTCCTAGGACCACATCATAGTCGGCCATCGAAAATTCTATCAATCTAGTGGAAAACTCTCTACCGCTAACTACGATTTGACACGAAGAAAAGACTCTATATTCCCCCCACAAGACCGTTACCAGTAAGTATATTGAGCCTGACTGATAATGACTCGGGCTCCAGTCATATCCGTGTTGCGAATCGTGCAGACATAAATGAATACAATGCACCCGAATCAAATATTATCGATGCTGAAAAAGAGTTGACGAGAATGGCACCTGCCACCACCTTACCTGATGCCAATTCTTCTGCCACGGTCAGAGCCATAGCCTGACCTTATCCTCTTTATGCTGGTCCCCTCTGCTAGAAATCTCTCTGCCGGTTCTGAATCTGAGCTTGGGCATACTGTTGAGCCCGAGGCGACAATGGCCTCGAAGGCTAATACTGCTGCTGTACTGGTGTTGGACCCCTAACCGATGGACTGGTTAAGGTTGACGACGATGAACTGGCTCTATGCGGGCAGGACCCTATCTTGTGATCCGGTGCCCCACAAGCCAAGCACAATCCCTGTGTTCTGCGACACTCTGATACTACATGTCCTGGCTTCTCACAATAAGTACAGCCTATTGCGGAAGACTGCTTCTGCTTCTCTTGGTGAGGATACGTCGGTGTCGAGTGCTGAATCGACAAAACTGGGGTCGCCCTCCTAGGAGCTCCAATAGTCAAAGCTTTAGCTGTCGGGACTGGTGCTAATGACTGGGATATCTGTACATGGGACCTCTTCCTTCCTCCGGTTCGATCTACTGTCCTCTGAGAAGTATACTCATGCATCTTCGCTACTCGCAAGACGGCATCAAACGTCTGGTGCTCAAATTGCTCCACTGATATAATGATCTCTAGGTGGAGTCCCTGCTGGAATCGCTGGTCTCGGTCCAATTCGGTTGCCACCAAGGTGGGAACAAACTGACTAAGCCTTAAAAACTCGGTCGCATATGCATCGACCGTCCTTTCCATCTGCTTGAGATTAGTAAATCTTGTCTACAGATCATACCGAGCTACTGCATCAAAATACTTCGTCTAGAACTTGTCGTTGAATACCGCCCATAAGACAGGTATTGCTAATCCAACTGCTAGCATCGCCCACCAGCTGCGGGCTAAGTCCAATAACTGTAGGCACACAACGGCCACTTCTCTTCCTCAGGAATCCTAGCCGCCTCCAGGATAACTTCTATGTCTTAAAGCTAAGCATCAGCAGCAATAGCATCTTCACTGCCATCAAAGAAGGGAGGGTTCAGACGCTTGAAGCTGTTGGCTGCGTTGTTCTCTTGATAACCAACTCTGCCAATGGCATCTTGTACTGTTGGTGCAGGGCATCGCCCCAACGATCTTGTGATACAAGCAATTCCTTAATGAGTCCCACCAGGGTTCCATTGTTAGGCTCTGCAGGCTGGACTTGCTGAACCGGAGGCTCTGGATCTCCGAAAGGCATAACTCGGGATGCTGCTCCTGAGTGTTGGGCTTGGTCCCCAGGTTGCTGCTGGTTCACTGGAGGTGCTCCACCTCGCTGATCGGTAGGACCAGAAACAATGCCACTAAAGAAATAACATGGAAAATAATAAGGAAGGACCAAGATAGATCGATGATATAAGCATGTGATCAGGTCAAGGTTTCAGAAAGATTAGAAGACACGAGTAGAGATCAAGGACGAGTGCTGGTTGAGACATTTATTCCGTGAAACCCTCACTCATCTTGATTTTCTAGTCATGCATGGGCCACCACTTAAATCGTGTCACATCCCAGAACCAAAATACTGGAGAACGGGAGACAGACACAGCCAGCTACGTATATTGAAGTGTAACCCACCTCGCAATACGGTTACGGCTGTCTAGATGCATGAGGGTTTATCTACAAACCATCAGTCGCTTATGGTCAAAAACAAGCCTAGTGTCTCAATCTCAAGCAAGCAAGTAATAGTTACAAGATATTAGATCATCAGACATACAAGGTAAGGCATCCCAAACATTACATATTCAGATGTTCATGAAGCTAGTCATACAAAATGCGAAGACTAGTAAGAGTTCAAGTCATACATGATCAACCCTAAGATTTGTCAATCATGTTACAGCCCTTAGGCAGACAAAAGTAAGTTTCAACACGATCTAACACTTGCTCGACAGCTAAACACCTCAAAAGAATAATTTACAAGAGAGCGGTAGAGCAAAAGAAGAAACCTACTCGTTGTTAGGGTTACGCCTGGTGTTCACCATCTGGCTGGAAGACAGGTAGATCCTCGGGTGCTACTCCAAAATATAGTCATACAAAACCAGCTGGGTCAGAACCCAGAAGAGCAAGTGCCACAAGGGAGGCTTCACTTAAGAACTAAAACCAGCATATTAGCATATAAAAACATAAATGATAACGAAAGACATAAGTTAGAGAAAACAGGATGATAAACGATAAGATAACTAAAGGACTATTCCTGTAACCAAGTCACAACCCGTAAACCAAACAAGGACCGGGGTTGTAATCCTTCACCTGAACAGTGCTTAGTCTGCAATCATTTATCGACAAGAGTAAAGCATAAACAGTAATGTACCAAAATAATCATAGACTGGCACTGTCTAGACAAGACTAGACTGGACTCCATCCATCAATCACGGCCAAGCAATGAGTACGGCTTGATACTTTATCTAACTAGGGTTATCACAAGCCTAGTTACTACAAGATGCAATAAGATGTTCCAGCAGTCACAAGCCCTGTAGACTATCCAGTTATCCTTCTGCAGGTTGAAAGAGTTGATTAGGTGACTTTGGGGTGCAACATATGACAGTGTGCTGGAAATGTGCCCTACTCGTCGGCAGGCTACAAGTCCACTTGAGGCGTCCAGATAACGAAATTGCCTGTGACTGAGAAATCTCGTTATGAGCTACTTGATCAATCTAGTCATTAACTTAGTCAGATTCATTATGAATTCCTGACCATGGAAATCAGGAATTCATGTCCTTGATATGATGCAAGACGAGACATGTAGCTTGTACAGACACAATCATCTACGGTGTCAAGATATGAGTTACTTAGCAAGTTGAGATAGCCGTCACAACAGCATTTCAAGATTATCATGTCATGTTAGGTTACTTGTTACTTGTCAAGAGTGCATCACAACGGACCACCATCAAGAATTATCATGCCAAGTTGCTTGTCAAGAGTGCATCACGACGGGTCACTATCAAGAGTTATCATGCCAAGGGGCTTGTCAAGAGTGCACCACAATGGGCCACTATTAAGAGTTTTCATGCTAAGCTATATTGCCATGTCGTGTTCATATTTATCATATCGTGCTCGTGCTAAGTGTACTTGTATGCCAAGGATTTACTGGTCAAGGGTGCCCCACGACGGGCCACCGAAAGAGTTATCAAGGAGTATATCGTGCTTAAAGCCCAGAGTACTTACGAAACACAAATAATAACATTATACAAGGCTATCATGGAAGATGTCCATCATGCTCAAAGATCACAACTTACACTAAGGACCATGGGGACAAACATGGATAAGACAACACAAATTATCATGGCAAAAGGAAGGGGGCCAGGGACAGCATGCGCCCAAGGGCAGCATACACGAGGGCAGCATGCGCCCAAAGCATCATGCGCCCATAAACAGGTATGCACCGAAAGAAGCATGCGCCCAAAGGGAGCATGCGCCAGCAGAGAATGTGCCCAGGGTGCATTTATTATGGAAAGGAATGCACCCAAGAGTGCATGCGTCCACCTGCTTAGGGACGGGGTGCACTGGAAGGAAAGCCTGGAGACTAGCCTCCATGGCTAAGTGGGCGCATACCAGGAGCTATGCGCCCAAGCAGAATGAAACATAATGCCTCAGACACATATCAGAGACTATGCATCCATGCAGGGGAAAAAGCTTTGGGCGCATATCAAGAGCTATGCGCCCAAGCAAAAGAAAATAGGGTGCCTTGGGCACATATAAAGGGCTATGCGCCCAAAGGAAAGGCTGCTGTGGGCGCATAAAAAGAGCTATGCGCCCATCACTATTCTTCTTCTCCATGCCGAGAGCATGAGTTCATGGAACCCATGAAATTCCCAAGTTCATAAATCCCTCAAAACAATTCGAAATTGGGACTTTCAAAGGTCTAAATTGGGTAGAACGAAATTCCCTACAACATGAATCAATCAAAACTTGAAAATTATAAAGTCTGATAGATCAAAACACAAGAAAACCAAAATTTGAGTAAACTTAGATCTACAAGATTTTATCCACCAAAACCAAAAATATCAAGTAATAAAGAGTCATAAAACTATGTAAGGAAGACATTGGAACAATGAAACATGAGATCTCTCATGAAGCAAGATTACACTTGCCTAAGGGTTTGGGAGAAAATAATTGAAGAAGAAAAGTAGATGAAGAAATAAATAAAAAGTAAAGGAGGAGAGTGAAAGGGGTTGGGTTATAAAGAGGGTTCAACATGATGAACCATCTTGACCCAAACCAAACTAAAATAAACCAAGCCAAGCTAAACAAAGACTAAACCATGCTAGACAAGTCAAAATACAGGTCGAGAATCCATACATGTAAACTGAAAATACGTATAACGAGAAACGGGAGTGACAACTTGGCTTCCGAAGGCTCGTGCTGCATATCCTGCCAGTGCCGTAGAAGATGTGCAATCGAAGGGAAACTCTGTCACATGGGCGTATAACTCTTCTACAGAAGCTTCCAATACAAAGAAGGCGCATACTGTTCAGGGCTCTACTAGCCCAGCGACTTCTCTCTTGTTCAATCAACAACAGAGTGTTCAACCCTCGAGACTTGGCAAAGGAAAACACTACAATGCCAAGAATCGAAGTCTCTGGGCAAACTCAACGAAGCTTGCAAATGAAGAGGGCAAAATTGGGGAAAAATAGGGTTGTTTCCCAAAGCATGCGCCCAAAGGATGGTGTGGGCTCATAACTCTGGTCAGAAGACTTCTGTCTTCAGTAGGCTGTCTACCACTATGAATCAAGGTTCTGATAATCCATTCTATGCGCCCACAGCTAGGAAGGCCAAGCATGCTGCCAGAACTTCTGGAAAACATGCGCCCAAGGGCATGCTCCAGGGTCTATGCGTCCACAGCAAAAAGACAGACCCCAACACGTATAACACAAGATTGTCTTCAAGGTCATCATAGAACTTAGGTGTGGGGGTTGCCCCTGCACATGAACTAAGTTCGAATGTGCCGATTTCCCTTATAAACCCACATGCAAAGCAGAACAATGTATGCGAAATAGGCTCTAAGGCAAAGCTTCCTTCCGCCAATTTATGCGACATGATAAATCATAAGCATAAGGTGAGAGAGATTACTGCGACTCATGAGGTGTCTCTACATGAGTGTCCGTGCACTAGTATTATCATCAACTGTTGCTGCTCCAAAGCAGTAAAAGTTCCTCCAAGGCAGTCCGTATTTCGACGAATGCAGCATTCTGACGATGAAGAGCCATTATGTATTTCATCCAACATGGCTTCATGGGATCCTCCCTACGGGAGCCCCAATCAAAGAAGTTGGACCACTAATCCAACCTTTTTCTTTTAATTCTACAAACAGGAGAAGAAGAAGTCTGCCAGCAAGTAGCGAGCGATTTGTTTCACTTGAAGGAGTCTATATGGGTACTCAGTCGAGAACAAGATCCCTTATAGATGGCAAGGACTCTCAAGATGGGGGTAGTGTTCCCTCAGAATCTCAAACTGGGGTAGTACTCTCGTAGAATCTGAAGCAGACGACCTCCACGCTGGGGGTAGCCTTCCAGATGAAGATGATCTCTTCGAGTCCGACGGTGACTATCTACCTCCCCAGCCTAAAGACGAAGGCCTTTTTAACTCAGAGACAGACAACATCAGCACCAGTTATACTGTCTCCTCTATTCATCCTCGCATGCTATCTGCGTACATGACAGATGGAGAGAGACCTGAAGAAGCCAGTGATCAAACCAACAAGGGTTGGAGAATCTTGAAATGGCGTTCGCCAAGATCACTGACATGCTTACCAGCATCATGCCTGTCCAAACTGCTGGGGTTGTTCCCCCACTTCAATCGAACATCTCAGCACACGCTAGTCTGGTTCATAGCAACAACCCTCCTTCACTACAAAGGGAGTACCATTTCGTTGCACCTCCTCCAAATCCCGTAGATGTTGAGGGTGGTCCTTCGCCGATAGCACTTGACAACCGAACAGCAGTCGTTTCTCAATATTTGCTCAATCAGCAGGATGCAATTGATTTTCTTGTTGCCCGTCTAGATACCATCTCACACAAAGACGAACTTCATAAGATGGAAATATCTCAACCTTATCCTCATGAATGGAAGAATACCACTTATCCTCCTAACTACAAGCCATTGACGCTAAATTCGTTTGACGGGATGACTTCTCTTTGCCAACACATGACATATTTTAACATGCAGACGCTGTACTTACCAAAAGATGATGCATTCTTGTCAAAGCAATTTATCAGCACCTTGCAGGGAGTAGCTTTTGAATGGTTCTGCAGTCTGCCTGACGGACTTGGAGAAGCTATTCTTTAATAGGTTTTACGAGAGTGGCATGCATGTTAGTATATCCACCCTCATCGAGACCAAGCAGAGGAAGAGTGAGATTGTTATTGCTTTTATCGAACGCTTCAGGCGACTAGCCTTGAAGATACCCATCGGTATACCAGACTCGGAGCTTATGGATACTTGTCGTCATAACTTTCATCCTACAGTAAAGTTCTGTCTGGGTATACATAAGTATGATACATTGTCCGCTTTTATCGGGGCCGCTGATGCTGCTGAAAATGACGTTCCTAATATGGAACTACTGGGGTTGAAGATACCTAAATCTGAAGACAAAGGCAAGCACCCCTAAACTATCCCTATCCGTAGGGGTAAAGGAAAAGAAGTCTTGAAGGTTGACACTTCCAAAGGAGCTCCCAATTCTCAGAGTGCTCCTGATAGACCCAATAAGACTTTCTCCTTTGACTAGGATGATGTTATTACCATTTTCAACACATTAATGAAGGGTGATAAACTGGTATTGCCTACACCACGACGTCCTGAGGAGGCAAGCCGACTCAGCGAACCCAAGTGCTGTCTCTATCATCAGTATGTGCACCATTCTACCAAAGATTGCATCATCTTGAAGAGAAAGATACAACAGCCATCGACGGCCAAGTTATCAACCTCGAAGCTGAAGATAAGGTCGTGTCTTCTAACATGATCTCTCTTCAACTTGGTGACTTTTCTTCCACAGAAGTTCCAGACGGCGTAGTTTCAATTCCTAAGGCAATAATGGAAGTCGTCAACCTGTCGCCAGCTCGCAATTGAACATCAACTCTGGTGCCACTCACGACGAAACGTGGTGAGATAATGTGGGTCCATCATGACCTTGTACAAGAAATGAAGCAGAGGGTAGTGTCTTCCAAAGCAAAGATGGGCAAAAAATACAAGCCATGCCATATGGTGTCTTCTCCTATTTATGAAGTCCTATCAGGTGAGACACGATCCGGCAAGACTTACCTGCGGACTTATGATCCTGCACAAGAAGACGTAATGCCTTCTCAAGCTCCTTCTGCCCCCACAAGTTTGAAAGTTAGTCCGTCTAAGTCCTCAACTACCGACAAAGCTAAGCAGAAGGAGACACGATTTGACAAATCTCTGAAGTCACCAGCTCCCGAAGGCATGGATTGGCCTTACAACTTTGACATACTGGCACAACTGGCCAATACACCTGCCAGATTGTCATTGTTCGATCTACTGTGCCTCTCCAAAGAGCTACGTAAAGCTTTAAGTGAGGCATTACTATATGTTGACTCTTATCTTGCTGAAGTCAAAGCTCCTGCTGAAGATCCGGTCTCTTGTTCTCATTGCCATAGCACTATGGAAGTGGTTCCCAATATCACCTTTTTACAAGAGGACATGCAGCTAAAAAATAATCGTCATGATAGACCTCTGTACTATACAGGGTATATCGGGGCGATTACGGTGGATCGGATGCATATCGATCCAGGTTCCTCCTTCAGCATTATCCCTAGAAGTTTACTCTAAATTCTAGGGATCCCTTTGCACAAGCTATCTGCAACCAATACAACTATCGTGGATTTTAATGTTGGAAGAAGTCATCCTCTGGACAAGATCCATCTCAAGTGCCAGATTGGTGATCTCCGGACAGAGGTTGCTTTCTATGTAATCGATGCCAATATTTCCTACAATGTCTTGTTAGGACATTCGTGGATACACGAGAACATGATTGTTCCTTCTACCCTTCACCAGTGCTTTAAGTACGTTAACAGTGACGGCATCGTGAAGACAGAGTTTGTTGATGTCGATCCTTTCAAGGGTATTGAAGCCTACTATAGAGATTCGGTACTCTATCAATCTCAGCCTCCCAAGGATGACGGCAATGAAGCTGACGATGAAGCTGAAGTTAATTCATCTGCCAGTGACGGTCCCCTGGTTATCTGAGTCAAAGGACGTACTACTCCTGAAAGTACTTCAAAACCTCTCATAATCTGGGTCAAAAAGAAGCGTCCTGATATTGTCACACCTTTGACCATCACTCTTCGCAAAATAACTCGGGTGAAACCTGCTGAAGCCCATCCTCCCAATCTGGATGAGTTACCCTACGTAGTGAACTTAACCAAGTCTGTGACTCTTGTCCCAGATAATGACGCCCTTAGTGAGTATATCAATACTCAAAATAATGTACCTTCAGTGGATGATGTTATCCCTGAAGAAAAACTTGCATATTTTCTGAGTAAAGGTTTATCTTTGAATTACTCTGATGTCTACCAGTCTGTAAACCAGTATGTAGATATATTGTACGTCTTAGAGCATGGCATACGACCACATCTCTGTATGCCGTTCATGACACCCCGTCTGCGGGAAGCAGTCTGGCCAGAGGATATCCACTACTTCATTGTTCTAGCAAGAAAGAAGGGTGATGAACTAATCATCTTCGGTTGAATAATTGGCAAAAGAAAGTTCGTTCTGGACTTTACTACTTCCAATTACAATGTCGAAGCTGACTATGATTCAGGTGAAATATAACTTTACCGATATAGTTGGCAGGTCAAGAATATCATCCAGAACATGGGATATGATATAAAAAGTGACCAGGGACTATACCATGGTAAAGGACGACGATTGCCAATACGTCACTTTGCTCCTTCCGGCAAACTCGAGAACTATTATCAACAAAACAGTGTTGGTTTGGGTTATGTTACTCCTCCAACAACTCCTGAAGGATCAGCCGTTGAAGTTGATCGTTGTTCTCATTCTTTTGATTCCTGCCTCTGGGATTCAAACTCCAGCATTGGAGACATGTTCAAAGCAACTTTATCCGTCAACATGGTGTCAGTTGACCAAAATACAGAAGATGTCCAATCAATTAAGCTCGAACAGTAGGCTCAAAAGATGGACATCAGGTAGGAGTTACGTTTTGAACAACATGAACCACCTACTGAAGATGAAGTCATCCAAGTTAATTTAGGAGATGAATCATCTCTTAAACAAATCTTTATCAGCAAAAGTCTGTCTGGTGAAGAACGGTAATCTCTTATACAGCTTATAAGAGAATATATCGACGTCTTTGCATGGAGCTATGAAGACATGCCAGGCTTAGACCCTAAAGTTGCTATGCACCACCTAAATATCTTGTCTAAAGCTAAGCCAGTGAAACAGCAGCAACGGCAGTTCCGACCAGATATCATGGAAGTGAAGTCAGAAAGCTTATTTTAAGTAGTTTCATTCGTGAATAATAACACCTTGACTGGGTTGCTAACATTGTTCAGGTCATGAAAAAGAATGGTAAAGTTCGAGTCTGTATCGATTACTATAATTTGAACTTTGCATGCCTGAAAGATGAGTTTTCTCTATCGATCACCGACGTAATGATTGACAATACTTGTGGCTTCGAGCGAATGTCCTTCATGGATGGGTTTTCAGGCTACAACCAGATCAAGATGTTTCCCGATGATGAGAAACACACATCTTTTTGAACATCATTAGAGGTATACTGCTATACGGCGATGCCCTTCGGATTGAAACATGCGGGCGCGACATACCAGCGAGCTATGAACACAATTTTTTGCGATCATTTTCGCAAAACAGTAGAATGCTATGTAGATGATATTGCAGTTAAAAGTCATCTCAAGGGCAACCACCTCCAAGATTTGAGAACGGTGTTCGAATTAATGCGTACACACCAACTCAAGATAAATCCAACCAAGTCTTTTCTGGGAGTCTCCAGCGGCAAGTTCCTTAGTTTTGTTATTACTTCAAAGGGTATACATCTTGATCCGGAGAAGGTTAAATCTATCCTCGATATGCTTCCTCCAAGAAATCTCAAAGAGCTACGCGGACTTCAAGGAAAATTAGCCTACATCAGACGATTTATTTTAAATCTTTCTGGAAGGTGTCAACCGTTTACTCAGCTCATGAAGAAAGGAGTATCTTTCGTCTGGATTGAACAATGTCATCGCGCATTTGACAACATCAAGAAGTATCTCACAAGCCTCCCATTGTTGGCGGCTCCAATAGTCGGAAAGCCTTTCTTGTTATATGTTCGCGCTATAGATCATTCTCTTGGTGCCCTATTAGCTCAGAAGAATGAAGGCAGTCATGAACAGGCAATTTATTACCTCAACCTCACGATGGTTGGTGTCGAACAAAAATACACACATGTTGAAAAAGAATATCTCGTACTGGTATTTGCAATCCAAAAGATACGTCACTATATGTCTGGACAGACTATCCATATCATATCTAGAGTCAATTCTCTCAGAACACTCATGACTAAACCGTTTTCTCTTAATTCCCGTTTATCTACATGGGCAATGCTATTGACTTCATACGATATGATGTTTGTTCCTCAGAAGGCAGTAAAAGGCCAAGCATTAGCTGACTTCTTAGCAGCTTATCCGGTGCCAGAATCTTCCAAACTCTATGATGAAATTCCAGATGAAGTGGTTGAGTCTAACACTGTAACTGAGGAAATCCCTATTTGGCGAATGTTCTTTGACGGTGCATCAAGAACATGACCTAAAGAAAATATCGTGGCTGGAATAGGGATCGTGTTTGTTTCACCCGATCATCTGGTTATATACCATGCATATTCTCTCGTGGAATCTTGTACCAACAATATGGCCGAATATAACGCCCTACTGATCAGCCTTCAACTGTCAAAACAACTGGGAGTTGACTATCTTGAAGCTTATAGTGATTCTAAGCTAATAGTTAGTCAGGTTCGAGGGAATTATGAAGTTCGTCATGAAGATCTCATCCCATATCACAAAGCAACGATTGAGTTGGCTTCTACCTTTGCTGGATTCTTCATCGAGCATGTACCTCGATTACAGAATATAGAAGCAGATGCTTTAGCCGGTCTGGCTGCTTTCTTGACCGTTCCTATCAATACTCAGCATTCGATCACAGTGTCTGGTCGAGAGTTATTCTGTGCAAAAGATGTCTTGCATATTCATCACAGCTATGTAGCAGAGACGAACGTCGACATCAAAGACTGGAGATTTTCTTTCATAAACTACATTGTCTACGGAATCCTTCCTGACGATTCGAAGGAAGCAGTGTCTATCCAACAGCGATCTCTCATATTTTACTATGATATAGCTACCAAAATGATGTATCGTCGTTCTTACGATGGGTTACTGCCATAATTTTTATCAGACACAGAAGCCAAACATGTACTACGTGAGGCTTACGATGAAATTTGTGGTACACACCAACCAGGTCCCAAATTAGAAGATCATCTCAGACGGATGGGTTATTATTGGCCTACTATAATAGCAGATGTTGTTGAATATGCAAAAAAGTGTAGGGCTTGTCAATTGTACGCTGATTTCATTCATCAACCTTCGGAGTTTCTACACCCGACGACAGCATCTTAGCCTTTTGAAGCCGGGGTATGGACGTCATCGGTCCAATCAGCCCGCCATCTTCCAGGGAATATTGGTTTATCCTAGCTATAACCGATTACTTCTCCAAATGGGCAGAAGCTATACCGCTCATCAAAGTGAAGGCATCGAATATGATCAGTTTTTTTAAACATCACGTCATCTATCGCTTCGGCCTACCTCGCAGGATCATCCATGATAATGGTCCATAATTTGTGAGCCATACATTCTATCGGTTCTGCAATAAGAATCGAATTCAGAATGTAGCCTCTACCGCTTAGAATCCAGCAGCTAATGGATTAGCAGAAGCTTTCAATAAGACTATCATCAAATTTCTCAAGGAGTTCGTATCTTCAAACAAGCGCGATTGGAATGAGAAGCTCGGTGAATGTCTCTGGGCCTACCGTACAACGGTTCGGACTCCAACAGGCAGTACGACGTTCTCTCTGGTTTATGGAAGTGAAGCAGTTCTTTTCCTAGAAATCCAAATTCTCTCTCGTCGGGTAGCCTTAGCCAGTGAGTTGACTGCCAAAGAAAGTTACCGTCTGCGACTACAAGAGTTGGAAGCGCTAGATGGAAAACTCTTATTAGCTCAACAGCGTATTAAGCTATACCAAGCACGCATTTCTAGAGCCTTTAATAAGAAGGTGAAGGAAAGTTTCTTTCAAGTTGGTGATCTGGTCATAGTAGTGAGAAGACCAATAGTCATAACGCACAAGACAAAAGGAAAATTCTAGCCTACATGGGAAGGTCATTTCGTTATAGAATCGATGTATTCTAACGGTGTGTATTGACTAACCAAGCCTATTGGTAACTTTCTCATGATGTCGATCAACGGCAAGTTCCTGAAAAAATATTATGTGTAACCTTCATATACAGAGTTCACAGATACTCTGTTTTAATCATGTAAATGTACAATACAATGTTTATGCGATTTGGAAAATCATCTAACTATTACCGTATTTCAAGAGTCTTGAATATGCCATGGATAACAGGTCCTCTAAAAAGATTCCTCAGTGTAATTATCTTTGTTTGAACTCTGTCCAAACTCGATCTTATGAAAACGTTCACGTCCATATTACCTCTAAACTGTTTTTCGATAATTATTCTCCAGTAGGATAATTATGAAATGTTTTGCCACGTCCATATAACCTCTGAGCAAAACACTCGTCAAAGATAATCACGTCTATATTACCTCTAAATTATTTACTGACTCCTACTTAATGTTATATATCCATCCACGTCCATATTACCTTTGGTCAGATATAGAACATTCTCTGCTATTATGTCCACACTACCTCTATTAGCAGTTTCTTTTAACTTATTATCTATGTTCGAGAATCTTGAATATAAAACGGATAATAAGTCCACATCAAATTCTCCAGCGGAATACCCACCAGAAATATCCCTACTACGTCCATATTACCTCTAGTTTTGAAGTTTCACAAACCATAATCATGAGTTTCGAAAGTCCAAAGATTTTTTATTAAAAACTTCTATCAAAAAGCAGAGAAAAGAAAAGATACAAGAGTTTTTATGGCAAAATAAGCCAATTACAAAGGATGACCTAAGGGATACACAGCCGATTGATGCTATCCTTAAAGCCATAATCTCAGTCTGAGACTTGACAGTGGCGCGATGATGCACTTCTTCTTGCTGAGCAGCTTCATTCTTGAAGGGAATCAGTTTCGCGTACTCCCCCTCCAACTTTACCGGATGTTCTTTCAATTGGTCTGAAGTTGTGGCAGTCACAACAGCCTGAACCGTATAGTCTTCTTGCTCAGATGCAACAGTTCTTAAGTTGGCCTCAAGTTGGGCAATCTTATTATGGATCTGCGCAATATGATTATACTTTTCGGTGATCTGGACGGCCAACTTGTTCTTTGAAGCAATACGAGCCTCGATCGCAGCGTTGAACTGTTCGTATTGATCAGCCAACTCACTGATCTCTTTAGCAAGGGCATCCCTTCTTGCTTGTAAAGTAGCTTCCTCTCACTACCAGAATAAGTTATTTTAGCGACGTATTTAGCGATACTTTACAGAAACGTCGCTATAATTTAACAATTTAGTGACGTAACTATAATACGTCGTAAAACGTCATCATTAGTGACTTTCAGCGACATATTACGACTACTTTTTGTATTAAAAAACATACATCATGGATAAGCCGGTGAACGTCGCTAAATTGACTAGTAATAGTGACGTGTACCGACGTATATGGTATGACGTCACTAATAGCAAATAATAGCAACGTTTACCGATGTTGCATAATGACGTCGCTAAGTTGAAAATATAGGGATCTGAGTTTTCATTCTCCCCGTATTATTTAGAAACCCCTCTTCGAAACCCCAACCACCAAAATCCTTCTCCCCCAGCCCTCGGCAACTCCGGCCCTCGGCATTCCCCTCCCCTCTCGGCGTCCCTCCCCCCTCGGCCCCCGACCCTCCCCCGCTCGGCTCGACAACCCGGCTCCCACCGCCGACCCCCTCGCCGACCCCGCGACCCCTCGCCGACCCGCTCCCCTCCGTCTCCAGCTCCCCTCCATCTCCAACTCCCCACCGGCGACCCCCTCCACCCTCGACGACCTGCTCCTCCCCGATTAGGTAAACCCTAACCCTCTTTCGGACACGACACTTTGACACAGGACACGATTAGATTTTATTGCTTTAATTTTAGTTATAATTAGTTAATTATGTTGAATATATTGTAATTATAGTGTGGGCTGTATTTTGTTATTTGGGTTGGATTTGATATGTAATTTGGATATGGGAAGGCTCGGGTTCATAGTGATGCCCTTTGTTGCTTACAGTTTTGCTTGTTTAGCTTGTGCAGTCAGTTGGATTTGATATGTAATTTTGACTAGATATCACAGCCTACAACCCCCTAAGTGGACAGTGGCTCAAGCCTGCTATAGGTTTCAGCCGAGCCTAGTAGGTGCATGTCATGCATCCTCACTTGAGTCACAACCTGTACCCCTTCTATTTTGCTTACATTACTGATACCCTCGTGTATCAGAGATGCATATCATGCCCTTAGCTTAGACATTAGTCAATTCTTTACCTATGTTTCAGTTCAGTTATTTAACTAAGGGATAGGCTAATGAACAATCCCTTTCTGAGTTTGGTCATTGATAGTATCAGATGTTATGGTGACACTTGGTATCGGTGGTTAGATGTTGTTCAGTCCTAACTTGCTTTAGTAGTGTTTTGGCTCCATCCCAACTTCATTATGTTTCAATCCATTTTATATTAGGCACCCTAGATGGTAGCAGTCGACTGATACCCTAAAAACTTCAGTATCAGAGCCTTGAATGTTAGCATCAGATGGATTAACTTTATATTGTCCTTCATTCCCTGTACTATCAGACTAGATGTGGTTCTGTCCCTATGTTGATTGGGATCATGAGCATACATTCAATCTTTTCTAGATTGTCCTGACCATTTTAAAGTAATGACTTTACTTGATGTTGTTCTATCCAATACACTTTTGGGATCAAAATCCTTAATATATGTTGTTTAGTCATTTAGCTAGTATATGGGCTAATGTACAATCTTTAGTTACTTACCTGTTCACATTGTGTACTGATGAATTTTTGTACCAGTTATACTTCTCATTACCTTTAGTTCAGATTGGTATGTATGATATCCTCAAGATGTCCTATTCCACTTTGTGTCATTAGATTTAGATATCCAGACACCTACACTAGAGGTACCATAACACATGAACTATTTTCTATCAGGGTAAAATACTAGACTTATCTCAATATAACAACATTAGTCCCTATGTGATAAAGAGGATAGATACATTTATATGCATGTGTTTCAACGATGTGCTTGTATCTATCTTACAGAATTATCCTTAAATGGATATGGAGCTGAATTACTATCTGCGGAATGGTTCGTGGATGTACAACCGTCATTCTGATGACATGTGCGGTGTGCAGGATGAATTCATAGAGGATGTACAACAGTTCTTGCAGTCTGCCAAGGCGTTCCCTCAGTACATGGATGGTACCAAAATTAAGTGTCCGTGTGTGAGATGTCGTAACTTGAAATATCATCCAGAAGTGGAAGTCACGTATCATTTATAATCGAAGGGTTTTACGTCGAATTACTATCAGTGGAGCGCACACGGAGAACTTGTGTCCTTAGCATCGGAGTATGAGCCTTATGTGGATGTCTACAACCACGCTGCTTACGACGATGGGTTGGTGAACATAAATTTTGACGCGGCGGGGCCTAGTTTCGATCCGGATAATCATGATGCACCTGAGGAGGCACCGAACGCCGATGCTGCAAAGTTCATGGAGTTTCTGGAGAATGCAAGAACTCTATTATATCCTAGTTGTGAGGATCATTCACCGTTGGAGGTGGTTACAAGATTGTTGAGCATCAAGTCCGATTTTAATATGTCACAAGATTGCTACAACCGACTTATGGAATTGATTATAGAAATATTGCCTGAGGGTGCTAAGTTGCCCAAAGACTTTTACCGGTCTAAGAGGATGGTGAGATCGCTCTGGATAGGATATAAGAAAATCGATACATGTCGCAACGGGTGCATGTTGTACTACAAAGATGACAAGGATGAAGACGTCTGTAGATTTTGTGGTGCTGATTGCTACAAGGGCAATGGTAGAGGAAAGTCTGTCGGTGAAAGAAAGCCTACCGATTCGATGCACTACTTGTCGTTGACTGGTGGGCAGTATGCAAGACTAAAGCTAGAGATACTTTTGATGTTGAGGAAAAAGCTTATCAGGAGGACGAGCTACCTCTTGTAACCAATATTGTTGATATGGACTCCACGGAAGTTATACATTACACGACTAATGTAGAAGATGTAGAATTATTCGAAGAGGAAGGCGAAGCCGATGAAGGCGAAGATGAAACTGAAGATGAGGAGGAGGAGGAAGAGGAAGATGAGGTCGAGGAAGACAAACAAGATGAATATTTTGAAGATGTTTGAGAGAGATGTACTTTCATTTTTTGGATGTTTCTTTTAGAATATACTATCTGGACTTGGATGTTTCTTATAGAATGTACTATCTGAACTTAGATGTTTCTTGTAGAATATACTATCTGGACTTAGATGTTTTTTGTAAAATATATCATCATATGTTATCTTGGTTATTATCTTGTCATTGTTGAACTTTCATATTTCTAATGTACTATTATTTGTTGTATCTCATCATATGTTGTTATCAGGTATGACAGGTCGTCGCAGATTGTTCCGCGTGTCCCGACATGGGGCACGAGGTACTACTGGCAGAGGACAGGGTACTCCTTCGGTACCTCCTACTGGTACCGGCTCTGGATCCTCGTCGCCCAGTACTTCTGTGTATCGGACAGTACCTCCGCCTGCCACGACGCTACATGGCATATCTCCTGGGACGAGTAGTTCCAGGCCTGAGACTGCTCCGTCGTCTAGCGTTCCTTCTACTGATACGACGATGGAGACAGATGAGCAGATGGAGGAGGCTGAGCCGACGACCGACCAGTATCAGGCAGATGATGCATGCGTACCTCCGGAGGAGACGAGGACGGAGATCTGGGCCGACGGTACAAAGTAAGTGTTTTGGTTTATCATTTTTTTCCTGTGTTTATCATAAATTAACATTTCTCATGAATATAATATATCTGCATAGATATCGTCCCCCGTCGGTACAGAGACGCCTAGGCCACTTCTTGAGGACTAATTATGGTGGTCCTTGGATAACCTACTCTGATGCACCGGACGAGAGGAAGGCCTACTGGTTTGCACGCTTCAAGGTTAAAATATATTTTCTTTTAACATGAATCATATAATTTTTGCATATTATACATAACTGATAAATATTTGGTTTGCACTCTTCTAGGATATGTTTTTCTATCCACCGTACCGATCCGAGATGATCGAGGGGATATTTTCTGCCGTCGCTGCTAAGCTGATCCGCGACGCTATTAATGATCAGAAGACTTATGATCATGCCGGAAAGTCGATCCAAGGTTGGATCACCCCTGAGCAGTAGACTGCGATGAAGGCTCGATTCGACGAGCCTAGGTACAAGGAAAAGTCTGAGAAGGCCAAGGCGGCTAGGAAGCAGGGGTCAAAGTGGTACGGTGGGTCGATTCCGATGACAAAATATTTCTGTCATTTGGTATGTTTTTTTATTTTAAAAATATTGTTTTAATGCAACTCTGATAAATTAGTAAATGGTGATATATTTAATTACCGGTAAGGAGGGGTGATGACGCCAATATGGTGACTGTCTTCTTGGCCACACATCGGAAGGACGGAAAGCTTATTGACGAGAGGGCGGAGCAGGCATATGTAAGTATTACAATTCTATTTTTAATTATAATACTTCGTGTTAGTTTTGATATAACTTAGTAAATATGTATGTAAATAGATATTCATGTAGTTAGTAATAATAAGTACATTAGACATTAGAAGTTATAGAGTATCCATGCTTTCTAGGCCGAGTTTGAACGGCTTAAGGAGCGGACAACTGCTAGTGCACATGCTGCGGGAGAGGCCGGTACTTCCTCGCAACCCTCTCCAGCTCCGTCGAAGGACGAGCTGTGGGTGACCGCCGCTAGTGGTCTCCACAGGGGTACGTACTACGGTACGGGATCCTTTGGCGCCCTAGTTGCGACACAGTCCTCTAGGGCCTCCCATGCTAGTGTTGTAATGCATGTGGTTCATATTACGTATTTCTGGAATACGTGTACGTATTTATTCTTGTATTGTATGATTCCTTGTTTAGTTTTCTTCATGGCTTGGCTTGGTTCATTCCTGGTTCGGGTTGGTTGGTTCGGCTTGGCTTGGTTTTGATTGGGTTCATGATGAACCCAAGGTGAACCCCTACCTACCACCAACATTTATATTTATTAGCCCTCTTCATTCTCTCTCTTCATTATTCATCTTCTTCTTCCTCATTTACTTCCTTACCTACCAAAGAGAGAAGAGAGAGGTCTAGGCAAGTGCACCTTGCCATCACTTGAGAACCACTTTTTATTTGTCCATTAGCTAGATTAGGCCATGGTGATCAACATTAGAACTTGACATTTTGTGATTTGGAGTCTCTATTATTCTAGATCTAAGTTTCTTCTATTTTCGGTTTTGCATGGTTTTGATCTATTTAAGTTGTATTTTTATGGGTTTTGATGTTCTTATGTTGGAGAGAATTGAATTTCACCCAAGATAGAACTTTGTAAAGTCGGATTTGGACTTATTTTGACCAAGTTATGGACTTTTGAAGCTTTGGATTCAACCATGGAGTTCTTATTGTTTGGAGAAGACAATGAGCAGTGCACAAGCTTTTTAGCTTGAGCCACTGAGTTGCGTGCGCTCTTTAGCGTAGCGCAGTCCCCATATGCTGCCTTTTGGGAGCGTATGACTCGCATACGCTCGTTTGCTTGACAAGGAGTCGTATGGACCCCATACGCTGCCTTTTGGGAGCGTATGACTCGCATACACTCGCTTGCTTGACAAGGAGTCGTATGGACCCCATATGCTGCCTTTTGGGAGCGTATGACTCGCGTACGCTCGCTTGCTTGACAAGGAGTCGTATGGACCCCATATGCTGCCTTTTGGAAGCGTATGACTTGCATAAGCTTGACCTGAGCGTGGCTTGACCTGAGCGTGGGTTGACCTGAGCGTATGTTGGCCTGAGCGTAGGTTGGCTTGAGCGTAGGCTGGCCTGAGCGTATGACTTTTGCACTGAGCGTATGGCCTTTGGCTGACTTGGTCTTATGTCAGCGTGTCAGATTTGGTTTTATTTTCCTTAAGCTTGGCTCTTCTATAGCCCTATCTATTGATATTTTATTAGATATTTTACGCCTATTTTATATCCTTACGCCTTTTGTCATGAACTTGATAATCACGAATTTACTTGATATGTTTGGAATTGATAATTGAGCATGACGCGATAGTGACCCGTAGTGGTGCACTCTTGACATGATAACCTGACATGACCTGATAGTGGCCTGTCGTGGTGCACTCCTGACAAGCACACTTGGCATGATAACCTGGCATGATTATCTCGAATAGTTGTTGCGACGGCTACCTGACATGACATGACCTGTATAATTAATCTGGACACCGTGGGCGATTGTGTTTGTATAAATTAACCAGTCCTGTCTTGCATCATGTCTAGGACAGGGACTCCTGATTACCATGGTTAGGAGTACCTACTAAAATGGACTAAGGCTAATAACTAGATTAATACATTAGTCATGACGAGATTTCCCAGCTACAGGTAATCCCGTTACCTGGGCACGCCTTGGGATCTGTAGCCTGCCGTCGAGTAGGGCACATTTCCAGCACACTGTCATGTGTTGCACCCTTCAAGCTACCTAAGGGTACATTCGTTTCCTGGACGATGTACCCACCTGAATTCAACTCTAATCTTTTAACCCGGGTAACCTGGATGGTCTGCAGGACTTGTGGCTGTGGAATAATCTCACTGCATCTTGTTAGTAATTAGGCTTGTGACAACCCTAGTTAGTTAAAGTATCAAGCCGTAATTCTTGCTTGGCCGTGAAGTGATTGGACGGAGTCTAGTCTTGCCCTGATCCTGTTCTAGATTATTGAATGACCAGAATGCTTGTATTTATTTTACCGATAAATGGTGAGAATTCCAAGTTCTGTTCAGACGAAGGGTTACAACCCCGGTCCTTGTTTGGTTTACGGGTTGTAACCTGGTTATCTGAATAGTTCCATGGTTATCTCGTCGTATATCATCCTGATGTATTTTCTTTATTTCCAGTTCTTACTTTTATTTATATCTTGTGCTGATTGCTGGTTTTAGTTCTTAAGTGAAGCTTCCTTTGTGGCACTTGCTCTTTCTGGGGTCTGACCCAGCTGGTTTTGTGTGGCCAGATTTCGGAGCAGCTCCAGAGGATCTACCGACCTTCCTGCCAGATGGTGAACACTAGAAGGAATCCTGGCAACGAGTGGATTATTTTTGGCTCTTCCACTCTATTGTAAAAATTATTCTTTTGAGACGTTTAGCCGACGAGTACCTGTTTAGCTCGATTGCACTTTTACTTACTGTCCGCCTACGGGTTGTAACATGATTAACAGATCCTAGGGTTGATCATGTATGACTAAACTCTTGCTAGTCCTAACATTTTGTAACGACTAGCTTCATGATCAGCTGAATATGTAATATTTTGGGACGCCTTAATATTGTATATTTGATGATCATACATCTTGTAACTTTTACTTACTTGCTTGTGATTGAGACACTAGGCTTGTTTATGACCTTAAGAGACTGTTGGCTTGTAGATAAACCCTCATGTATCTAGACAGCCGTGACCGCATAGCGAGATGGATTCCATTTCATATACGTAGCTGGCTATGTCTGCCCCCGCTCTCCAGTATTCTGGTTCTGGGGCGTGACAAGTGTGCATGGCCCACAGCCCTCCCAGGAGTCTGCCCGAGTCCGGAAGATGGTAGAGTCTGTCCGTGACGAGCTGCTACGACGGATCCAGGAGCAACACCAGACGGACGATGCTGCGCTCATAGCACGATTGGATACGCTCGACCGCAGCATTATGGAGCTCAGGGATGTGACTGAGAGGACAAAACGGGGCATCACTGATCTTAGAGCATCGACAGAGCGCAGCATGACGGATCTGCAGGCATCACTGTTGTCCATGGGCGAGAGGCTCACGTTGATGCAGGATTCGATGGTTGATAGCAGTACGAGGCTGTTATCTACCATGCATTCCTACCACGAGCGACTAGCAGCGTTGGAGCGTTGTTGTCCTCCGGGTGTGCCTTCATCATCGTCGACTCCGCCGGCGTCACTACCTCCGACTCCACCGACGTCACTACCTTCTTCATCGGTGACGATTTCACGGGAGGAGTACGAGATGTCCCTATCCTTGAGGCACGGCACTGCCCCTCCTCCAGATCCGCAGTAGTCTGAGTTAGGACTATTTTTTTAGTGTTTGTTTATCTTGTTTCAGTATTGGTTGTGGATTATTTGTGTAGACTTTCATTATTGGTTGTGGATTTTGGTTGTATACTTTGGATATTGGTTGTATACTTTGGATCGACGATTACCGACTTTGGATATTTTACTCTTTTAGACTTTTACTCTTATTTGTGTTGATACATATGTATATTGTGATGTACCGGTGTTGAGTGTTCCAATGAAGGGATCGGCGAACCTAGGATGAAAATGTGCTTCTGTGTATTTATTGTTATTTATTAAACTGCAGGAAAAAAATATGATTATGTGGACATTCTGTATATTTTTTTTTGTATTTTAGCGACGTTTACCGACGTCCATCTGTGTCGCTAAACGTCAGTAAACATCGCTAAAATACCAGGTTTAGCGACGTTTACCGACCTATTTTCCCTCTTCTACAGAGTCGGTAAACATCGATAAAAAGTAGCATACATCGCTAAATTCACCGACGTTGACCGACATCAGAGAGACGTCGCCATTTTTTTTGACGTGGTGTCGGTGAACGTCGGTGATTAGCGACGTTTATATAGTGTCGGTAAGCATCAGTAATGGCGACGATTAGCGACATTTTGTCTGTCAGCGACATGGCTTTCCGTGACCATAGAAAAAACGTCGCTAAAAATGTCGATAAATACGATTAGCGACGCTTTTTGTCATTTTAGCGACGTTTTCTGGCGTCGCTAATATGACCTATTCTGGCAGTGTCTTATGTAAGAGTCGCAACCAAAGCCTCGTCTTCTTCATGAAACAGCGATGTTGGGCTTCGTTGTTTGGCTTTCCGGAATTTGGCCACTCGGTCCTCGAAGTCATTTAGAACATTACTTAGAGCATTGGCCCGTTCTTCATTGCCAGCAATGCTTTCAAGGACCGTCACTTGGCATCCGGCAATAGCCTTTATAGGTCCAAAGGTGACATTCCGGTTTAAGACTCCAGGAAGCTTTACTTTCAGAATGGAGTAGAAAGCTTTTATGACTTCCTGGGCCATCTTGTCATCCTCAGAGGAAGTCGTTGGGGTAGGAGCTTGATAGAGATCTTCCGCTCCAGGAAGATACTTGACAAGAAGTCGAACATGACAATAAAACAATATATATATATTAGTAACTGAAAGAAAAAAAGAGTGCAAAAGAGTTGTAATTTTGTACCTTTTGCTTGCTCAGCGCCAACTTGAACTAGGTCATCAGCCCTGTTACAAGAGAACCAAGAGCAGACCCAGATTGCTCAATAGTGATAATTTTAAGGCCCCGAGCATTCCCAACATCAAGCTGTATATCTTCTATGGCCCCAGTTGAATCTGGAGCAGATTCAGTAACGGCCGCCTTAGTGCGTTGTTTAACTTCTCCTTCCGCAGCCGATGCTGGCTTGCTGACAAATTCTTCCTCACCAGCAATCCCAACAGAACCAGGGACAACTTCTTGTCCTACCCTAGTGTCTTGGACAACCTCTGTATATTGTTTACTCTCCTTATCTACAAGGGAATATAGGATACCAATCAGCCTCACGAGGAGTACGTAAAATTAAAGTCAAAAAATCTCATCCGAAGTAAAGTGCAAGAATAACATACCCACGGGAGGGTGAGCTGATTGGACTTGATTCTCGTCCAACTCCTTTATCATAGCTCCAATCTCAGACATATCTGCTAAAGAGATATCATATGAGGGACTGGCTTTTTGTTCACCATTATAGTCCGGGAATTTGCCCTGATCATCCCTTTGCTCAGCCCCTTTGACTGGGGAAAACCAACCTTCATCCGTCGATTGAGGACGAGTGGGGGATACCGTTGTCACATCTACCTCTTCAAATGAAGAAGCACCTGTCTCGATCGTAACTTCGAGGTCATGTGCAAAGGATAAACGCATGGGTGAGAAAGCATTATTCGAAGACAGCACGAGTATTAGTTTAACGAAAATGGCTATGGAGTCTAGAAAAGGATCCACCTCCTGGATAGTAACGGCCCGTGATGCCGTTTCACCTCTTCGAGTCCTCCGAGAAGATCTTCTTGGAAGAGGCAAGCCGGCACCCACATCCTTGACTTTCTTTATCCCTCTTGAGACAACAGTTTTCTTCTTTCTCTTGAAAGTTGACTGTTGAGCTAGTTCAGTTAAAGCTTTTCTTTTCTGAAGAGGATCAGGGAGAGAAGAGTCATCTTCGATATCTTCTCTCTGAGGTGCTGTAGTATCCGGCTCCTCAAGCGCAGCTCTCCGTCGTGGTATTACGGCCGGCTGAACGGCTGGAGCAGTACTTTTCCTTCTGCTGCCCTTCGACATCATTTGGGCTCGCTCCACATTGGCAGGAGTAGGGGCAAGCCTAGTTCCCAATGCTAAACTCTGCTAACGATTATACCGATGATGAAGAGTATTGATCTGAGTATAAAATTTTGCAGCAGCAAAGAGCAGATGGGTCTCAGGCTTATCTTCGGGCAGAGTAAAAATTGCCCCTGTGCATCCAGCGTTGTAATAACCCCACGCACGCACCCCATCGATCAAGCTTCCTATCGACTCCAGATGAGGGCTAGGGTTGCCCAGAAGAAGCTGGCTATATCCAAATTGTCGCACAAAACGGCTTGGTAGATAAGGCTCTAGGTAGGTGTGGTTCCTATCCCTGAGCACCAGATAAAAGGACCTGATAGACTGGAGCCAATGGAATGCCCCAGTGGTCAAGCTAGTAGTGTGTGCTCCCTCATCTACTAATGTGTCCCCTACGTTGCCACTGCCGGATGGAGGAGATATTCTGAAGAACTTATAGTTCTGAAGAAAGCTCAAAGCCTTTCTACAAGCAGGCATTCCAGTGACGGCCCAGTTTGTGTCACGAAATCTTCGAAGAAAGGCGTCTCCTGCCAAAGAGTCCGCCACCAGCCCAGTATTCATCAATTTGGGACAGTACAGCACCAGCCATCCCATCAAGTAATAAAAGGGGAGTTCGGTCCTAGTAAAGTCTGTTCTATCTTCAGAGGTCACCGTGTTTCCAATAAAATCTCGCAGACCTCGTTGGTTTGCGCAGACCATTGCAGGAAGCAGGACAAGCCGGTATCCAAATACTAGCTTTACAGCTGGAAGTATCATACTCTGGATCATCCTTTCGATAGACCCTGAACCACCAGGTACTACACAGTCGCGGATCCAGATCATCAGAAAATCTGCCAGCACAGCTTTCTTCGACAACTTAAACTCAGCTTGTCGGAAGAAGTGATAAATCGGGGAATTCCCCTCGAGATCATCACTCTTATCAGTATCTGCTGCCCCATGATCTATCATCAATTCCTCTATCTTGGACTTCGTCAGGGGCTTACAAATTGAAAAGGAGGCCGGACCTTCTCCTTCTCTTTTAACAAAAACATATCTCGTCCAAGATTTTCTATGGGGATTGGCCCCCTTAGTCCTATCCTTCTTTGTGATCTTGTGACAGATGAGAAAGTGACAAAATAACTCCTTATACACGTCCGTCAACTTGGAGTTTTCTCTCTCCAGGTCCAAGAGTTCTTCATCACAAGGGATATATTCCTCGTACGGCTCTGTTTCCCAAGGAAGCTTCGATATCTCCTGCATCTCATGAAGAGCCAGACCCATCTCCCCGCCCGGAGTAAAGAAGGTACAGGTGTGATGATTGTACAACTCCGCCAAAGAGACAAACATAGGCCAATTTGTCTTTATGCCATATTGAGTGGCTCTAATGGCATGAAAAAGGCCGGAAGCCTTCAGGATGGCTTTATAGGTTGAAAGCACCCATTCAGTAAGGTCCCTCCAAAATGAAACAGGGTACCTCCAACCTTCCATCCGCAGCTTGCCTACGGGATACGACATATTCTTTGACATCATCAGATTAGAAAGGGTGTCGACAGCATAAGGATGAAGGTCGGTCGGAATATCATTTATTATGGCACCAGGGTGCAGCCCCCTTGTGGAATAGGATGTGGAGCTCTTGACACACTTAAAATTGTCTTTCTTCCAATCACCGGAGTTAAAGTATATATTTTCGAAGACAACCCCATGAAGTTCAGGGGTTAGGTCCCATTTCATCTGTCTCCGTACAGCTAGATCGGTAAATGCCGGCAAAGGATATTGGCGATCCATGGACGGCAACCATATCCTTAGGTTGTTCAACCTGACCACTAGAGGGTCTTTCAGGCGTATCGTCTTGCCGTCCTCAAACCCCAGGCTTTCGCCAAATAAGAAGTACGGTCTCTTAAAGCTCCGCACCCCTCCGAGCAAGAACTTCTTATCATTTATCATCTGCTTCAGGAATATCTTATCATGTTCATGCATAGCGATCATTCGCACTGAAGGCTTCTTCTGGCTGATCTTAACCTGAACATTCCTAATCATGGTAGTGACGAGGCTTGAACCAAGAGCTTGGCGAGCAGAGCTGAGAGGAATTCTACTGAGTTCCGGGACGACCATGTAAACTGAAAAGACAGAGGAAAAAAGTCAGACTTAGAATCTACAAAAAAAAGAGCTAAGTGCTAGAAAAAATTTATGCGCCCAAACAGCCTGTAGGCGCATAAGAATTTCCAATCACAGAAGTGTTCTGTGGGCACATGACACATAACAAATATGTGGGCGCATATTTCTGTGGGCGCATAAGAATGCTAAATAGAGGTATATTGCTTTGGACGCATATCAATGGTTATGCGCCCAAGCAGAGAGAAGTCCGAGCGTCGCAAATTAACGCTCGAGACTTTGTTTTAAAGCATAGCCTCATCCAGAATGGGGTCTTGGACTAGAGGAGACGTTGTCAAAGGAGGAGAACCGCCCGGTGCAGCCTCTTTGCCCTTCGCGGACTTCTTGACAGCCTTGGGAGACATGTTCTTGCATAAAAGAAATGAAAAGTCTCTTGAAAGTTTTTGAGAAAAAGATAGAAGAATGAATTTTCTCTCTCCTCAAGGCCTATTTATAGGCACGAACGAGAAGTTATGCGCCCACATGGTCTATGCACCCACCCAAAGTCTCGTTCTTTGCACACTATGCGCCCACTATTTTGCTGATGTGGACTATGCGTAGACATCACATAAAGGATGGACCCCTTCAAATTTCATTCTAATGAATCTATTAGTTCAGATTTTTGAGGAAGATCTCAACAGTCATCTTTGACAGCCTAGCAACATCTATGCGTCCAAAGAGATGGTCTGTTATGCGCCCACAGAGCCATAAGAAGACAGTCTCCCATCCTTCTTTCAAAGTATTCCAAACTCATTCGAGTATCAAAAACGTTGAAGGAGGTCTTGTAGAAGCATGAAAATATCCATACTATACGCCCACATAAAGAAGTGAATATGCGCCCACAGGTAGCAATTCTATGCGCCCACATATAGTAAATTCTATGCGCCCACATAATTTTTCCAGAGGTAGGCGCATGGTTGTCTTCCTACACTATGCGCCCAAGTCAGAACAGCTCTATGACTCGGTCAACATCCACGATCAGTCATAGGCCGAGTCATACGGCCACGCCAGTCTCCACGAGCAGCCGTGCACCGAAACATGCGGCCACGTCAACCCCACGATCTATCCACGATCATCCAATTCTTATGCGCCTACATTCTATGTGCCCAAAGCAATACTATGCGCCCACAGGGAGATCAGTATATTCTCTACCTGTGTGCACATAACAGTCATTTTGGTACAAAATGACTATAAATAAAGGATATATGCCTCTTCAAATGAACATAACAGAGAGCATTTCAGAGTCAAATTGCTGCCCTTCTTGCCAGTGAGCTGAGAGTTAGCAATTTTCTTAGATTTTCTTCCACTTTTATAAATCGGAGTGTCAACAGAGTAAAGGAGCAACTGTCGCTCAATCTCCATCGTCCTATTTCCCAGAATTCTTTTTGTACTCGGGGATTCTCAGTGCAGGATCTCTCAGGTGTACTCGATTTATGGTGCCTTGTGCTAATAAGAAAAGACAGTGATTCTTCTCTTTTTTGTTAGTGTTCTACACACCCGTTGCATCTCATGTAACATTTTATTTCAGTTTCTTCTGTTTCATCTCGTGCAATATTTTATTTTAGTTTCATCTGCTGCATCTCGTACAATATTTTATTTTAGTTTCCTCCGTTGCATCTCGTGCAATATTTTATTTCAGTTTCATTCGTTGCATCTCGTGTAACATTTTATTTCTGATATTCAAAGCCAATACTCGAATCCGTTCAACACATTTGATATCAACTTTCATGTTCATTTACAACATACAAATCACAATTCAACTCGTTGCGTCTTATGCAACGAAACATCTCGCAACTTTTTGTTATATCGATGCAACCAACATTTCTCATACCGACTTGCTACATTGAACAACAAACATCTCAATTCATATTTTATAACTTGTTATACTTACAGCAACAATATTTTATGCCTCGCTGCACTCAATGCAATAAATATTTTACGACTTTCTCAGCAAATATTATGTAATTTTCAAAATACATGAGGCAAAATTGCATGACTGTTATTAGACTTATTGTATGGAATATCCAGTGCGGCATCAATTAGAGTAAAGAGTAATTTGATTATGGTGGACAACTTTTGGAATTGAAACGAAACAAGCGTCCTGAGGAAATTGAGTCTAGAGCTTTGATACCAATTTGTCACGTCCCGACCCAGAAAATTGCTCGTCTTTGTATCAATTTTATCGAATCATTGTCCTCGTTGGGACATGATACCGTACGAGTCTAGACTTGCACTCGTACAAGACAAGATGACAAGTTCTCAAATGGTTATCTTTGATTTGTTATTAGCAGCGAAAGAAACAGAGTATACGAAACAATTCTCTTTATTGATAATTGAACTGAGGTTACAAAGGCTTTTAATAGCCTAACTGAATTTGCCTGATTGGCTTACAACACTCAGGTTCTCTCTTGCTCATAAAAGATTTTACCGTTTCATACATTATGCATTCTATATCTCGACCGTATTACCCTGTTGCAATCCGAGCATCAATGCGGTCACACGCGTCACAAAGCTATGACATTCCATATCTCAGCACGTTCAAGCAAATCTCTGCCGCGAGCAGATTATACCATGAACCTGCAAGCAATCTGGTGTGGGATCAGTACTAATCCTCTCGCATACTAATAAGAATCATTTTGCTAAACCAACATTAAGTAATGTATTTGTCACGCCCCAGTACCGGAATACGGGGACGGATGTAGGCCAGCTACACCGTATAAGGTATGAAAACGTTATACGGCGATCGTGGCTGTCAATCTTGTTGGATATCCTAGCATACAAGCAGTCTATGGCCTAAATCTGATCTCATATCCACAGGCAATAATCCATAAAATAACTACAAGAGAGACAATCATATGAAAGGCAGAAAATACTCATATGATAATCAGAGAGTCTACAATAAGAAATAATGTAGACAAGAATACCTTCCCACACAGTTCCCTCATGGTCAGGAACTGAAGCACGTCTCCCAAGTCAGGTCTGGAAGATCCATAGGATCGATCACGGGCAATCTGGGAACAATCCAGGGTTGGTCAGGCCAACCGCAGCAAGTACCAGAAAGGAAGGCTCAAGGACGGGCGAAGAAAACCAGCATGATATAATATATGACAGGAATAACATGTATAAACAGCAGTAATGAGGGTAAAGGATCGTGCGGTACCAACGCACGATTACATAATATAAGGCAGCAATCCAACTAATACGTAAGTAACCAACAATCATCACAGTCATCCTAACATCCACTAATACTTGCATCGCCAACTGGAACCCGTAGTCTGACATCGGAACAGTAACCTACCCCTACATCAAACAAGAACAAGGGAATGAATTACCGTACCGGGACAGCGTTACGTGCCAGCCAGTTTAGCAAGCAATAAGCCATACAATTTAGGTGAATAAGCGGCTACTCAAATGTCTACGGCTATCTATGTGGAGGTTGGGTTACCCCAACAATGCAATATAAGAATCCTCAGATCGTGCTATGTCCAGCAGGGCTGACGAGGCCAAATAATAACGCATAGCACATGGATAAGCACTGGTCCCTCAAAGGCAACCATACGAAATAGAGCAATCATATGGTAGTACATATAGTAGTCGGATACTGCCATCCACTATTGTGGACGATAACAATATCCGGGGCGGTCAGCCTTGTGCTAGACAGGAAATCATAGCACCTGTGGCGGCTGGCATGCACGATCTCGAGATTCTGCTCCCTTCTAATGCTTCTACCATCTTTAGTTGCCTAGATTAACTCAACATTTATCTGTAATCACATGCCGTGGTCACATGCTCAGCCTCCTAGATGTCGTACCTCAGTACGGGTATACTAAGTATGAATCCACCTCGACACTGAAAGTCTCAAATCTGGATTCATTCTTAGTGTAATGCAGCAAGCGGTCAATCAGTCCCTACCACGCTAAAACTACAGGCCAACTACCATATCCGTGCTGGAAAATGAATGCACTGCCATATAACACGTAGAAGCGTGTAGCACCTCAGTGCACGCATAGAATAGCACCTCAGTGCACACGTAGGATAGCACCTCAGTGCACACATAGGATAGCACCTCAGTGCACACATAGAATAGTACCAGTACGAGTACAAGTAGTCAAGTCATAAACATGGTCAATCGGTCAATTACTTGGAGTCCTCTGCCCACATCGTGGCATGGATACCAGGTCAGGTACATAGTCAGGATCTCTACTATAGTAGCATCTCAAGTATACATGGGGGGTCTACAGCTCTAACCGTCAAGTCGGTCTACCTACCGGATCAATCTATCAATAGTCTTTCCATCCCCGATGGGATAAATATCAAATCAGGAAAATACGATCACTTGGTACTAGGCTAATCACTAAAGACAATGCTAGGCCCTCTGGCTCACAAGAATCCTCCGAGTCATTGATCTCAGGCTATCAGCAACTAAGTCTCCCAACTACCGGGATACAGCAAAGGTACCAGGTTTTGGGCACTTGGAAAGTCGAGTAAAAATTATATAATAATACCCTCGATATTCTCCTCGTTCTGCGAAATATTCGCGATCATCAAAATCCAATAATCTACAGTCATGTCCGATCGAATTAGAACATCATCAAAAGAAATAGCAACACGATCCAAGAGTCCACGTGAGTCTATCAATCAATATTCTCGAGACATACTCTCCCTAGTACTCAATCCTCAGATATATCCAAAATCATAAATCTCGACACTTAGGACAACTATCAGTCCTAGCTGGCTTGACTAGGATAACTCCTACGAATGAATGGTCAGGGGACAAGAATATATTAATTAAATACCA
This sequence comes from Iris pallida, assembly GCA_029216955.1. Classification (NCBI taxonomy): domain Eukaryota; kingdom Viridiplantae; phylum Streptophyta; class Magnoliopsida; order Asparagales; family Iridaceae; genus Iris; species Iris pallida. Next base: position 11,352,745 of record JANAVB010016599.1, on the reverse strand, counting down.
CCAAAAAAGTGGCAAGGATTGCATGAACCACTCTGGAGCAGATCCACAACCCTTAAACCAAACAAGGACCAGGGTTGCAGACCGTCTCCCGAGTAGAACCGCGCTCCTTACGCTATCCGACGGACAAGACAGGTCAGGAGCTAGGCGACTAATCTAGTATGGAGTCTACCTAGTAGGCAATGGGATCAGGTATACTATACCAAGATGAACATGCACGAGCCCAGTCCAGCAAACCAAAGGAATGGTTCAGCCCAATCCTTCGAACCGAATTTCCGATTGGGAATTCTGGAAAAATTCGGCAGAGTCTCCTTTGTATTCTGGACGGGAGCACCCTACGAATTGGGGCTAAAATCCACTCAGCACAACCCGCCGCAGAATCACAGAATCGAAGGCTAAGAACACTAAGTCTCAGCTACCAGCAGCACTACGATGCGTATTGGAAACAAATCGATAGCCGAGAACACTAAGTCTCGGCCTCCAGCAGTACTACGATGCGTACTGGGTGCCAAGCCAACACATATAACAAGAAATCGTCTCGCAGGGCGCATCACAGCATACGTCCATAGTTCTAACCCAAGCACAATCACAGCCACAAGAATAGCTAGCTAGAGCCGTTACCCGACCGCGAGTCGAACACGAGGCATACGGGGACAATCCGTACAAGTGAGTCGTGCTCGTGTCCTCGGAGGTGTGGATGACCCATCCAAGTTGTCCGATACGGTCTATCCCGGTATCGGGCCAAGCTATCCTAAGTTATCATCATGGTAGTTCTACTACTAGGCTACACTAATCATGATTATACAATTTATAAGTACAAATTAATTAAATGCAATAAAATCCAGGAGAGAGGGCAAGAGCCGTCGATAAGCAAGGGATACTTGCCTAGAGGGCTCGGCTAGGTAAGCAAGTCTTCGGCGATCTGGATCCAAGCTAGTACGCCCATCGAGGTCCTTAGAACACATAATAAACAATCATTAGAATTAAATAATAAAATAATAAGATAAAGCACGAAGGATGGCAGGAGGCGATACCGTGCGGGTCCCGTAAGAAGTGCAGGGATCTGGCACGAAAACTGAGGCATGCAGACCGATACGAGCACGCAAACCGAGATGTACATGTATATCGAGATGCGTACGAGAATCGAGATGACTCGAAGATCGAGATGAATAGGAGACAACGCGCACGTAAATCGAGATGCGCACGTAGACCGATCCTGGCACGCAAACCGAGACGTGCACGAAAATTAAGATGGCACGAATATCGAAGCGAACTGGAATGGGACGTACACGTAAATCGAGACGTACATATAAATCGATCGATCACGAATCATTGCAACACGCAAATCGAGGTTTGTACGCAAATCGAGACGGAGCGAGATTCAAGGAAGCATGCAAATCAATACGGCATACAAGTCGACATATGCACGTAAATCGATGCGGTGCAGAGTCCAAGGTGATATACAAACCAAGGCAGCACGTAAATCCGTATGTGTACGCAAACCGAGATGGCACAAAGTCCAAGGTGGCACACATACCAATACGGTACGCAAATTGATACATGCACGCAAACCAATACGACACAGAGATCAAAGTGGCACGCAACCGAGGCGGCACGTAAATCGGTACGGGTATACAAATCGGAGCGGCACGAAAACCGAGATGGGCACAAAGTCCGAGACACATAAACGAGGCAACATGCAAACCAATGGGGCACGGTGCCCGAGGCAGCGCGGGGCTCGAGGCGTCCCGCTGCCCACGGCAGTACGTGAATCAAAGGTGCAAGAAAACCAAAAAGGTGCACACAAACCGAGGCATATGCAGAACGAGGCGCATGCGGACCGAGCAGCGCACTGCTCTAGGCAGCACGTGCACCGGAGCACGTGGCCCGAAGGGCACGCAGCCCGAGGCTGGCTCGCTGCTCGAGCAGTACGGGGCCCAAGGGCGTCCCGTCGCTCGAGGCGGTGCTGGCCCGGGCGCGGCAACGGCACGGCGGTGGTGCTGGCCGCCGAGGAGAAGAGGAAAGGAAGGGACGGGGAAATCGGGGCTCACCAAGGTCAGTCGGGCTCCGACGGAGGGGGCAGCAGTGAAGGGGAGGCAGAGGAGAAGAAAACGACGACGATGGTGGTGCTGGTCGTGGCGGTGGCGCCGGCCGAGAGGGAGGTGGCCGGAGGAGAAATAGAGCAGTGGTGGTGGCGGCCATGGTGAAGGGGGCGGCTGCGGTGGTGATGGGAGTAGAGGCGGTGGCCACGGGTGGTGGTCGCGACGGAGGAGGCCGGCTGTGGGGGAGACGGCGACGATGATGGTGGTGGTAGATGATGATGTTGGGGGCGGTGGCTGTGGAGACGAGGGTGCCGGTGGCACTCAGGGGGCCGGAGAGGCTGGCCTGGTCGAGGACGAGAGAGAGAGAAAGAGAGTTTGGGGGAGGGGAGCGGCTGAGTGGAAGTGAGGGGGAGAGAGAGAGTTTGGGGGAGGGAGTAGGTAGGTTTAATAAAAATAATATTAATAACAATTATAATGATAATAATAATGACATTAATAATAATAGAAATAATTTAATAAAAGCTAACCATGTTAACCCCAATAATAATAATAAAATAATATTGATAATAATTTAATAGAAGTAATAATCAAATGTCAGGCCTAAACAAGTAAGGCCAGCACAAGTCTGGAAAATAAATAAAATTTTAAACAAATACAAAATTTGAAAATAACCTAAATACGATCATATACCTATTATCAAAATAAGGATATGACATCCTACCCACCTTACAAAAATTTCGTCCTCGAAATTTCGAAATCATGTAATATAGGATTTTCAAAACTAGTATATACATATCATGAAAACTCTACCCACCTTACAGAAATCAAGTAATAAAAGTAGAAAAGAACAAAATATCAATATGAAAACGTCAAGGAGAATAGTGTATGGCTACATAAATCAACTCGTAAGGTAAATCCAAACAATGAAGTAATCTTGAAAAATCAAAATCTCACATGCACGAAATAACTCCATAAATCAAAACAAGTACAAAATATCGAAAACAGTATCAGAAAACCTGATAGCCCCACTGCATGAAAACCCGCATAAAATCATAAATCACAGGATATCTGTCTCAAGCCGACGACTTAGGTTCCCAATATCCGAAAAATATGTGTCATGGTCATTCCTTGCCACGCCACCCGGAATGGCTGCAAAAGATTCACCATGACACTTTAATCGAGCGGCTGCAACTTTCGTTGTCACGCCGTCAAGGTGTACTAGGTTCATCTGGTCACTCTTGACAAATACCCAAAAACGAATCAAATCCATAACTCACATATCCAAATCACTAAAATCATAAAAATCTCTAACAATATAACGAGAGTCCTAGAAAATAATCAAAATCCAAAATCCAAGTGATTCACAACACACATCCAAAAATATCTTCAATAATAACCACAAGATAGCTTTTCTATGAAAATACTCCATATCCGTAGAAAAATACTCCAAACCAAGGATCCATATCAAAACATAATGTACAGAAAGTATATCTATAATCAAAATAATATCTGAAACAGATAATCATGATTGCGAAAATATCCCGAATCAAAGGAGCTGAATTTATACAAGAATATCCATTGGACGCTCGACAATGCTAAAATATCCGATCTCAGAGTCCTGATGTAATCTTCCTTCCATAACAATCAAGCCAATGCTCGAAGAGGGCGATAATGACACTAAGTCAACACGAAGTCAACGCATGAAAGAGATAACAAGAAATCAACTAAGGTAAAACACCGGTAGAGAGTACAGAACCCAAGATAGATAACCAAGTAACCCAATGATGGAGATAAGATGACATCTCATCGGATAAAATGATCGACATGACCAACTATAGGATCATATCTATCAAACAAGGATCAGGGATAGATAACAACAAATAAGACAGGCAAAGCAAAATAGGTCCAGGTAGAGATGAAGACCAATTCACAAGTTCAAGGGAGCAAAGGGCAAGTGTAGCAAGTTACAATCCCAAGGAATAGTGGACTGAGATCAATAATCATGTGATACCCAACAATATCTCAAAACGAGACCTGCATGGGCCACCAATAAAACCTTGTCATGTCCCAGTACCGAAATACGGGGACGGACGTAGGCCAGCTACACCGTATAAGGTATGAAAACAATATACGGCGATCGTGGCTGTCAATCTTGTTGGGTATCCTAGCATGCAAGCAGTCTATAGCCTAAATCTGATCTCATATCCACAGGCAATAATCTATGAAATAACTACAAGAGAGACAATCATATGAAAGGCAGAAAATACTCATATGATAATCAGATAGTCTACAATAAGAAATAATGTTGATAAGAATACCTCCCCACACAGTTCCCTCATGGTTAGGAACTGAAGCACGTCCCCCAAGTCAGGTCTGGAAGATCCATAGGATCGATCACGGGCAATCTGGGAACAATCCAGGGTTGGTCAGGCCAACCGCAGCAAGTACCAGAAAGGAAGGCTCAAGGACGGGCGAAGAAAACCAGCATGATATAATATATGACAGGAATAACATGTATTAACAGCAGTAATGAGGGTAAAGGATCGTGCGGTACCAACGCACGATTACATAATATAAGACAGCAATCCAACTAATACGTAAGTAACCAACAATCATCACAGTCATCCTAACATCCACTAATACTTGCATCGTCAACTGGAACTCATAGTCTGACATCGGAACAGTAACCTATCCCTACATCAAATAAGAACAAGTGAATGAATTACCGCACCGGGACAGCGTTACGTGCCAGCCAGTTTAGCAAGCAACAAGCCATACAATTTAGGTGAATAAGCGGCCACTCAAATGTCTATGGCTATCTATGTGGAGGTTGAGTTACCCCAACAATGCAATATAAGAATCCTCAGATCATGCTATGTCTAGCAGGGATGACGAGGCCAAATAATAACGCATAGCACATGGATAAGCACTGGTCCCTCAAAGGCAACCATGCGAAACAGATCAATCATATGGTAGTAAATATAGTAGTCGGATACTGCCATCCGCTATTGCGGACGATAACAATATCCGGGGCGGTCAACCTTGCGCCAGACAGGTAATCATAGCACCTGTGGCGGCTGGCATGCACGATCTCGAGATTCTGCTCCCTTCCAATGCTTCTACCATCTTTTTTTGCCTAGATTAACCCTATATTTATCTGGAATCACATACCGTGGTCACATGCTCAGCCTCCTAGATGTCGTACCTCAGTACGGGTACACTAAGTACGAATCTACCTCGATACTGAAAGTCTCAAATCTGGATTCATTCTTAGTGTAATGCAGCAAGCGGTCAATCAGTCCTTACCATGCTAAAACTACAGGCCAACTACCATATCCGTGCTGGAAGATGAATGCACTGCCATATAACACGTAGAATCGTGTAGCACCTCAGTGTACGCACAGAATAGCACCTCAGTGTACACGTAGGATAGCACCTCAGTGCACACATAGGATAGCATCTCAGTGCACACATAGAATAGTACCAGCACGGGTACAAGTAGTCAAGTCAAAAACATGGTCAATCGATCAATCACTTGGAGTCCTCTGCCCACATTGTAGCATGGATACCAGGTCAGGTACATGGTCAGGATCTCTACTATAGTAGCATCTCAAGTATACATGGGGGGTCTACAGCTCTAACCGTCAAGTCGGTCTATCCACCGGATCAATCTATCAATAGTCTTCCCATCCCCGATGGGATAAATATCATATCAGAAAAATACGATCACTTGGTACTAGGCTAATTACTAAAGACAATGCTAGGCCCTCTGGTTCACAAGAATCCTCCGAGTCATTGATCTCAGGCTATCAGCAACTAAGTCTTCCAACTACCGAGATACAGTAAAGGTACCAGGTTTTGGGCGCATAGGAAGTCGAGTAAAAATCATATAATAATACCCTCGATATTCTTCTCGTTTTGTGAAATATTTACGATCATCAAAATCCAATAATCCACAGTCATGTTCGATCGAATTAGAACATCATCAAAAGAAATAGCAACACGATCCAAGAGTCCACGTGAGTCTATCAATCAATATTCTCGAGACATACTCTCCTTAGTACACAATCCTCTGATATATCCAAAATCATAAATTCCGACACTTAGGACAACTATCAGTCCTAGCTGGCTAGACTAGGATAACTCCTACGAATGAATGGTCAGGGGACAAGAATATATTAATTAAATACCGTCGGAAAAGTGGCAAGGATTGCATGAACCACTCTGGAGTAGATCCACAACCCTTAAACCAAACAAGGACCAGGGTTGCAGACCGTCTCCTGAGTAGAACTGCGCTCCTTACGCTATCCGACGAACAAGACAGGTCAGGAGCTAGGCGACTAATCTAGTATGGAGTCTACCTAGCAGGCAATGGGATCAGGTATACTATACCAAGATGAACATGTACGAGCCCAGTCCAGTAAACCAAAGTAATGGTTCAGCCCAATCCTTCGAACCGAATTTCCGAACGGGAATTTTGGAAAAATTCGGCAGAGTCTCCTTTGTATTCTGGACGGGAACATCCTACGAATTGGGGCTAAAATTCACTCGGCACAACCCGCCGCAGAATCACAGAATCGCAGGCTAAGAACACTAAGTCTCAGCTACCAGCAGCACTACGATGCATACTGGGAACAAATCGATAGCCAAGAACAATAAGTCTTGACCTCCAGCAGCACTACGATGCGTACTGGGCGCCAAGCCAACACATATAACAAAAAATTGCCTCGCAGGGCGCATCACAGCACACGTCCATAGTTCTAACCCAAGCACAATCACAGCCACAAGAATAGCTAGCTAGAGCCGTTACCCGACCGCGAGTCGGACACGAGACATACGGGGACAATCCGTACAAGTGAGTCGTGCTCGTGTCCTCGGAGGTGTGGATGACCCATCCGAGTTGTCCGATACGGTCTATCCCGGTATCGGACCAAGCTATCCTAAGTTATCATCATGGCAGTTCTACTACTAGGCTACACTAATCATGATTATACAATTTATAAGTACAAATTAATTAAATGCAATAAAATCCAGGAGAGAGGGCAAGAGCCGTCGATGAGCAAGGGATACTTGCCTAGAGGGCTCGGCTAGGTAAGCAAGTCTTCGGCGATCTGGATCCAAGCTAGCACGCCCATTGAGGTCCTCAGAACACATAATAAACAATCATTCGAATTAAATAATAAAATAATAATAGGAAGCACGAAGGATGGCAAGAAGCGCAGGATCTTGTACGAAAACTGAGGCACGAGGACCGATACGAGCACGCAAACCGAGACGTGCACATATATCGAGATGCGTACGAGAATCGAGATGAACATGAGGCAACGTGCACGTAAATCGAGATGCGCACGTAGACCGATCCTGGAACGCAAATCGAGACATGCACGAGAATCAAGATGGCACGAATATCGAGGCGAACAGGAACGGAACATACACGTAAATCGAAACGTGCACATAAATTGAGGGATCACGAATATCGAGATGGCACACGAATCATTGTGACAAGCAAATCGAGATATGTATACAAATCGAGACGGAGCGAGATTCAAGGAAGCATACAAATCAATACGGCATACAAGTCGACATATGTACGCAAATCGATGCGGTACGAAGTCCAAGGTGATACACAAACCAAGGCGGCACGTAAATTCGTACGTGCACACAAACTAAGATGGCACAAAGTCCAAGGTGGTACACATACCAATGCGTCATGCAAATCGATGCATGCACACAAATTAATGCGACACAGAGATCAAAGTGGCATGTAATCGAGGCGGCACGCAAATCGGTACGGGTACGCAAATCAGAGTGACACAAAAACCGAGATGGGCACAAAGGCCGAGACACATAAACGAGGCAACACACAAACCAATGGGGCACGGTGCCCGGAGCAGCACGGGGCTCGAAGCGTCTCGTTGCCCAAGGCAGCACGTGAATCGAAGGTACACGAAAACTAAAAAGGCGTACGCAAACCGAGGCATACGCAGAACGAGGCGCACATGGACCGAGCAGCACACTACTCGAGGCAGCATTACACCGAGGCACGTGGCCCGAAGAGCACGCAGCCCGAGGCTGGCTCGCTGCTCGAGCAGTGTGGGGCCCAAGGGCGTTCCGCCGCTCGAGGCGGTACTGGCCCGGGCGCGGCAACGGTACGGCGGTGGTGCTGGCCGTCGGGAAGAAGAGAAAAGGAAGGGGCGGGGGAGATCGGGGCTCACCAGGGTCGGTCGGGCTCCGACGGAGGGGACAGCGGCAGCGAAGGGGAGGCGGAGGAGAAGAAGACGACGACGATGGTGGTGCTGGTCGTGGCGGTGGCGCCGGCCGAGAGGGAGGTGGCCGAAGGAGGAAGAGAGTAGTGGTGGTGGCGGCCATGGTGAAGGAGGCGGCTGCGATGGTGATGGGAGTGGAGGCGGCGGCCACGGGTGGTGGTCGCGGTGGAGGAGGCCGGCTGTGGGGGAGACGGCGACGATGATGGTAGTGGTAGATGATGATGTTGGGGGCGGTGGCTGTGGAGACGAGGGCGCCGGCGGCGCTCAGGGGGCCGGAGAGGCTGGCCGAGCCGAGGACGAGAGAGAGAGGAGAAGAGAGTTTGGGGGAGGGTGTTGGCACATTTTATTTTGAGTAATTAACAGCATCTTCGTAGTTTAGTCTTTTGCTCTTCAGATTCTTATTCTCTCAGAAGATCAAGGACTTTCTGATTTCTTGAAGACTGTGGCGTTCACCGGCATTCCCTGCATAAAGTCGGCGTCTTCATGCTTAGTGTTTTCGAGTCTGTACTGGTCTAGGTATTTCTGTAAAACACTAAAGGATGGATGATAACTTAAAGCACAAATCGAAAATCAAGTTATTCAGAGCGGCATACCGGCGGTATGCTCCGGCATACCGGCGGTATACCGTTCTTTTGTCCAGAAAAGTTTCTGTGACAAAAAGCGGCATACCGACGGCATGCTACGGCATACCGGCGGTATACCGTTTTCGTGTCCAGAAATGTTTCTGTCACAATAAGCGGCATACCGACGGCATGCTTCGGCATACCGGCGGCATACCGCTTTCTCTGTCCAGAAAGTTGCTGTCTCGAATTGTCGGCATACCGACGGCATGCTGCGGCATACCGGCGGCATGCCGTTTCCTAGCAACTCAATAGATGCTGTGATTTATTGTCGGCATACCGACGGTACGCTACGGCATACCGGCGGCATGCCGTTTCTTATAGCTCTAAAACTTTCTGTGACTTTAGTCGGCATACCGACGGTATGCTCCGGCATACCGGCGGTATACCGAATTTCGAATAATCTGCTTTTCGATTTGGTCTGACATGCATTAATGGCCGCATTTAACGCTCTTGAACGGTCATAAATATGACCGTTACTATTTGGCCGGCATACCGGCGGTATGCCGCGGCATACCGACGGCATGCCGGTCTGCGTACACTCAGAAGCATTAAATGCCACCCACTCTTGGTTTTTCTTATAAAAGGAAGCTCTCTCTCTCTTGAGCTTCCCTACCAACTCTTCCATAAATTTTCCAACAACCAAGAGCTCCACCATTAATACTCTCTCAAAGCTTTTCATTGTCATCCTCTCCCAAAGTGCTAGAGTATTAAAGAGTTGTACATTTCGATCTTCACGTGTTAGAAGATCAGCAAGCTCTCATTCTCTTTTGTTTGAAGTTGGCGAGCCTTCGTAAGAAAACTCGTGTGTAGAAGTTGGCGAGTCTTCGGATCCAAACTCGTGTTGAAGTTGGCGAGTTCTTCGGATCCAAACTCGTGTGTACTATTTGCATAATAGTGGATTTAAGCCGGAGAGAGTTCCGGGACTGGATTGCCTCAAAAGAGGATACCAGGATACATCTTTGCGTTTGCGTTTGATCTTTCTACTATTTACTCTTTATTGCATCATTTGTTATAGTTTATTTTTTATTTCCCTATTCACCCCCCCTCTAGGGTTCTACAATTGGTATCAGAGCTTTGTTCTCTTGATTTAGATTTACACCCTTGAGTGATCCATGGCCTCTAACCCTAGCATCAACACGTTTCACAATGAGGGACACTCCACAAATAGGCCTCCCCTATTTGATGGTACCAACTATAACTATTGGAAGATTAGGATGGACATTTATCTCAAGTCCATAGATTTCGATTTATGGGATTGCGTGATAAATGGCATCCCTACTCCTTCCAGAGCTATAGAGGATATTGCTTCTGACACCCTTCGGGAAACACTCACTGAAAACATCAAGAAGCTTGCTTGTCGAGATGCCAAGGCAATGAACGCTCTTTACTGTGCTCTCGACAGTAGTGAATTCAATCGAATCTCTACTTGCAAGACTTCCAATGAAATTTGGAAGTTGCTTGAAGTTACACACGAGGGGACTTCACAAGTGAAGGAATCTAAGATCAGTAGACTCACGCAAGAATATGAGTCTTTTAAAATGAAGCATGATGAATCTATTGCTAGCATGTTTACTCACTTTGGTGATATTATTAACCCTCTCTCTTCTCTTAGAAAGGAATATCCCGCTCATGAAAAGATAAGGAAGATTCTTAGAGGTTTGACGAAAGCTTGGAGTCCTAAAGCTACCGCAATCATTGAGGGGAACGATCTTACCGTCATGAACCTAGAGACCCTCATGGGTAAGCTGATGACTCACGAGCTTGACATGAAGGATCAAGAGGAATCCTCCATTCAAGAGAAGGAGAAGGAGAAGACCAAAGAAAAGGAAAAGACTCTTGCTCTCAAAGCTTCAAGGTCCTACTCCAAGGATAGCTCCGACGACAATGAGTCGGACAACGATGAAGAAATAGCTCTCACAGCTAAGCACTTCAGGAAGTTCTTAAAGTTCAACAAAGCCAACCGCTCTAGACGGGACAATGAAGATGACCCGGCATGCTATCAATGCAGAAGACCCGGACACATCAAGAGGGATTGTCCGATGGTACGAAAAGATTCAAGCAAGTACGAGAAGCCAAGCAAGGGAAGCTCGTCCTCCAGAAAGTTCGCCAACACTAGCATTTGGTGTGAAAGCGACGCAAGCGACTCCGACAATGACAAGGAGTGCAAACACAATGCCAACGTCTGTCTCATGGCAACCGATGAGGTACTTGATGATTTTTCCTTAAACACTCTTACCTATGATGATTTGGAGAAAGCCATTCTTGAGTTACATGAAGAACACAAAGGTGTTCGGAATAAATACAAGAAATCTCTTAAGGAGGTCGAGGCTCTTCAACTTGAAGTAGAGAGGCTCTCAAGCATCATTAGTGATGTGAAGGGAAAATCTCCTATTTCCGACACGGATGAAGTGGAGTCTTTGAGACTAAAACTTCAAGAATCTCTTGACACCATCAAGAAAAAGGATGATGAGATTCAATCCATGAGAAGCTCTTATGAGTTTGCCATGCGCAAATGTCAAGATGCAAATAGAAGAGAATATTCCACTTCTATTAAGTATAATGATCTTCTTACACGGAGTAAGAATTCTAATAATAAGAATTCCACTCACATGCATGCTCCTAGACCTCCCCACACTCATCACAATGCTAGGCATAACCATTACATGAACACTACACACAACTCCTCTTCTAACACTAGAAAAGGACCTTTTGTTAAAAAAAAAACTTCTCATCATGCATTTTTCTATCATCATAACACTCATGGCAGAACATCTCACACTAGAGACTCACATATGCACAACACTCACACTTCTTCTTTTAGATCTTCCTTAATGTGCAATTATTGTGGGTTGCTTGGTCATACTTCTAATTTTTGTTATACAAGAAAACAAGTTGACATGAGAGTTCTTAAATGGGTTCCTAAGACTAACACTCAAGGACCCATAAGATCATGGGTACCAAAATGTTCATCTTCAACTTATGTTGTAGGTGACGAATCCTTCTCATGCTAGAAGCAAGTGGATTCTCGATAGCGGTTGTTCACGGCACATGACCGGTGATGCTTCACTTTTTACAACGCTATCGATGAAGAAGGAAGGACATGTCTCCTTCGGTAACAATCTAAAAGGTTATATTATTGGAAATGGTAATATCGGTTCTCCTCCTTATCCTTGTATCAATAATGTATGTCTTGTTACTAATCTTAAGCATAACCTCCTTAGTATTAGCCATCTCACCGATAATGGCTATGATATCAAGTTTGTTAAACTCAAATGCTACATTACCGATAGCTCCAATGGAACTATTGTGTATGAAGGCATTAGAGAAAACAATATTTATGTTCTTTATCTTGTTGAAGGTACTAACAATGACAGGTGCCTAGTTGCAAAGAACGATGAGAGTTGGCTTTGGCACATGAGGCTTGGACACGCTAACATGGATACCATCTCTCGTCTCGCCTCCAAGAAGCTTGTACGAGGACTTCCTAGCATCCCCTTCAAGAAGGATATGGTTTGTGAAGAATACGAGAAAAGTAAGTTGACCAAGTCATCTTTCAAATCCATCAACTCTGTGAGTACCACAAGACCCCTTCAACTTATTCATATGGATCTTTTCGGGCCTAGTAGAGTAGCTAGCCTTGGTGGCAAACTCTATGCCTTTGTTTTAGTTGATGATTTTTCAAGATTTACTTGGGTTATTTTTTTTGCTTGCAAAAGTGATACTTTTCGTGAATTTGTTGCTTTTTGTAAACGTGTTCAAAATGAGAAAGGCTTTTCTATTAACAAAATTAGGAGTGATCATGGAGGTGAATTTGATAATGTTGATTTCAAAAGATTTTGTGAAAAGAATGGTTTTGGACATGATTTTGCTTGTCCCCGTACTCCTCAACAAAATGGTGTTGTGGAGAGAAAGAATAGAACCCTTGGCGATATGGCCCGGGTCATGTTAAACCAATATAAGCTCCCTCAATATTTTTGGGCGGAAGCCGTCAATACGGCATGTCATGTAATTAATAGGGTCTTAATTAGACCTATTACTAAGAAGACTCCTTATGAGCTTTGGTTTAACAAAATTCCTTCTATTGAATATTTCAAGGTTTTTGGTTGCAATTGTTTTATTTTGAATACCAAGGATAACCTAGGCAAGTTTGAAGAAAAAGCCTATGAAGGAATATTTCTTGGATACTCTACTCATAGCAAAGGTTTTCGTGTTTTTAATAAAAGAAGTCTTGATGTCGAAGAGTCAATCAATGTCTCTTTTAATGAACTCAACTCTTCTACATTCTCCTCCTCCGAGGATATTGATGACATCTCGTTTGGATTGGAGAACTCCTCTATTGAGGATCGTCCTTCTTCATCTAACAATGAAGTTGTGACCCCATCAAAAGAGTCTCCTCCTCTCGAGCCTCCTCCAAAGGATCTCCCAAGAGAATGGAGATTTGTCACCAATCATCCTAAGGAGCTCATCATTGGGGATCCTTCCTCAAGTGTTAGCACAAGATTCGCCACTCGTGATCTTTGTGCCAATGTGGCTTTTATTTCTCAAATAGAGCCTAAAAATGTTAATGATGCTTTTCTAGATGAATTTTGGATGATAGCTATGCAAGAGGAGCTTAATCAATTTGAGCGAAGCAAGGTTTGGGAACTTGTCCCAAAACCTAGCAATCATCCCATTATTGGAACTAAATGGGTGTTTCGCAACAAGCTAAATGAAGATGGGTTAGTGACTCGTAACAAAGCCCGATTGGTTGCCCAAGGCTATAACCAAGAGGAAGGCATTGACTACGACGAAACCTATGCTCCGGTTGCACGTCTTGAATCCATTCGTATGCTTTGTGCCTTTGCTTGTTTTAATGACTTTAAGCTATTTCAAATGGATGTTAAGAGTGCTTTTCTTAATGGTATTATTAAGGAGGAAGTTTATGTTAAACAACCTCCCGGTTTTGAAGATTTTCAATTTCCTGACCACGTTTTCAAACTTCATAAAGCCCTTTATGGCCTCAAACAAGCTCCACGTGCTTGGTATGAGCGTCTTAGCTCTTTTCTTGTTTCTCACAATTTTTCAAAGGGAAAAGTTGACACCACACTTTTCATTAAATCCCATGATGGGACTCTCTTATTGGTTCAAATTTATGTGGATGATATTATTTTTGGTTCTACTAACAACACACTTTGTGTAGAATTTGCCAAAGTTATGCAGGAAGAGTTTGAAATGAGTATGATGGGAGAACTCTCCTTCTTCTTGGGGTTACAAATCAAGCAAGGACCTAAAGGAACCTTCATCAATCAAGCAAAATATACAAGGGACCTCCTCAAGCGTTTCGACCTTGACTCATCCAAATCAATGAGGACCCCTATGGCTACAACGACCAAGCTTGACAATGATGAAGATGGCACATCGGTCGACATTCGTAAGTATAGAGGTATGATCGGTAGCTTACTTTATTTAACGGCTAGCCGTCCGGATATCATGTTTAGTGTCTGTTTGTGTGCACGATATCAAGCCAATCCAAAGGAATCACATTTGAGTGCCGTCAAGCGCATTTTTCGTTATCTCAAAGGCACCATTAACATGGGTCTTTGGTATCCGAAATCCTCATCCTTTGAGCTTCACGGCTTTTCGGATGCGGATTTTGCCGGATGCAAGATTGACCGAAAAAGCACTAGTGGCACATGTCAATTCCTCGGGAAGTCCTTGGTATCGTGGTTTAGTAAGAAGCAAAACTCTGTCGCTCTCTCAACCACTGAGGCAGAGTATATTGCGGCTGGTTGTTGTTGTGCACAAATTCTTTGGATGTCACAAACACTTTTAGATTATGGTATTTCTCATTCTTGCACCCCTATTAAATGTGATAACACTAGCTCTATCAATCTCACGAAAAACCCGATTTGTCACTCACGCACGAAGCACATTGAAATTAGACACCATTTTCTTCGTGACCATCAACAAAAAGGAGATATCCATCTTGAATTTATTGATACTACCTATCAATTAGCCGATATTTTCACTAAACCTCTCCCGGAAGACCGCTTCTCTTTCCTTTGTCGTGAACTCGGCATTTTATCCTTTGATCCCTAACCGTTTCTCGTTCGGCACACCGACGGTATACTGCGGTATACCGGCGGCATGCCGTTTTTCGAAGCAGAATTCAGTACTGTTTCGATCTTCGGCATACCGTCGGTACACTACGGCATACCGCCGGCATGCCGTTTTTCGAACCAGAATAACGATCTGTTTAGTTCTTCGGCATACCGACGGTATACTACGGTATACCGACGGCATGCCGGACGACTGCGGGCTTTAATGCTGAACTGATTGTGCGGGCCCCTTCTTTATTCCCTCCTCTCTTATTCCTTCCATCCCTTCTTTATTCTCTCTCTTCCATCAAATCCATCATTTATTACCCATCTCCTCAACTTCCCTTCCATTAATTACCCTTCCTCTTTTCTCTCCTCTTTTTACTCCACCCATCTAATCACCTCTTCAACTACCCCATCACCATTCCTCTTTAACCGTTCCCTCCTCCACCTTTTTTCAAACTCACCTCTTCATCTTCCCTCTCTCCTTTATATACCATCCTTTCTTCCTCCTCCTCTCTACTCCTTCCTTCTCCACTACATAGCTCTGCTCCTCTCTCATGGCAAACCCAAAGCGCTCCCGATCCTCCTCCACCATGTTCAACCCGTTCGTTCCGGTGGCGCTTCCCTCCGGCTATGACCAACGCGTCTTCTCCAACGCCTTGGCGGCCGAGCTTTGGTTCCAACACTTCGCCAACCACAACGTCTTCAAAGGACGGGCCATCAACTGGAACCTCTTCCCCGGTCACGTCCCTTTGTTTGACGATGCCGGTCTCTCCTCTCTTCTTCGGCGCCAAATCCCTGTCTACCCGGCTGCCGTCCGTCTATTCTACTGCAACATGAGACCGGATGACGACGACCCTTCCGCCATCCAATCTATGGTGAATGACCGCCACTTCCGTCTCACCTCTAAGGAAGTGGGGGCTATCTTGGGCGTCCCGGACAGAGGTGATGCGTTACCTCTTTTGGGAGCTCTCACCTCCTCGGCGGCATCACCCTTCGACGAATTCTGTCGCATCATCTGCAAGGGTCCCAACCCTCCCGCCATCCCGGCACTCTCCGTCCAGCTGGAGCCGTTTTACTACGAGCTCCACCGTATCGTGTGCCACACTCTGTTTCCAAAGGGCGGGAACTATGACGCCATCACTGGTGACGCTCTTGTTCTCATGTACCATCTCTATGCCCGGAAGCGTTTCTCCTTCCCCAAGACTCTTCTTCTGCAATTCCGGCGTACCATGCCTGCGGGGAAGCAGAACCTCCTCTACGGTTCCTTCATCACCTTACTCATGGAGGCCAAACAAGTTGACTTGTCTCTCTGCTCCTCGGATGGGGTCCCCTCTTTTCTGGCCGTCTCCCGTACCCTTGCTGGCGGCTCTTCTTCCCGTGCTTCCTCCTCTCAGGAGCAACCGGGTTCCACTCCTGCTGCCCCTGCATCTACCCCTCCATCTACGGGCCGTTATATGCCACTTACTCAGCACCACTTTGATCTGAGGATGGCCCAGGCGGAGGAGCAGATGCGGACCCACACTCGTGGTCTTGGCGCCCTCATCCAGTCTCGCTTCCACGATCAGGGCTACTTCATCCAGCGCACTCTCCAAGACCGGGATGCCTTTCTGGATCTTAATCTTCAGGATCCCATGTACACGGCCCCGCGTTTCTCTGACCCCAATGCCTACGGGTTTATGTACCCGGACGGCATTGATCCTTTTGGCGCCCTCCAGCAGGCTCAGGATGATGATGGTGATGATGATCCGGCAGAGGATTAGGGATGGTTCTCCTTTGGTGATGGTCTCAGTGGTTTAGTGGTTCTTGTTTTTATGTGTTGCTTGTTTATCTTTTGTGGTCCTTCGGGGACCGGTGTGGTTGTTTCTTGCTTTTTGCAGTCCTTCGGGGACTTTATCCATGTTTGTCTCAAGTGTCCGGCTCTCGTAATGGAGAGTCTTTATTTTCTTTATCTCTGCTTTGTATGGGTCAAGCATGTATCTTAACTTTTCCTTCAATATATTCATGCATGCTTTTATCACTCTTCTCGTATTTTTACATTTATATGTGCACTGTTTACTTTAGTTATCCCCATCTTTGAATAAGTGACAAAGGGGGAGAAATCGTATTGAGGGGGAGCTGTCTACCTACGGGGGAGATACTCCCTGAAGATGCTATCTCTCTATTTTGTCAATTATCAAAATGGGGGAGTTTGTTGGCACATTTTATTTTGAGTAATTAACAGCATCTTCGTAGTTTAGTCTTTTGCTCTTCAGATTCTTATTCTCTCAGAAGATCAAGGACTTTCTGATTTCTTGAAGACTGTGGCGTTCACCGGCATTCCCTGCATAAAGTCGGCGTCTTCATGCTTAGTGTTTTCGAGTCTGTACTGGTCTAGGTATTTCTGTAAAACACTAAAGGATGGATGATAACTTAAAGCACAAATCGAAAATCAAGTTATTCAGAGCGGCATACCGGCGGTATGCTCCGGCATACCGGCGGTATACCGTTCTTTTGTCCAGAAAAGTTTCTGTGACAAAAAGCGGCATACCGACGGCATGCTACGGCATACCGGCGGTATACCGTTTTCGTGTCCAGAAATGTTTCTGTCACAATAAGCGGCATACCGACGGCATGCTTCGGCATACCGGCGGCATACCGCTTTCTGTGTCCAGAAAGTTGCTGTCTCGAATTGTCGGCATACCGACGGCATGCTGCGGCATACCGGCGGCATGCCGTTTCCTAGCAACTCAATAGATGCTGTGATTTATTGTCGGCATACCGACGGTACGCTACGGCATACCGGCGGCATGCCGTTTCTTATAGCTCTAAAACTTTCTGTGACTTTAGTCGGCATACCGACGGTATGCTCCGGCATACCGGCGGTATACCGAATTTCGAATAATCTGCTTTTCGATTTGGTCTGACATGCATTAATGGCCGCATTTAATGCTCTTGAACGGTCATAAATATGACCGTTACTATTTGGCCGGCATACCGGCGGTATGCCGCGGCATACCGACGGCATGCCGGTCTGCGTACACTCAGAAGCATTAAATGCCACCCACTCTTGGTTTTTCTTATAAAAGGAAGCTCTCTCTCTCTTGAGCTTCCTTACCAACTCTTCCATAAATTTTCCAACAACCAAGAGCTCCACCATTAATACTCTCTCAAAGCTTTTCATTGTCATCCTCTCCCAAAGTGCTAGAGTATTAAAGAGTTGTACATTTCGATCTTCACGTGTTAGAAGATCAGCAAGCTCTCATTCTCTTTTGTTTGAAGTTGGCGAGCCTTCGTAAGAAAACTCGTGTATAGAAGTTGGCGAGTCTTCGGATCCAAACTCGTGTTGAAGTTGGCGAGTTCTTCGGATCCAAACTCGTGTGTACTATTTGCATAATAGTGGATTTAAGCCGGAGAGAGTTCCGGGACTGGATTGCCTCAAAAGAGGATACCAGGATACATCCTTGCGTTTGCATTTGATCTTTCTACTATTTACTCTTTATTGCATCATTTGTTATAGTTTATTTTTTATTTCCCTATTCACCCCCCCTCTAGGGTTCTACAGAGGGGAGTAGGTAGGTTTAATAAAAATAATGTTAATAACAATTATAATAATAATAATAATGACATTAATAATAATAGAAACAATTTAATAAAAGCTAACCATGTTAACCCCAATAATAATAATAAAATAATATTGATAACAATTTAATAGAAGTAATAATCAAATGTCAGGCCTAAACAAGTAAGGCCAGCACAAGTCCAAAAAATAAATAAAATTTTAAACAAATACGAAATTTGAAAATAACCTAAATACGATCATATACCTATTATCAAAATTGGGATATGACAGTATTGATTCACGCAGCATAAAATTATTGATCTTTCTATATTGCCTTAGGATATGTTTTATGGCATATTCGAAGCAGTAAATTATGTTATCATGGCAAGCATGTCATGTTTGATTCATAAAAGCAAGTCAACAGCATATAGCAATCTCGTGCAGCACGAATTTTTATCAACATCGACGCACTCACCCTTGTCCGACGCAAGGTGAATATGCCTACCATCTTTTTCTGTCATGTTATAAGTGATCTTGTGCATGCACTTTCAACCTACCATTCCTTAACTATATGAAGGTTACTGGCTTTAACACTATTACAGACATAGGGTACGATGGTGACTACTTTAGCCTGGGGTGCTAATCCCACGCCCCGAAATACTCTCGAATGTAACCGATATTTATGGTGCTCCATTTTAATGGTAGGTCGTAAGCCTAACAGATTGAAATACCCCGACACAATACCCTTATCAAATTCCCTTTTTAGATCGGATTTCCAGCCTGCCACGTTCAAGGGATAATAAATTTGTGCACAAGTTGTCCGTGACCATGCAACGCGTCAAACTCATACAACCAAGCAATTCGCCTATCTCTATTTCCATTAGCACAATGCCCTAACTCAATGTTCATCAATGAACGCCCCGAAGGCCATAAACATTTCGAGACTTTATGTCGCATTAAATAGTTATTCGATATCCTTCGACTCGTGCATTCGATGTATGTCCCGATTTAGTATTTCTATGTTTTATGTCTTAGTGTTCACGATGTATGTTCCTTCTCTTCGACTCGTGCACTGAGGCACGCCTCGATAGAGCATTCAATGTTCTATAGCTCGTGCACTGAGGCACTCGTGCTGATATAGTCTTTTAATGTGCTAGTCCTCTAACTCGTGTGTCGGGGCACAGATGACTTGTGCACTGAGATACTCGTCGATACCGTTATCTATGTTCTTATGGCTTACGCACCGAGGCGCTCGTCTTTACGATATTTCGATGTTCAATAGTGACTCATACATTTGATGTACATTTTATTTTAATTGTTCTATCTAGTGTTCGACACACACTACGATTCTCTTCCTTCGAGCCATACCCGTAGTCTCGATAGGTTAACTTACCATACAATGGTTTATTTTACTTAGGCATGAAGGAGTAGGAAAGAAGGGTCAAAGTCTTCCCACCTTAAGTCGATACGTCTTGTCGTTTTGTTGAGCCGATGTACCTCAATTTCATAACTTTGTTACACGGCCAACTCTTCTGACTTAGCCATTCGAGCACTCCGTACTTCGTTGAATTATTCGACTGATTTGGCTTATCGTGCCTATGCCTCAGTCCGTTGCGAGGCGTTGATTTGGTTTTGCGGACTCCGTTGCAAACAAGGCAAAATATCGACCTCTTATATTTCAGCATAAACGTATAGCCTGCACACGAAACCAACTAAAATCAATATTCGTTCGAGTCGGACTTGTGCGTTGCATCAATTCGATTTCTTAGAATCTTCGAACCGACTCGATGCTTTCTTTCGGGCCAACTTAACACTTGCATCAATCTTACTTAATAATTACTCGGGTCAACGTAACTTTTTTACTGATTCGCATCGATACTTTATCGGGTCAACGCAACTCTTCGAGTCAACGACTCAACATAATGCACCATGCGGAGCGGGGTATTACAATTGTCAACTACAGCGTAGGCCGGGCATGATTCGATTTGTACCCGATTATTCGGGAGCGGGTCGTGACAGCAATTTGATATTTATGTCAACCTTCGTAAATGTGATCCGAAGGTGAACTTCACCAACAACATGTAGCTGCTCACCAACGACCCCATGTACTCTAATACCACCATTCATGTTGAGAGTCGGTACTCTCAAGGGATGCCAACATATATAATTATAGCTCACCAACAACCCCATGGTCAAAATTGATTTAACTCAGCCTAGAGACAACTTCTGATGCAGCCTCAAAACCCTATACAATTTTGATTCACGAATATCACAATGCCATTCATCCAATTTCGCTTCGGGAAAAATGCCAAGGGCAGGGAGTTGGATTATATCTCGCTTCCGATTGTGCTTTCAAATGTAGTGACAATCGGGGTAATTTACTCTTATATCAGGTAAGAAAGGGGATCATGAGTTGTAGATAATTAAAATTGGTTCACGCCTTACATTAAAAAAAGATATATGGGCCCAATCAAATATCTTACCGTATGGGCCAACTGTAGTTTGAGTTACACTGTGTTTCCAACAAATGGTATTAGAGCTTCGGTTAAATATTCGAAAGATCAGCGATGTCGACAAAATCTATAGTAATGGGTGGAGGACTGTGGCGGAGAAGGATTAAAGATATCTTTTGGTGCAACAAGGCCTTCATAAAGTCTTGTTGGGAAAGTCCAAAAAACCAGAGATGATGAAGGATGACGAGTGGAAGGATATGCGACAACGTTCTCTTCAACATCATAGAGGAAGAAAATGAGGTCGAACTTTGAAAAAAGTTAGAGATGTTGTACATGTCAAAGTCTGTCACAACAAGGCTCTACCTGAAACAACAGCTATATGGCTTGAGGATGAAGGAATGTAAAATTTACTGAAAAAACATGAATATGTTCAAGTTTTAGGCATATGAGCACTTAAAAGAATGGAACAAGTCATATCCAGAAGATGATGATATTTTTAGACACCCTATTTTGTTCTGGTGTTTGTGGACAATTGTATCCGTGGACAATTCCATGTGTTTTGAAAAACTCTCTGAAAAAATATGCCGCCATTATCGGAATGAAAAACTTTAATGGTACTATTGTATTGTGTTTGGACAAGTGTATGAAAAGCCTAAAATTCTATAAAGACTTCATCTTTGATTTTATGAAAAACTACTCATAACAAACTTGTACAATCATCAATAAGCAGAACAAAATATCTCATACCTGACATAATATACTTTCTAGAAGGTCTCCAAACATCACATTAAATTATCTCAAAAGAAATGTGTGAAACCCGTACTTTTAATTTGCATGTTAATTTTTATTTTATTAGAATAATGTTATCATTTTTAAATTGATAGATTAAATATTAAAAATTATTATTATTAGGTATAAAATTATTTTTCAAAATAAATAACATGGACTTTTGTCTGATAGCCCAGACCCGAATCCGAAATTGAACTCACCTTGAACTTAAAATATTAAGTTTTTAGGAGTCCTAAATAAGCTTGT
The DNA here is from genome assembly GCA_029216955.1 of Iris pallida. Lineage (NCBI taxonomy): Eukaryota > Viridiplantae > Streptophyta > Magnoliopsida > Asparagales > Iridaceae > Iris > Iris pallida. Next base: position 11,330,708 of record JANAVB010016599.1, on the reverse strand, counting down.
ACAAAAAATTTTCCTAAATAATATTATTATTTTAGCCATTTTTTCCTTAAGCCCATTTTACCAAGGTTTTATTAAATTTTGGCCCAAAGCCATTTCTTATTAAACCAAGCCTATAGTTTGAAGCCTTATGGTTAAAGCCCATAACCCAATAGGATTGTTTAAAACTTTTGAGCCCATTAAAAGTTTTTACCAAACCCAAAACCATTGGAAAGTTAGCAGATCAAACCCAAAGCCATTGGAACATTGGAACATTAAAATATTAACCTTTAGCCCAAAGCTTATAAGGCCCAAACTCATTATATACTCTTAACCCATTAAGAGTAGAAACCCTTTAACCCATTAATCATATCAAACCCAATAAGCCACAAACCCTTTTAAGTGACCCACTACATTCCTTCATTATTTCCTATTTTGGAATGGAAGTTTCATTCCAGCTTTCATTTTGAGCTTTAAAAGCTTTAACTCTCTGATAAATTCCTTTTAGTGAGAGTTAAATACTCTCAGTTTCTCACTGACCCGATCCGCTCCCCAGCGTGCGATCAACGACCGCCGGCCTTCCGTAACTGCCGTCGACCGATCGTCTCCGGTAATCTCCTAATTTCCATCCTATTTAAACCCTCCTCCACTCCCATTTCCTCCATCATCTTCTTCCCCAAACTCTCAAACTCGTGCCCTAATTTTTCCCGAACTTTCGAGGCCGACCCCGGCGAACCGAAGCAAATCCCGGCCGCTACCACCCTCCCGAGGCCGGCGCCCCACCGGCGCAGCTCCCCGCGGCCCTTTCCCGACCGGACCCGACCCGACCGGTGCTGCCACCGCCCGATCCCGCCGCCGCCCCTTCGCTGTTCCGCCGCCGCTCCCCGGCGCTGACTTGTACGGCCCCTGTGTGCTCTGTCGACGTTCCGTTTTTCATTTCCGTTTCTGTTCCGAGTCCGAAGCTACTCTTCGGATTCCGTCGTCGGTTTTTGGGTAACCTCTAATCCCGAGAATTTCCTTTAGTCTATGATGATATGGTCCAACCAAATTCCTTCGGGAAATTGGGTTTACGTTTACGCGTCCGTTCCGATATAGTTTCGGAATTTCCGAAGTTTCTTCGGGAATATTTTAGTGTTGAGCATTAGTTTTGCTTCTCCAATTTTGAGTTCTGTGGATGTGCTGTGGATTCCGGGAATTTTTCGGGTTTCCGATAGTTTTCGGAATTTCCATTTAATCTCGGGTTTTCCGAGGAAACTTTCGGGAAATATTTGGAAAACGGATTTTCTGTGGAATTATATGTATATTTGGGTTGAGATATTTTTGCAGGTAAAACCGGCGCATTTCCCAGTTTTTGGGTTGACCAAAATAGAGGGAGTGCTGCCGAAATTTTCGGGAAAAATTATTAAATGATTTTCAAAATAAATTTTCGGTAAAATATTATTTTATTAATATTTTTGGGCGACGACCACATTGGTCAGTGGGCCCCAGCGAAATGCAAACGCACCGGTACGACCGGACGTTGAGGCAGAGTAGCTGAACATGACGACTGGACCAGAGTCTGAGACTCATATATTTTATATAATTTAAATTGGCAATTGTTAGTTTTATTATTTAATTATAGGTAATTTTCAAGACTAACAAGTTTCTTCTTATTTCAATTTGTAATTAAATTTGTAAGGGCATAAGCCCAGGCCTGTAATTAGTAGGAAGTAATTTTATTTTATTGGGTTGTATGAACGCGTAGGATTAATTTTAAATATTTATATTTATTAGAAATTCACGATTTTCTCATTTAAGAAAATATATTTTTATATATATAGTCATAAAAGAAATACCAATCTTTTTCCAATAAATTGGTAAATTACGAGTTTTCCGAAATAGAATAGAAATTGGAATTTTCTTTAAAATATAACACACTAGAAAAACGTGCTTTGATTGTGATGTTGGTATTGGTTAATGCAAGACTAAAATTAACTAGGAAAGACAAATAGAGAATTGTAACTAGACAGTTTGAGCTTGCTTCTGAAACAAGTTCCCGAAATGTAGGATTTCGAGGAAGAGCGTGACCTTTCGAATACCGAAGTACCAACCTTGTTCAATCGGAAGTTTAAGGCAAGTACATTTTATGTAGATTTTACAATTATTTTCACAATTGTTTCATTGCAAGTTTAAACCACAATTATACACGAACTCCTACGGGAGAAATGATTGTACTGTTGGGGACTGGGGGAATAGTGTACTGGATATGACCAAATCCAAACTTAGGATAATGAATGTGTTAGCTTACCCCTCTCTCACACGGGGATAAGCCATACCGTATCGCTAGGATACAAATGTACCCAAACCGGTCATATTCTTTACCTATTCATATCACTGTACTGTACTATTTCAAAATTGTTCATTTTCAAACTGTCTAAAAATGCATGTTATAAATTGTCATTTTAATTGTTAAAATTTGCATGAACTGTACTTTGCTCACTCCTGACTGGAGACCAACATTTTTAGGTTACTCTGAGGTTGATCTTTCTAGAGTATCTGGTGGCACAGAGCTAATGTTCAACAATCCTGTTCGGTACCCGGCGGTACTACCTGACGACGATGGATAGGCGTCTCCTTAGATGCTGTTGGTGTTAGCTAGTCTTATTTCAGTTTTTTTTTTGGATCTTTTAAACTTTTGTACTGGACAAGTTTATTATCGAATAAATGTTGTGGTAAATTTTTAGTTTAAATGTTGTTGGTTGACCTGCATATGAATTACAGCTTACTGCCGCCGTCTCATCAACGGTGCAGGCTGGGCATGATCCGATTCGACCCAAGTATTTGGGGACCGGGTCGTGACAAAATGACATTGTTATTGGAAGTACTTGGAGAATAAGTAGCACGTTTAATTGTTGTCAAAATACAAGTTTTAGAATGAAAAACAAACTCGTCCATACCAATAAACAAAGTAGTCATGAATTTTTTTTCATGACAATAAAGGATGGATACCCTAAACGGTGATGCCACAAGCAAATCTCACTCATCTTATCAAAACGGCTCAGGGCTGGCCTCCTGATTTCTCCCCTGCATGCATTGTTTCCATTACAAAAAGAATACTTCTATCCAAATGGAACAAGCTGCCCCTCATATAACCCCACCAATTATCTCCATGGTTAGGAGATCCTGATATCACATACATATACATAAGATAAAAAAGCTATGGAGCACTTAAATTCAATATTCAACTATGGAACATATATTAAATGGTGATACGGTCAGAAACATATAAAAACATTATGGAGTTTTAAGGTATGGGTAACACGAATTTACTATGTTCCTAATACAAGAAAAGTTTCACCATTGGCATTAGTAAACAGAGGACACTGGTGGAGGAGACAATTCAGTAAAATAAGATCTATCATAAGCCATATGACTAGGCACCCGAATCAATAATCCAAGTATCAAAACCTTCTTTTGCATCACCCATTGAAAAATTACAGCAATCAACTAGACAGACAGATTTTGACGTATCGTAGAAAATATTCGATAACTCAGTATTTTCTGATATAGGAAAGACGTTTTTGACCAAAAACTGATCTAAGAAATCAAATTGAAAAGAAAGAGACAAAGTCCTCACGGATCGTTGTGCTAATACCAACTCAAATATAAAGCTTGAAGATGTATTTGAGAATTTTTTTTAATGTTTATTCATCTCACAGGAGAGTCGATCTATATATAGAGGTTACATCCAAACTACTACCATATATAATTGTAATGCTATATGATAAGTATTTCTATATGTTAACACAATATAATTTTACCATATAAAAATATTACAAATAGTTGTACTATTATATATGATTGTATTCATATATGGTAAGTATTAAATACAATATATTCATACTATATACAAATATTATCATGACTCACGCTAACATGAACTTCATCTACAACAGCATGCATAACCATTGTAGGATAAGAACTAACACAAGTAATATTATATCCTAGTTGGAAATATTAATCCCTAATATACAATTAACAAACGAGAGAAGTAGAAGTCGAGAAAGAATGAAAGGAGAGTTTTGATTTCGAGGCCATTACTGAGCAAGCTGTTCTAGGGATAGAATATCGCCCCCAATGAGGTGCAAAAATCTCGTCTCCTCATTCAATTTGGTAGGAAATAAGCGTTGCAAAAATAAACTCGTCGCACCTGCATTTGTGATTTGCGTAACATTCTATGTTGGGCCAACCACCACATCCATTAAAATCTCGTCTGCTCCTTCAATTTGGTAGGAGTCCAGCATGTCCATTTCCGAAATGCTTCCGTAAATATTTTTAAAATTTTGTCGGTTGACCCACAATTTGGTAGGAGTCCAACATGTCCAAGTGGTTGGGAGTTCGAGCTCCAGTGGAGACGAGTTCAAACAATTATCCATTGCTATATATATATATATATATATATATATATATATATATATATATATATATATATTTTTTGAAGGAAAGGGTAATTTTATTGATAGGAAAAATTGTACAATCTTACAACTATCTCGAGACCTGGTCTCTCGACCACCAATCAACTCTTATCCTGACAGGATTTTTACATCTTGTAGGATGTTAGCAGTAACACTAGCTATATATATATATATATATATATATATATATATATATATATATATATATATATATACTCTTGTTTCTGTCAATCATATTTTTCTAATGACATGTGGGCCGGGATCAAACCTTCGCTCTGGACTAAACTAAAATATTGCTCCATATTTGTATGAATAATAATATTTGTCCTTCCAAATTATCTCTCCAAACAATCTCTACTTACATGGCAGCTGACATCGCATGATGATGTGACAACTGACATAACAAATTTTAAAATTAAAATTAACATTAAAATTAATATTAACATTAATATTAATATTAACATTAAAATTAAAACTAAAATTAAAATTAATATTAATATTAATATTAAAAATAATATTAACATTAACATTAATATTAATATTAATATTAACATTGATATTAATATTAATATGAAAAAAGTGGATAATTAATTTTTTGGGTTAAAATTTGTCATGTCATCTGTTATGTCAGATGACACATAATATTATTTAATATGTTACGTCAGCTGCCATGTACATAAGAAGGGATAATTTGGAGGAACAATTTGGAGGTACGAATAGTATTGCTCTATTTGTATATGAATATAAATAATATGGTCACCTTTAGCTTAGTTATGGAGCAAATTTCATGTTTAAGTAAAATATTTAAAAATAACAAAATCAGGGGAAATAAGAGTTCTTTCTTCTCTCCCAGAAAAATCCTGCTAAAGTAATCACACACAAAAAAAAAAGATAAATAGTTGGATGTAATCATCAAATTTGTCTTGGATTGCAATATGTTGGATGCTACTCTTGTTTTGTTTGTTTTTTTTTTTTCCTTTTCTTTCGTGAAACACGTGAAGGAGATCTCATCTCTCGCCGGTTTTGCTCAATAATTTTTTAGTCAAATTTGTGTCATGAAAATTGGAACCAGATGGGTCGTAGAGTAAAAATACTTGTGCAAAGTACCAATATTTTCTAATACAGTACCACAGATTACATTATCTACTTTATAATTTTTTATAAGGTGCAATAATTTTCTATGGCCAAAACACCGCAGGACAAGCATGTGTTTTGCACAATTGATTCCGCAGACGATTTTGTCCATTGAGACTTCGGTGACATTGTGCGTGTGTGCAAGCAAAGACAAGTGACATGGAATATGTTAATAACAATTGTTTCTTTTTTCTAAATTATGAGCTTAATTTTAACTTGACATCGTCAACTATTTTAATTTTTAATTTAATATTCTAAATTGGGTAAATGACAAAAAAATTATCGTTAGATATTCGACTTTTGCAAATTAAGACATATTAGTCATTTTTAGCAATTCGTCCCTCCTTAGATAACAAATCCGTTCAATAAGATCCCTCCAGCCAAAATTAAAATTAGTAATCCCGAAAATACCCCTGCCCCCCTCTCCTCCCGGTGGCGGCGGCGACCCTCCAGCCCCGTCCGACCCCCAGCCCTCCCCCCGCCGGCCCTGCCCCCCCTGTCCTCCCCCCGCCGGCCTCCCCCCGGCGGCGAGCCCCCAGCCCCGCCCGTCCCCCGCGAGCCTCCCCTCCCACGACCTCGCCCCCCCTGCCCTCCCCCCGCCCGACCCGCCCCGCCCTCCACCCGCCGGCCCTCCCCCCGCCCGACCCCCTACCCTCCCCCCGCCGGCCCTCTCCCCGCCGGTGAGCCCCCAGCCCCGCCCGCCACCCGCGAGCCTCTCCCCCGACCTCGTCGGCCCCGCACGGCCCTTCCCCACACTCGTCGGCCCCCCGCGGCCCTCCCTCGCCCTCGCCCCGGCCCCGTGACCCTCCCCGTTGCATCGCCGGCCACCCAGCCCCTCCACCAACGGCCGAGGAAGGAGGGATGGGAGGGGTAAAATTGTCATTTGGAAATTTTTTGCAACAAAAAATAACTAGCTAGTGAAAAATTTAAGAACATGGGGTCTTTTTTTACGAAAATGGCCAATCTAGGGAGGATTTTTTTGTCATTTACCCTTCTAAAATTTAAAATTGGACAACTTAATATTTCAATTATAATTGTACAATTTAATATTCTAACAGTATTAGCAAAAAATATTAAATAATCAAAATATCTCCATTATCTTTCGCCTCCCTTTCCTCAGCAGTAGCAACGGAGGCAGCAACAAAGGAGCTGGTGGCAACAGCGGGGCAAGAGAGCGACGGCGTTGTAGGGGGAGCAACGGGTATGAATGAGCTTTCATTTTTTCGGTTTCTGCCGAATCGAAATAGTCAAAACCGAATAAACCGAAATTATATAACTCTAAAACCAAAAACGATCCTAATTAGCCGAAACTGAAACTGAACCGAACCGAATAAAAATTCGGTTTATTCGGTTGAAATATTTCTTTTGTTTAATGGGTCAGATCCAAAGTTGGGATCGTGATTCAATTGTATAAAAAATTATAATTTTTATACACAATGTTGCTATATTTCAAAGTTGTGTCCAAAATTGGACTAGTTGTTAAATTATCAATCATGAGATTCAAAAATATATACATATAATTGTTTTCAAAATATAAAAATTTCTAATAACAAAATATGCATAAAATTGAGAGCATTTACATATTTGCATAAATCTTACTCGGTTTTGGACCGAAACTAAAATCCAAAGTGAAAACCGAAACCGAATAAAAAAATTTAATATTTATAAAACCGAAACCTAACCTAACCTAATTTTTTTGTCAAATTAACCAAATCAAACATCTTATTCGGTTCGGTTACATTTTCGGTCTAAAATCGAACAATGTTCAACCTTAGCAGCAGGTGGGATAGGAGGGGGAGGGGATAATTTGGTCAAGTTTATTTATTTTATTTTTTAACAAAAAAATAAAATTTTGACTAACGGAGGATATCAACTTGAAAATAGTTTTAAAAAAATTTCAACAATGTCCGACATAATGAACGGGACTTTTTGTGTATATTGTATTGTATGCCTTTTGGGCCCACTGTCCCCAACTCTCACCATAAATGGCAGGAATAATACACTCCGTCATTATGCCTCTCCCCGCTGACCACAAGGGTCACTCAGATTCGGTAAAAATAGTCAATAGTTGATGGTACTAAGCTCTCTACTAGGATATCAAGTTGAAAAACACAAGTAATTGAGGGTATCAAGTTAAAAATTAAACCTTAATTATCTTATCATGAAATTTCATGCAAAGTTCTACAAAAAAGAAGGGAAACAACAAATCTTTTAATTGTAAATTTTATTTTCTTAAGTTATGCAACCAAAAGTCAAGGTGTGACTTGGGCCAGGAGGCCCGGTCCCCGGCTCAGGCCCGGCCCGATAAAAAACGGTCTGGGCCGCCCTGTCATGCCCCGGTTCTGCAGAACCATTCGTCATCGCTAGAGCGTGATATCGCACGAGACTAGGTTGCGCTCGCGCAAGGCAGGTTCTGTCACGCCCCGATTCCGTCGAATCGATAGTCGCCCCCTAGGCGTGATGTCGTGCGAACCTAATTTGTGATCGCATAAGACATAGTCATAAGGTAATCCGAAACACGAGATCTAAGAGAGCAAGCAGACAAATTGAATCACACATTAAGTAGAAAGAACTTTGATCTTTATTGATAATAGACATCATTTACAGACTCCAGTACAATACTCATGCCACGCGGGCTACAACATGACTAAATTACAAAAGATTGTCGATGAGATAGTCGTTCCATACATTGCACACATCCCTCAATTTACAACAGAGTATTCCAATGACCTGGAATGGAGGGACGTTGAGACATCTTTCTAGGACAGTTGATAGTCTTAAAAAGTGGAGTTGCATGAAAAGTCTTCGACACGCGACCGAAGCTCCAAAATCATGAATGTCGTCGAGCTAGTTGGCGCGTCCTTCCTGATTTACGGGACCTGCAAAGAGCGAGGATCAGTACGATCACATGTACTGGCGAATGCTAATTAAAATCCAAGCTCTGCATTTGATTCAAGCATATTTATAAACATGTTAGCTAGCTATTTCTGTAATCTTTCTAACCATCCTGATCAATTTGCATGTTAACATGTTTTGAGGCAAGCATATAAAATTGTATAACATTAAGCAGCTATCATATTCATCCCGTGTCACGTGCATTAGTTAAGCAGTGAAAGGGTGTGAAGGTCACTGGCAATGTCAAGCAATCACGGACTATAGCTGGGTTAAACGGCGACCCTTTTGCGGCGGATAATGAGCCTTGTGCGAAAGTTCCTGAATAACTCACACTGATGTAAGGCTGGCGCTTGCTATACTCGTTCCTTCTGGGCCGAATCGGTTCCTTGGCCTAGGCAACCATTCAAAAAAACTACACCTTATCGACAAGTTGTCCACTGACCGTTTTGCAGAGTCTTTAAAAATGCTCTCTTTTCTAGAACCTTATCCTTTCTCTTTTAGTTGCAAAACTTAGCCTTTCTTTTGAACCTAGTCGATTTACTCACTTAGCCATATCGTTGCGATAAACGTTAATCGATTCATTCATTATTTTGCATAGGCGAAGTGGAATTGCATAAGAAAGCATGTTTTCCATTTTCAATATCGGCAGTTTGATAGCAAGTATTTTGTAAACAATCGTGCAATGATTTCTTTGATTATACACTATGATGACAAGCATTTCATTTAGCTTTCATATTGATTTTGAAATAGAGGGTCGAGACGAAGGAGGTCAGTCACTCGCCTTAGACTTGCTTCAGGCGAAGGACTGGTACAAAATGATACTCTTTATTGATATTAAAAATAAGATTACAATGACGCGAGACCAAGTTTATAAGTCACTAAAGCATATATTCTTTGAATACAATCACTCAGATCTCTCTCATCTCTCAATTACAAAAGCTTATGCCTCGGGGCATACAACTGGAATAAGACGATGTCTATACATTACATTCCGTATAGGTGAAGTCTTCAATGCGGCCACACGCCTTAAAACATCAAGAAACTCCATGCCTCAGCACGTCCAAACGAGCTCCGCCTTAAAAGAGCAGGTACATGTAACCTGCGCATAAAAACTGGTAGGATATCGGAACATAACCATACTGGTGAGTGTGTCCCTCGCCCACCCATATAAAATTAACACGTTATTTTAATGAGTGAAACTTATTATTTTGTGGTCTTTCTAATCTTGTCTTGTTTCAGTTTCAAGACATACTCCTGGTCTGCTTTGTGACCAACAACATAGTCGTGCCATAAAATTTATTCGTGTAACAACATCGAGGTCGTGTCTCACAACTTAGTATAATTTACTCAATATTCTCTTATGGGCTTCCTCCGATTTCTTTGTGCAACTTACTCAATCATAGACTTCTGAACTTAGTATCAACAACTCAAAACACGATACCACATCTTGTGTCGAAGCCTGTGTTTCTCCTATAGCCAAATCATAGGCTCCAAACTTGTATTATATATTGTGTACCCATTCCTTCACTCATTCATGTCGTGCACATACTTCTTGACTCATTAGTGCCATGCACACTATCGTTGACTCATTTTAAGGCATGCACGCTGATTGCCGCTATCAAGCCGACTCAAACTATATGGAAAGTCACTGGCACCACAAGCCATCTTGGACTATATGTAAGACGAAAATGCTTTGTATGAGAGGCACGGCTCCTCCGAAGGTTTTGAAATACTCATATCAGCGGTACGCTCTGTCACTACCACATTTTCAGAATATGGGTATTTTTGTCATTTTATATTATTTATATACTTTATAATTTTTATTAATAATGTGATTGTTGTATTTATTAGTAGACTAGTCTATTATTTGGACCCTTGATTGGTGGACCTATTTGGACTAGACATGACCACTTATATTTTAAGTTGGATACAATTAGATTCATTTAAGTCATAATATGTCATAAATAGGGTTTGAACTAATCAACCACTTAGGCTAAAAGCTTACCAAGGTTAACAAAACCTTCATGACAACTCAAAGGGGGAATTTTAGACATTTCAAATAGAGAAAATTAGGGATTTATGAACAGCCACTATTGGGATAGAGGTTTCATTCATTCTCTTCTCCATTTTGAGCTCAAAATCCTAATTTTTGTGCCTCTTCAAAAACCTACTCATTCCTCCACCAAAATTCCTCCAAACTTTCTCAAATTCTCACCCATTCTTCATCTTAGAAGACTTTGAGCTTGGAGACCAAGGAGCACAAGAATAAGAGGCCAAAAGCTTGGAGGATTGTATCCTAGTTGACACTTGAGTCCTCTTTGAGAGTTTCATTGGGAATCAATCTCCTAATAGGTAAACAACTTGTCATTTCTTCTAGTTAAGATACTATTTTCATATATGACACTATTAGGATAAGTCGGACTAAGATTTGAACTGGCTCTTCAACGTAGGATAAGTCAGACTTCAGCTCCAGCTGGCCAAAATCTACCATGTGGCTAGGGTCGTGCATATACTTCCGCAACTGGAAGACGTGGAAGACATTGTGTACGCCGTCTAGTGCCGGTGGTAAGGCAATTTTATAGGCCACTGGGGCGACCCGCTCGAGTATTTCGAACGGCCCAACGAATCTTGGACGCAACTTTCCCTTCGCGCCGAACCGAGTAACTCCTCGCATGGGTGATACTTTAAGAAATACATGATCGCTTTCTTGAAACTCGAGGGATCGACGATGAACATCCGCATAACTTTTCTGACGACTCTGTGCGATCTTTAATCTTTTCTGAATGAGCGAAACTTTTTGTATAGTCTGTTCCACCAGATCCGGGCCGAGAATCTGCCGCTCTCTGACTTCGTCCCAGCAAATGGGTGATTGGCACTTTCGTCCGTACAAGACTTCATACGGTGCCATTTGGATGCTGGATTGATAGCTATTCTTGTATGTAAATTCGGCCAGAGGTAGATGAACATTCCAGCTTAATTTAAAGTCAATTACGCAGAGTCGTAGCATGTCTTCGAAAATCTGATTGACGCGCTCCGTTTGGCCGTCGGTCTGGGGATGATAGGCTGAGCTAAAGTTCAACTTGGTACCTAGAGCCGAGTGAAGGCTACTCCAGAATCGTGACATAAACTGTGAATCCCGATCAGAGACGATGGATACTGGAACTCCGTACAGCCGTACTATCTCATCAAGATAAATCTGCGCCCGATGATGAACGCTCCAAGTAACTTTAATGGCAATAAAGTGAGCTTACTTGGTTAGTCGATCGACGATGACCCAGATGGCATTATTTTCCTGCGACGTCTTAAGCAGGCCAACAATAAAATCCATGCACACGTGCTGCCACTTCCATTCCTGAATCGCCAGATTCTACATTTCTCCATCCGGTCTCTGATGCTCAACTTTCACCTGTTGACAGGCCATGCATTTCGACACGAAGAGTGCCACATCACTTTTTATTTCGTGCCACCAAAAGTTTGTATGGAGGTCCTTATACATCTTTGTGCTACCGGGATGCAAGGTGTACTTCGTATAGTGCGCCTCCGATAATATCTTCTTTCTAAGTTCTGAATTATCTAGAACGCATAGTCTACCCTTAAATCGAAGCATGCCAGTTTCGTCTTTCACAAAGTTGGTCATCCTATCCGTCGAGATTATCTCTCGTATTTTCTTCAGGTACGGATCGTCCTTTTAAGCGTTCTTGATCTTTTCTTGCAAGCTCGGCTCTAACTGCAACTTTGCCAATTGAACATTCCTGAACCGGTCTCGGAGTTCGATGCCCATCTCTTCTAAGTCGCGTATCAGTCTGCGGTCGATGGATAGCGAGGCAATATACTTCCGACTCAGAGCGTCCGCCATAATATTTTCCTTTCCCGACGTATAGTCAATAGTCAAGTCGTAATCTTTGATCAGTTCAAGCTAACGCCTTTGCCGCAAGTTCAGTTCCTTCTGCTTGAATAGATACTTGAGGCTCTTGTGATCAGTATAGATCGTGCATGTCATGCCATAAAGATAGTGACGTCATAATTTCAATGCGAACACAATTGTCACTAACTCCAGGTCATGAGTAGGATAGTTCTTTTCATGCAACTTTAGCTGTCGAAAAGCGAAAAATATTACCTTGTTCCGCTGTATCAGCACACACCCCAAGTCCTGACCGGACGCGTCACTAAATATCTGGAAACCCTCAGTTCCTTCTGAAAGTGCGAGTATCGGGGCCGAGACAAGTCGTTGCTTTAATTCTTAGAAAGAAGCTTCACAGTCATCTGACCATTCAAATGCGACTCCTTTCTGGGTGAGGCGAGTCAGAGGCAATACGATCTTCACAAAGTCTTTCACGAAGCTTCGGTAGTATCCCGCTAAGCCAAGGAAATTTCGAATCTCGCTGACGGACGCTGGCATTTTCCAATCGACAACGGCTTCAACTTTCTTCGGGTCGACTGCAATACCTTCATCTGAAATGATGTGTCCGAGGAATGCGACGCTGCTCAGCCAGAATTCACATTTGCTTCGCTTCGCATATAACTAATTTTCTCAAAGGGTCTGAAGTGCGGTCCATAGATGCTCAGTGTGTTGTTGCCTATTCTTTGAGTAGACGAGTATATCGTCGATAAAGACTACTATGAACTTGTTGAGGAATGGTCGGAACACCCGATTCATTAAATCCATGAAAGCAGCTGGGACGTTCGTTAGGCCGAACGGCATTACCAGGAATTCATAATGTTCGTATCGAGTGTGAAAGGCAGACTTTGGCACATCGTCCAGCTTGATCTTGAGTTGATGGTAACCCGAGCGTAGATCAATTTTAGAGAATACCATAGCTCCTTGTAGCTGATCTAACAGATCATCTATACGGGGCAGGGGTATTTGTTCCGGACGGTGGCTTTATTCAGCTCGCGGTAATCGATACAAAGATAAATTGAGCCATCTTTTTTCTTGACGAACAGCACGGGTGCTCCCCATGGTGAGATGCTGGGTCGTATGAATCCCTTGTCGAGCAACTCTTGCAACTGTACTTTGAGTTCTTTAAGCTCTGTAGGGGCCATTCTGTACGGGGATTTAGAGATCGTTCGGGTATCGAGGAATGTATCAATAATGAACTCAATCTCTCGATCAGGTGGTATGCCGGACAGTTCGTCCGGAAACACATCTGGAAATTCTGCCACAACGTCGGTCTGACCCGCATTTGCACCATCCTATCGCATGTCTCGAACGGACGCTATATAGCCTTCGCACCTGGAATGCAGCATCCGTCGAGCAGATATTACGGAGATCACCATGTAGGTCGGCGATGTCTCACCACACGAATAGCAAAATTTAGGCACTCCAGGTATACAGAATATGATCCTCTTTTCAGCACAGTCTATGGTTGCATTACACGGATCGAGCCAGTCCATCCCCAGAATGATGTCGTAGTCCTTAATATCTAGAACTATCACATCAAGGCCGATCTTTTAACTACCTATACAGATGATTCCGTCTTCGCAGACTAAATTTACAAGTAGTGGCATGCCCGATGGTACATTAACGGTAAGATCGAGACTCAGTGGTGTCAAGGAAAATTTGTGCTCGACGGTGAAGTCCGCCGATATAAAACTATGTGTGGCACCTGAATCAAACAATACACGATCAGGCTTACTATTGAAATACAGTATACCTGTCACGACTGTGTCAGATGCGAACGCTTTATCTCGAGTCATGGCATAGACGCGGCCCTGAGAATTGGGGCGACGGTCTTGGCCATTTTGTTGTGCAGTCTGTGGAGCCCGAGGTGCTTGGCCTCAATTTTGTTGATGTTGTTGGGGGCGCTGGTTCGGCTTCTCCGGATAGTTGCGTACAATGTGGTTCGTTTGACCACACCCGAAGCATGCTCCACTCTTCAATCGGCACTCGTTAGCTACGTGCCCCTCCTTGTGGCAGAAATTGCAGACTATTCGATTTTTTGTCTAGTTGCCGCTTCCATTGCCGTGATTTTGATGCTTATGCACATTGTTGTCTCCCGCATTACTATGGCATTTGTTATTAAAGTGAACAGTGTTGGTATTAGCAGGAGGATACTTGGACTCCAGACGGAGGGTGTCACGCCCCGACCCCGCTAGGTGTCACGACCTGTACCCTAGAGTAAGGGCACGAGAACGTAACAACGACCAGCCTATGCCGCAGTGTCGGTGGTAGAACGCTGTCCTAGGTCTCATGCATCTAACAGTATAAGGCTAAGCAGTTTATACTCTCCGAATGGGGGTGACATAGCAGAATGTAAACTCAATCATATCTAAGGTAGAGCATAATGGAAGATAGATAAAACATAAAAATCCAAAAGGGATACAGCAGATAGAAGTCTAAGTGTCTAAGATACAAACTCAGAATATATCTCAAAACTCAAATACAGTAATCCATAAATACATCTCAAGACAACTGAAAATAAACTATAAGCAAACCCTAGCTATCTATACAACCTCTATTGTCTCCTCTAGGCTAGCAGGCAACCTCCAGGCTATCTGTAAAATTTATCAACATGTCCAGTCAGGACTGGAGCGAGCATAGTACATCTCAACAAATCATAGCAGGTTAGAAAATATAATCATGCAGTAAAGTAAGATACAGGATCTGAAAGAAATACAGTATCTAAACAGAGAAAGAGAACTGTAATAGAAATATCTACTATAAGTAGAGATCTAACAGTGGCTAGTGAGTCAGAGTGCAATATAAACATATGAATGGCATAGGAGATTCTGGAAACTATACTATGGAGTAATTTTGGGAACTGCACTACTTGGATATTATTCACATGTCTATTTCTATACCCCCGTACCCCTAATCAATACACAAGGATCCAACCACGTTATGTTATGATTCCATGCAAAGGCCCACAAGGGGTGATACATGGATAGCCCATAAATGGGTGATTCTGGGAATGCCCACAATGGGGTGATTCTGGGAATGCCCATAAATTGGGTGATTCTGGAAAGACTCTGTGATCATGAGAGTACATGTCACAAGTGATCGAAGAACCGTGAAGCATAGTGATACACCATGTAAGTGAAACGCACAGAACATGTAGTATATGATGCTCCCTGAGGGGATAACATCTCAAGAATGGATCCATATAGTACTAATCCGTGTTACCAACGTGACAGCATCAAGTAAAGTAATCTAAAGCAGGAAAATAATTCTAACAGGATATGAAATGATCAAAGAATGTACTCGCCTGGTGTCTGAATGTCCAAAGTAAATATAATGTCCGAGAAGAGGTGTCTGGCTCCTAATTAGAACAGCACAAGTCACAATAAGTCCAAAATGGCAATATGAAGTTCTATTATGCATTCTACATGATTCTATGTCAATGTAGACCAAAGTCAACTCTTGGTCAACTTGGTCAACCCTGAAAGTCAAACCTAGGTCAACTATGGTCAAACTAGGTCTAACAAGTCTAAATTAGGTCAAACAAGTTATTCTAGGTCTAAATAAACTAAGTATATGCAAATCAAGTATCCAAGATAGCTACTAACTCATAGGCTAAGTCACTTGCTAAACCAAGCACAAAACTAAATTATAAGCTAACAAGGCACACAAACTTAGTCATATAATGTATATATATTATTCACATTCACATATTCATATACATAGATATATATAGGAAAGCTATATATATAGGCACATACATATATATATAAAGAGAGAAAGAGAGGTAAAAGAGTAAGTGAGTATGTGTGTGTTTGGCATGTGTGTGAAAGGATATGTGTTAATGTTCTAAAATTTAGTAATAGGTAGGTGTATGTGACATGAGATACATGATGTCAAAGGGTGTATGAATGCATGTGTGTAAAAGGTTATAGGTTAACTCAGTTTATAGAAATACATACATACATACTTACCTTGTATACATGCATACATACATATCATGTATATTACATTTACATGATACATACATGTAAACTTGTATTATATTATACTTACATTCATGCATATTAGATACTTGTATTTATATTAACATATTGCAAACATTCATTTCATTCATGCATCTTACCTACATATTTTATACATATGCATACATTGTATATTCATATCATTTCATACATTAACATAGAGACATGCAAACATGCACACATCATATATTTCATACCTTGCATTACCTTACATATCATGTTATATATTATCATTCATTCCTTTCATATATTACATTATATTCAAGTTGAATACATCATATATGGATACAATACATTATCTTGCATGCTTGTATTCATATATTACATTCTATATTACCTATATACATGTATTTCCTCCATTTATTCATACTTGCATCATATACTCTACATTACCATACATGTTATCATTATATATTACATTACAATATTTATACATTATGCATTCATATCTATCATTATATATATATATATATCTTGCATTCATATCTAGCATTCATTATATACTTTCATGCATACATTGTATATCATTCTTTTATTCATGCATTGCTTATATGCATTATATTAATTGTATTCCTACATGCTTGCATTCAACCATATATATATTAATGTAAATAGAATATATATTATATATATATCATTTCATTCATCTAACATATCATGCATTACATACTCTATATTTATTTAATATCCATACTACATAGGCTCATAGGTTACACAAAATACATATATCGTATAATCACTCTTCTACTTAAAACCAATAATGTACCAATTGGGCATTCACTAAATTCTAGGATTAAAGTATGTTATATATCTTTGTGTTAGATTTCGGAAACTTTAAACGGATCGCATTTTCGAGTCCGGAAGCTCCCGGAATCGCAAAAACACCGAAACGCGTTCGTCTTTCGTACAGCTGACACTCAAATAATTTTACAGAAAGTTTCAGAACGAATTTGGCTTATTAAAATATATATTTGGAAAGCTAACTTCGATACGCTTCTTTTAAAAAAACGGAAGGTTAATTGGAGTTATGAGCTAAAAGTTATGGCATTTCTAAGTTGCTCTATCTACTAAAAACGTGGATAAAAATTATGACGAATTTAGGTAGTTTGAGACAAAAGAAACACAAGTATATAACATAATATATCAAGAACTCACTCTCTACACTAATATATATATATATATATGAGACACTATAGAACACATCTCCAATACAAAAATATGAGATTAAACATGTAATAATTCATTCATACATAACAACAACACATAGTGTGTCCAAATTTGGAGTTTTTCCACATGGACACAACCACAACACAAAGGACACTCCTATGACCTCCAAATGGACACGAAATGGACACAAATGGAGATACAATCATGGAGTCATTCCTATGGGTTCAAAATATTTCTATATGTATGTAGGGATAGATTAGAGGAGAGATTATACCTTCCGGGAGAGAGATTCAAAGGAAAAGCCTTCCGATACGGCACCGACACGTAGAGATTCCAAAAGGACACAAACGAGCTCCGAATCCTCCCAAACTTGGGTAGCACCCTTTAACCATGGAGTAGAAGAGAAATAAAGAAGATTTGGTGGAAGAAGGGGTTGATTTGGAGATGAAATCAATGGAGGTTCATCTCTAAATTAATTTGGGGAAGAACAAGAGAGAGAAAGTGGATGAAAACAAATGAATGAAGGAGTGACTCACTCCTTATCCCCCCATAAGTGGCCGCCCAAAAAGGGTGAGGTGTCCCCTATTTGAATGTCCAAAATGCCCTCCACTAATCTATTTGATTTAAATTAGGAATGGGTTAAAGGTTGAGGTCAATTTAGTCTAGTTTTAAGTCTCTAATTAAACTAAACCTATCCGTAAATAATTAGTCTAACTACTAACTAAAATTAATATCATGTGGACTAAAATTAATATCATGTGGGCCATGCCTAACTAGTGTGCGGGTGCCACTAGAGTCAAACTATCCCCCGGGTCCCCGTTTCAAGTCGGATTGAGTTGAAATTCGAACCCGACTCAAATAACCCCAAAACAATATCATAAATAATAAAATAAATTTCAAAACTATTTTAAAATTTAAAATGACAAAAATACTTCTATTTTTGAAAACTAGGGGTGACAAATCTATCCACCTTAAAAAATTTCGTCCTCGAAATTAAAACAAAGCAATCACAGGAAACACATGAAGAAAACAATCTCATTCAAATACTTTTCAAAAAAATCAGCAATAAAAAAATCTCTTTAAGGCACATCAAACATTTGTAAATAAAAACTGATACGTGTCCGCTACGGACACAAAACCATCACAAAATCACACCTATCAAAGGTCAAAATCAACAATCACCAATGCAATAAATATCAAAATAATTTAAAGAGGTCAAATGCAAAATATCCTTAGGCAAGAAATGACATTAAAACATCCTAATAACATGGTTAGGCTCTCGGTCAAACAGTCTCTAGGGTTTCACTAGCAAAACATCAAAATCACAAGTCATGATTTTAAATAGTTTTAAAATGATTTAAAAATTACCAAAAATCATATCATGATTTAAATGTTAAATCAATAAATGATTAAAATTATAAAATTTCAAAATTACCCTCATTTTAAAAACTGGGTGTTACAAGTCTACCCACCTTAAAAAAATTTCGTCCTCGAAATTAAATTGTTCGTACTCCTTCTAGGTCAAACCCCCACAATCAAGTCCCAGAACTTAACAAATCATACCATCAAAAAGGACGGCATACAGGGTCATGGCATACGGTGGCAGTGAAAGTCTCATCTAGGTATACTAGTCATGCTAACCGAAACGGTCATAGGGTATCAAAACACACAAGCAGTCTAGGGTGCTAAACTAGAAAAGATACAGAAATAAAAAATTATCAAAACTGTAAGGCAGTCTACCATTCTACACGAAAACTGGTATCATCATAAAAAAATAAAGAAAGGTAACCACCAATTATCTATAAAGGATTCAAAAAAATCAAAATCAAAAGTTAAGGAATGAAAGTCACTTACATGGAAATCCAATCACAATATGTATATATATAGAGGGTGTGTTAGAGAGAAAAAAGCTAGCTATCCAGTTACACTACTCATGGCATATTGGTTAGACAATCTACAACACACAACCTATTTACTCATAACGTGCATGGCTAACCATATACATATATATATATATATATATATATATATATATATATATATATATATATATATATATAAAGAGGTAGAGATTTAGTTATGTATCTATATACATTATAACATGTATGCCTAAGCTCTATATGTATCTATATAGATATATGAACATAACATAGAGGGGAAGGTTAAGTTACATGACAGTGTATACTAAGTTAGGGAGTGTGTGTCCTTGTACAGGGTTATAGCTTAGTATTGAAAGGTTAAATCCAGTTTTAGTTCAGCATTTACATACAAAATCTGAAAATAAGCTAACATTTAAACCAGTACAATATTAACATAATGGAGTTTCAGAATTTAGGGTTTGAACATCACAACTAACTCAATGCTCCTAACACAACCTAACATGATGGAAATAAAACCGTAACATACTATCCACATATTTATCTATGTATACAGTTCAATATTATATATTAAATCTGAAAGTGAACTAAATATTTGAAATCAATATAAAAATATTAACATGTATTCAGTTGTAGGATATTAGAGAAATTCGAACATCAAACCAACCCAACGTTTATCACAACCTAACATGTAAGAATATGAAACCTAAATTTATATCCCTACATACCACAATGTATATAGCTCAAAATATTATATTTAAAACAACAAATTGAACTAACATTTAAAATCCAATATTAAGGGTTAATATGCACACAGTCTTAGATTTGTCAAATTCAAACACAAAACTCAACCAATTCCCTTAAGAGTTGAAACCCTGTATATAAAAAAACATGTGCAGTGATATGAACAAAACTACTACCATAAAATTTATATTGAATTACGAATTTAAACTGGAAAAGTATAAAACCAGAAATATTGGGATTTTGACAATTTAAATATCAACAACATATTAATATGTATTTAGATAGGTGGGAGATCAAGTGTAGCATGCATACGTGTCAGACAAGGTGTCCACTATATACATTTATATATATATTCTCATGTCCCAATATAAAAATTGAATTCAACGTCAAGACCAACATTTAGATTCCTACCAAAATTACAAAGTAGGTAATTGATGTAATCAAGACAGTTTTATTATTATTATCATTATTTAATACAATAATAATAACAAGAAGAAATAACAATGAAATCTATTCTGCTTATCTGTTTAAAGGAAGAACCATTTTGAAACCATAGCTATAATATCAAATCTAAGATAAGGTCTAGCAAAATCGTCGATTCATTGTATTAAAAAGAAATTCATAGTAAGAAGTTACACAAGGTTCATAAAAATAGCTAAAGCTACTCCTAAGTTAAATAATGAGAAGCAAAACAAAACAAATAATAATTTTTTCCCTTTTTTTTTGAAGGACTGAAACAAAATAGAGAAAACATGTTCGAAAATATTTAAGGTTCAATCTGATAATCATATGCGTCTATCCACAATCATGGTACTCTAAATCCTCGTCATACTAGTAAGCAAGGCTACGATAATCACAGAGTCCTCGACTTAGGCACATACCTCTAGAATCATGGTATTTAACATTTTTGCGATGCCGCTAGCTTGGCTGCGAAAACCTTAAATTCCCACACCCGAGAAATATATCCAAGTCAGACTATATGTCTCACCATGCTGGCTAATATGACTATAGAAGACTAGATTCCATAACTTAGATGACCTAGCCCATATAATTTTATTTTGACAAAAATTAAATTAAATCACAATGAATACCCAAAAATCAAATTTATCAACGAACATCAAGATTCAAAAATGAACAAAATCCATCAAATCATATAAATACAAACTTGGATGCAATTGCTAACATCAAGATTCAAAATTCAACAATCATCCCCAAAAACAATAAATACAACTCAAATTCAACAATAGAAAGTAAAGATAAATCAAATCAAGGGAAGAAGAGTTTTCAAATTGAAGTTAAAATAAGATTCTCAAGGGTCGTCCCAGGAATCTCTCGAGGGATCCTAACTGTGATTGAGTACCTTCAAAATATATCCTAATCCTACGGCAGGCTGTAGTGGTACTCTAGTTCGAATACCACTACACAAACTCGACCTGCATGGGCCACCACTAAAAACGTGTCACGACCCACACCCTAGAGTAAGGGCACGAGAACGTAACAACGCCCAGCCTACGCCGCAGTGTCGGTGGTAGAACGATGTCCTAGGTCTCATGCATCTAACAGTATAAGGCTAAGCAGTTTATACTCCCCGAATGGGGGTGACATAGCAGAATGTAAACTCAATCACATCTAAGGTAGAGCATAATGGAAGATAGATAAAACATGAAAATCCAAAAAGGATACAGCAGATAGAAGTCTAAGTGTCTAAGATACAAACTCAGAATACATCTCAAAACTCAAATACAGTAATCCATAAATACATCTCAAGACAACTGAAAATAAACTATGAGCAAACCCTAGCTATCTATTCAACATCTGCTGTCTCCTCTAGGCTAGCAGGCAACCTCCAGGCTATCTGTAAAATTTATCAACAGGTCCAGTCAGGACTGGAGCGAGCACAGTACATCTCAACAGATCATAGCAGGTTAGAAAATATAATCATACAGTAAAGTAAGATACAGGATTTGAAAGAAATACAGTATGTAAACAGAGAGAGAGAACTGTAATAGAAATATCTACTATAAGTAGAGAACTAACAGTGGCTAGTGAGTCAGAGTACAATATAAACATGTGAATGGCATAGAAGATTCTGGAAACTATACTATGGAGTGATTCTGGGAACTGCACTACTTGGATATTATTCATATGTCTATTTCTACTCCCCCGTACCACCAATCAATACACAAGGATCCAACCAGGTTATGTTATGATTCCATGCAAAGGCCCACAAGGGATGATACATGGATAGCCCATAAATGGGTGATTCTGGAAATGCCCACAATGGGGTGATTCTGGAAATATCCATAAATGGAATGATTCTGGGAAGACTCTGTGGTCATGAGAGTACATGTCACAAGTGATCGAAGAACCGTGAAGCATAGTGATACGCCATGTAAGTGAAACGCACAGAACATGTAGTATACGATGCTCCCTGAAGGGATAATATCTCAAAAATAGATCCATATAGTACTAATCCGTGTTACCAACGTGACAGCATCAAGTAAAGTAATCTAAAGCAGGAAAATAATTCTAACATGATATGAAATGATCAAAAAATGTACTCGCCTGGTGTATGAATGTCCAAAGTAAATATAATGTCCGAGGAGAGGTGTCTGGCTCCTAATTAGAACAGCACAAGTCACAACAAGTCCAAAATGGCAATATAAAGTTCTATTATGCATTCTACATGATTCTAGCTCAATTTAGACCAAAGTCAACTCTTGGTCAACTTGGTCAACCCTGAAAGTCAAACCTAGGTCAACTATGGTCAAACTAGGTCTAACAAGTCTAAATTAGGTCAAACAAGTTATTCTAGGTCTAAACAAACTAAGTATATGCAAATCAAGTATCCAAGATAGCTACTAACTCATAGCCTAAGTCACTTGCTAAACCAAGCACAAAACTAAACCATAAGCTAACAAGACACACAAACTTAGTCATATAATGTATATATATTATTCACATTCACATATTCATATACATAGATATATATAGGAAAGCTATACATATAGGCACATACATATATATATAGAGAGAGAGAGAAAGAGAGGTAAAAGAGTAAGTGAGTATGTGTGTGTTTGGCATGTGTGTGAAAGGATATGTGTTAATGATCTAAAATTTAGTGATAGGTAGGTGTATGTGACATGAGATACATGATGTCAAAGGGTGTATGAATGAATGTGTGTAAAGGGTTATAGGTTAACTCAGTTTATAGAAATACATACATACATACATACTTACCTTGTATACGTACATACATATATATATCATGTATATTACATTTACATGATACATACATGTATAATTGTATTACATTATACTTACATTCATGCATATTAGATACTTGTATTTATATTAAAATATTGTAAACATTCATTTCATTCATGCATCTATGCATTACCTACATGTTTTATACATATACATACATTGTATATTCATATCATTTCATACATTAACATAGAGACATACAAACATGCACATATCATATATTTCATACCTTGCATTATCTTACATATCATGTTATATATTATCATTCATTCCTTTCATATATTATATTATCTTCAAGTTGAATACTTCATATATGGATACAATACATTATCTTGCATGCTTGCATTCATATATTACATTCTATATTACCTATATACATGTATTTTCTCCATTCATTCATACTTGCATCATATACTCTACATTACCATACATGTTATCATTATATATTACATTACAATATTTATACATTATGCATTCATATCTATCATTACATATATATCTTGCATTCATATCTAGCATTCATTATATACTTTCATGCGTACATTGTATATCATTCTTTTATTCATGCATTGCTTATATGCATTATATTAATTGCATTCCTACATGCTTGCATTCAACCATATATATACATTAATGTAAAAAAGAATATATATCATATATATATTATTTCATTCATCTAACATATCATACATTATATACTCTATATTCATTTAATATCCATACTACATAGGCTCATAGGTTACACAAAATACATATATCGTATAATCACTCTTCTACTTAAAATCAATAATGTACCAATTGGGCATTCACTAAATTCTAGGATTAAAGTATGTTATATATCTTTGTGTTAGCTTACCGAAACTTTAAACGGATCGCATTTTCGTGTCCCGAAGCGCCCGAAATCGCAAAAACACCGAAACGCGTTCGTCTTTCGTACAGCTGACACTCAAATAATTTTACAGAAAGTTTCAGAACGAATTTGGCTTATTAAAATATATATTTGGAAAGTTAACTTCGATTCGCTTCTTTTAAAAAAACGGGAGGTTAATTGGAGTTATGAGCTAAAAGTTATGATATTTCTAAGTTGCTCTATCTACTAAAACGTGGATAAAAATTATGACGAATTTAGGTAGTTTGAGACAAAAAAAAACACAAGTATATAACATAATATATTAAGAACTCACTCTCTACACTAATATATATATATATATATATGAGACACTATAGAACACATCTCCAATACAAAAATATGAGATTAAACATGTAATAATTCATTCATACATAACAACAACACATAGTGTGTCCAAATTTGGTATTTTCCCACATGGACACAACCACAACACAAAGGACACTCCTATAACCTCCAAATGGACACGAAATAGACACAAATGGAGATACAACCATGGGGTCATTCTTATGGGTTCAAAATATTTCTATATGTATGTAGGGATGGATTAGAGGAAAGATTATACCTTCCGGGAGAGAGATTCAAAGAAAAAGCCTTCCGATACGGCACCGGCACGTAGAGATTCCAAAAGGACACGAACGGCTCCGAATCCTCCCAAACTTGTGTAGCACCCTCTAACCATGGAGTAGAAGAGAAATAAAGAAGATTTGGTGGAAGAAGTGGTTGATTTGGAGATGAAATCAATGGAGGTTCATCTCTAAATTAATTTGGGGAAGAACAAGAGGGAGAAAGTGGATGAAAACAAATGAATGAAGGAGTGACTCACTCCTTATACCTCCCATAAGTGGCTGTCCAAAAAGGGTGAGGTGTCCCCTATTTGAATGTCCAAAATGCCCTCCACTAATCTATTTGATTTAAATTAGGAATGGGTTAAAGGTTGAGGTCAATTTAGTCTAGTTTTAAGTCTCTAATTAAACTAAACCTATTCGTAAATAATTAGTATAACTACTAACTAAAATTAATATCATGTGGACTAAAATTAATATCATGTAGGCTATGCCTAACTAGTGTGTGGGCCCCATTAGAGTCAAACTACCCCCCGGGTCCCCGTTTCAAGTCGGATTAAGTTGAAATTCGAACCCGACTCAAATAACCCCAAAACAATATCATAAATAATAAAATAAATTTCAAAAATATTCAAAATATAAAATAACAAAAATACCCCTATTTTTGAAAACTGGAGGTGATAAATCTATCCACCTTAAAAAAAATTTCGTCCTCGAAATTAAAACAAAGCAATCACAGGAAACACATGAAGAAAACAATCTCATTCAAATACTTTTCAAAAAAAATCAGCAATAAAAAATAATCTCTTTGAGGCACATCAAACATTTGTAAATAAAAACTGATACGTGTCCGCTACGGACACAAAACCATCACAAAATTACACCTATCAAAGGTCAAAATCAACAATCACCAACGCAATAAATATCAAAATAATTTAAAGATGTCAAATACAAAATATCCTTAGGCCAGAAATGATATTAAAACATCCTAATAACATGGTTAGGCTCTCAGTCAAACAGTCTCTAGGGTTTCACTAGCAAAACATCAAAATCACAAGTCATGATTTTAAATAGTTTTAAAATAATTTAAAAATTACCAAAAATCATATCATGATTTAAATGTCAAATCAATAAATGATTAAAATTACAAAATTTCAAAATTATCCTCATTTTAGAAAACTGGGTGTTACACTAGGGTCGTCTGTCTTGCCTGGATCCCTGTGGGATCGTTCGTCCTCGCTAAGCGTGATGTCGTGTAAACCTAAGTTGCACTTGCACAAGGTCATGTACCTGCACAAAATAACTAGTCAAGCAAAAACACACACGTACCCACTAGTTAAGCAAAACACACGCACCCATTCATTGCAGAAAACCAAATATTGGACACAGAGATTTGAAATGGAAATACTTTTTTTATTGATAAACTTGATAGGAATACAAGTACAAAGCTTTGTGAACTTAGAATTTGCCTTATCTTGGCTACATGGTTCTATTTAAAACTCTCTTTTGAAAATAGTCACAATGTCCATACATCATATCCCTTTATTACATGCTGGAAATAAAAGACACCTTCAAACGAAAAGAAACTTGAAACTTGACTGGAATGAAAATGAAGCTTCGAGGAAATACACAGCTCTACTGGTTTAGACGAGCTTCGGTGCCTCACTTGAAATCCTCATGTCTCCTTTTGCTTTCTGAAAAGGATGCCCACAATGTGGGTCAGCACACATCATGTACTGGCGAGCATCTTTTGGCCGAACTCGCAAATCTCTGCACTAAATCAACATGTGGAGCTAACATTTACTAGTGGTCTTTCTACTTGTCTAGGTCCTCTTTAACAATTCATAAGAACATGATAGTAGAAATATATCATAAGCAACTTACCAACGCCGGCAGTCATCCCTGCACAAAAACATGTTAGCACAATTTGCTTAACGAGTAATTCATGTTTCATTCATGCAGATATTGAAGTTATAATTCGGGTCATACAGGTGGACTATTCTACATGTTGGTCCATGGGTTACCCCCATGTTTAGCCGCTGTGACTCTCCAGTTCAGCTCGTCGCTAAGGACTCAGATATCGACTCCTATTTTCACATGGAGGCCCTAATCTCTCCTAGACCGAGCGGTTCCAGGTGCCCCCAGATACCACCCGAGAGACAAATATTTTCCTTGTATACAAGTTGTCTGAGACCAAATGCATGCTCTAGTCGTTCTATCAGGTGAGACACATTTGGACTTATGCACAGATATACGACACGTTCATTTCGTGCCTTCTTGTTCATCTCAACACGTACAAGTTCGTCTGTATATGTCTACATTTTCAAGCATACTTATTAACCAAACAGATAATTATTCTTATGGAGCAGATAGAGTAGTAATACATATTCTTGCATTCGATTCGATTCAATTATCTTCTCTTATCTTTTGTTGATGTGGTATCGTTGATCATAGGGACAAGGCAACAGAGTGGACTAGAGATCATTTTTATTAGGCGTACAGATCAATGTTTGTTAGGTTGAAGCAACTCACCGAGAAAAATCTTAGTTAAGAGAATGAGGGACTTCACACGCCATTCATGAACAGTTCACGCGACCTACATTGGCACCAATAGTTGATTAGCATACTTCGTCTCTTTCTCTCAAGATTCGGAATGAATGTGATGAAAGCGAACAATGAAAATCAATCATCGAAAACCAACACGAAAATGCATTCATCAAAACCAAGCAGCGAAAGAAAACATCCAACAAAACTCTTAGATTTATTTCAATAGAAGACAATCCATCAATTGGAAAGGTTCATTGTATTTCATCGGTGATCAATCGATACCGGCAAAGATTTTTCCAAATCCTCAGTTCAAGACTGAGTCAACAAGCCGTAGGTATTACATAGTGGACCGCGAGAAGCGGGGCACTACATAATAACCCACTAAGAAAAAGTTTTGTCCTCAAAACTTAAGATACAAACTCACCTCCACTTTCAGGATCAAGTAAGGTAGAAAGATTATAGACGCGCGTTGTCGCGATGTTAGCATTCCGCAATTGCTGATTGTGCGGATTATCTCGGAGCGGCGGTGGGCCTGGCAGCTTTCCATGCTCTTCAGTGTCATTATGGTTTTGAGCCGTTCTATTCTTTTTCGGGGAATTTCTGACTGAGTGGCCCTGTTGGCCACAACCAAAACAAGCGTTATTAGCGGCACTACATTCCTCCTTGATGTGCCCACTCTTGCCACAGTAACTGCAACTCTGACCATTCACATAGCGACAGTCTTCCTTAACATGCCCTCGTCGACCGCAGAAGGTGCATACAGGCTTATTGTTCTGTTCTCCGTCAGTCTTTTTCTTTCCGTCATGATATCTCTTGGCGGGCTGATTCTGATTGTACTGTATTTTAGTTGACGCCTTCTTCAGGTAGAACTGTTCCACCTGTAGTGCCGCTTCAAAGGCCTGAGAGTATGACCCGCATTCTCGGTTTAGAACGCTTAACTGAATGTCGTCATTCAGACCTCCAACTATTTTGCCAGCTTAGTAAATTCAAACTCATAGTCCTCCACGGACATATCTTCTTGTTTCGGTGTGATGAAGTCATTCTCCATTTTCTTGCTCATAGCTGGAGGCAGATATTGATCCAGAAATGCCTTCTTGAACGAGGCCCATGAGATCTTCCCATTTCTAGCTGTTGTGAGCAGCGCCAGCTTTTTCCTTTCCACCAATCCTTTGCCCGCGGCTGTAGAAGCAGAACGGCACAAACTACCTTCTTGCTACTCGAAACTTCTACAAAAACGAACAGACTCTCCATTTTATCAATCAAGTCCATCACCTTATCGGGTGATGTCTTGTCTTCAAATTTCGGAGGTTTCGCGTCTAAGAAGTCCTTTGGCCTAAAGGAAGAGTGCCTTTGTACTGGCTGGGGTTCGTCACCCTCCACGGGCTCAATCTCGAGCGTTTTCGTTGGTTTGGTCGTTGCGGTAGTATTCCAATTTGTCGCAAGCGCAGTTACCAGTTGGGTCAAGGCATCCAACTGTTTCTGTTGGGCCTCCATTCGAGCCTGTTGTATCTGGTTACGTTCTTCATTGTCCTGCCTCTGTAATTCCAACAAGGTCATTATCCGTTCTACCGGATCGGTCGAGGCAGCAGGTCGAGTAGGGGCCATTTCTCTACAAAAGAGTATAACTTCTGTCAGTCTCATAAAATATTATGGACTTATTGTATGCGGCATTGGTTTTCATAACTCAAAATCGGGACTCTTTTGAAAGCCATCAAAATACTTTATATACTTTTTCAAAAAACGATATTTGCAAGAGGCCAAGGACGTAAAACTGTGCTCTGATACCACTTTGTCACGCCCCGATCCCGCTAGGGTCGTCCGTCTTGCCTGGATCCCTGTGGGATCGTTCGTCCTCGCTAAGGCGTGATATCGTACAAGCCTAAGTTGCGCTTGCACAAGGCCATGTACCTGCACAAAATAACTAGTAAAGCAAAAAACACACGCACGCACCCACTAGTTAAGCAAAACACACGCACGCACCCATTCATTGCAAAAAACCAATTATTAGACACAGATATTTGAAATGGAAATACTTCTTTTATTGATAAACTTGATAGGAATACAAGTACAAAGTTTTGTGAACTCGGAATCTGCCTTATCTTGGCTACATGGTTCTCTTTAAAACTCTCTTTTAAAAATAGTCACAATGCCCATACATCATATCCCTTTATTACATGCTGGAAATAAAAGACACCTTCAAACTAAAAGAAACTTGAAACTTGACTAGAATGAAAATGAAGCTTCGAGGCAATCCACAGCTCTACTGGGCTAGACGAGCTTCGGTGCCTCACTTGAAATCCTCATGTCTCCTTTTGCTTTCTGAAAAGGATACCCACAACGTGGATCAGCACACATCATGTACTGGCGAGTGGCTTTTGTCCGAACTCGCAAATCTCTGCACTAAATCAACATGTGGAGCTAACATTTACTAGTGGTCTTTCTACTTGTCTAGGTTCTTTTTAACAATTCATAAGAACATGATAGTAGAAATATATCATAAGCAACTTACCAACGCCGGCAGTCATCCCTGCACAAAAACATGTTAGCACAATTTGCATAACGAGTAATTCATGTTTCATTCATGCAGATATTGAAGTTGTAATTCGGGTCATACAGGTGGACTATTCTACATGTTGGTCCATGGGTTATCCCCATGATTAGCCGCTGTGACTCTCCAGTTCAGCTCGTCGCTAAGGACTCAGATATCGACTCCTATTTTCACATGGAGGCCCTAATATCTCCTAGGCCGAACGGTTCCATGTGCCCCCAGATACCACCCGAGAGACAAATATTTTTCTTGTATACAAGTTATCCGAGACCAAATGCATGTTCTAGACGTTCTATCAGATGAGACACATTTGGACTTATGCACAGATATACGACACGTTCATTTCGTGCCTTCTTGTTCATCTCAACACGTACAAGTTCGTCTGTACATGTCTATATTTTCAAGCATACTTAGTAACCAAACAGATGATCATTCTTATGGAGCAGATAGAGTAGCAATACATATTCTTGCACTCGATTCAATTCAATTATCTTCTCTTATCTTTTGTTGATGTGGTATCGTTGATCATAGGGACAAGGCAACAGAGTGAACTAGAGATCATTTTTATTAGGCGTACAGATCAATGTTTGTTCGGTTAAAGCAACTCACCGAGAAGAATCTTAGTAGAGAGAAGGAGGGACTTCATGCGTCGTTCACGAACAGTTCATGCGTCGTACATTGGCACCAACAGTTGATCATACTTCGTCTCTTTCTCTCAAGATTCGGAATGAATGCGAAATGCGATAAAAGCGAACAATGAAAACCAATCATCGAAAACCAACACGATACATTCATCAAAACCAAGCAGCGAAAGAAAACATTCAACAAAACACTTGGATTCATTTCAATAGAAGCCAATCCATCAATTGGAAAGGTTCATTGCATTTCATCCATGATCAATCGATACCGGCAAAGGTTTTTCCAAATCCTCAGTTCAAGACTGAGTCAGCAAGCCGTAGGTATTACATAGTGGACCGTGAGGAGCGAGGCACTACAGAGGGCATGGTTGAGTGCCTCGCCCATGGTTTTGTATTCAGGCACCAAAACATAAGCACGAATAGAGGAATGCAGGCCCACTTCGAATCGTCGAGCTCGACTTACAGTTGTTGGTAGATATGCTCCAGCAAATTTGGCCAGTTTGTTGAATTCGACTGCGTACTGTCGTACTGTCATATTCTCTTGCCTCAACTGTATAAATTTATTTTCTTTTTCCTGTCGCACGGCTGCAGAAAGGTAGTCAGTCTCGAACGCTTTCCTGAATGTGGCCCATGAGATCGCCGCCATCTCGTCTTCACGTCGAATTGCCTACTTCTGTATGGCCCACCAATCGTACGTGTTCATTCGAAGTAGGAGTTGAGCATACGCAACTTTTTTTGAGTCTTCGACACCCAGAAGTTCGAATTTTTCCAGCTCCTCCAACCAATCGATTTCTATGGAAGGATCTTCTGTGTCGTTGAAGAATGTGCGACAGCTTTTTATGAATTTTGACACGTCAAAGTTAGAAATTCTTGGTGTCGTAGGTGAGAGAACGGGTGCCTTCAGTTCAGATTCATTAGATCGGACCGTAGGCTCGGTCACGGTAGGCGTCATCATTAAATTATTGTTGGCCACGACCGATTGTACTATTTGTTGGAGTGTATTCAGTTATTGCTGTTACAGCTTGAATTGAGTCTCGAACCGATTCTTAAACTTGGTCTGACGAGCCTCTGCCTGCTGATGATGGAGCTTATTTTGGCATTGCTGCATTTCGAGTATCTGCAGCATTCGTTGTATCGGGTCGCGAGAAGATCCTGCGACGGTAGGCGTCATCCCCGTTGGGTTGACGAAATGGTCGGGTCTAGAACTGCTATAGCCCCTGGAAGCGCTCGTCTCCTCCTCTGCCCGAGCTCTCGCAACTGCAGAGAAAAGAAAGGCAACACTCGTTAGTTTCAGAAAATGTCCTGGGTTCAGCGTATGGAATAACTCATCTCATCGACACGAGGTTAACGATTTGAGATTAGAAGTCGACACTGAAGGCTAAGGACGTAAAGTCGTACTCTGATACCATTATGTCACGCCCCGATTCCGTCGAATCGATAGTCGTCTCCCTGGTGTGATGTCGTACGAACCCAATTTGCGATCGTACAAGGCATAGTCATAAGGTAATCCGAAACACGAGATCTAAGAGAGCAAGCAAAAAAATTGAATCATACATTAAGTAGAGAGAACTTTGATCTTTATTGATAATAGACATCATTTACAGACTCCAGTACAATACTCATGCCACACGAGCTACAACATGACTCAATTACAAAAGAGTGTCTATGAGATAGTCGTTCCATACATTGCACACATCCTTCAATTTACAACAGAGTATTCCAGTGACCTGGAATGGAGGGACGCTCAGCCATCTTTCTTGGAAAGTTGAGAGTCTTCAAAAGTGGAGTTGCGGGGAAAGTCTTCGACACGCGACCGAAGCTCCAAAATAACGAACGTCACCAAGCTAGTTGGCGCGTCCTTCCTGATTCACGAGACCTGCAAAGAGCGAGGATCAGTACGATCACATGTATTGGCGAATGGCTAATTAAAATCCAAGCTCTGCATTTCATTCAAGCAGTTTTATAAACATGTTAGCTAGCTATTTCTGTGATCTTTCTAACCATCCTGGTCAATTTGCATGTTAACATATTTTGAGACAAGCATATGAAATTGTATAACATTAAGCAGCTATCATATTTACCTCGTGTCACGTGCATTAGTTAAGCAGTGAAAGGTTGTGAAGGTCACTGGCAATGTCAAGCCATCACGGACTATAGCTGGGTTAGACGGTGACCCTTTCGCGGCAGGTAGCGAGCCCTGTGCAAAAGTTCCCAAATAACCCATGCCGATGTAAGGCTGGCGCTTGCTATACTCGTTCCTCCCGGACCGTATCGGTTCCTTGGCCTAGGCAACCGTTCGAGGAAACTACACCTTGTCGACAAGTTGTCCAATGACCGTTTTGCAGAGTCATAAAAAATGTTATCTCTTTTCTAGAACCTTATCATTTCTCTTTTAGTTGCAAAACTTAGCCTTTCTTTTGAACTTTGTCGATTTACTCACTTAGCCATATCGTTGCGATAAACGTTAATCGATTCATTCATTGTTTTGCATAGGCGAAGTGGAATTGCATAAGAAAACACGTTTTCTATTTTCAATATCGGTAGTTTGATAGCAAGTGTTTCATGAAGAATTGTGCAATGATTTCTTTGATTCTACACTATAATGACAAGCATTTCATATAGCTTTCATATTGATTTTGAAATAGAGGGTCAAGGCGAAGGAGGTCAGCCACTCGCCTTAGACTTGCTTCAGGCGAGGGACTGGTTGGCTGTGCTGACGTCGCCTACGCGATCACCTGCAATCGCATAAGCAACTGATTAGAACACTGTGTAATTCAAGGAATTTTTTATATGAATACGAAGCTCGAAAATGCAAGTCATGAAAGCACATCGAAAATATTTACGAAACACATTCACGAAAACCAAAGCCAAAGTCAAATCAAGTACGACATGAAAACTAGAGCAATGGGAGGTCTCTCCCGACTCAGCCACAGAGCCAATCATTGAGGTGCAACCCGCTGATCATATAGGACTTAGTTCCGAAGAAGGCATTCCATAACGGGGAATGGATCTTAATTCAACCATTTTCGTTCGACCGATTCGGCCGATTCTAACCTATCGGTCCCAACCGAATCGATAGCGACAGTGTTCCTTTCTCGTGCATCCCGTGGACGAAAACGGGGCACGATGTAGGGATGGGGCACTACAGGTTCCATAATGGCTGATTATAGCAGCTTGCGACAGGATCGTCGCACAGAAGTCCGAACAGAGAAGTTGAAGAACACAAAGACATGTACAAAATGATACTCTTTATTGATATTAAAAATAAGATTATAAGGATGTGAGACCAAGTTTATAAGTCACTCAAGCTTATATTCTCTGAATACAATCACTCAGCTCTCTCTCATCTCTCAAATTACAAAAGCTTATGCCTCGGGGCATACAACTGGAATAAGACGATATCTATACATTACATTCCGTATAGGTGAAGTCTTCAATACGGCCGCACGCCTTGAAACGTCAAGAAACTCCATGCCTCAGCACGTCCAAACAAGCTCCGCCTCAAAAGAGCAGGTACATGTAACCTGCACATAAAAACTGGTGGGATATCGGTACATAACCGTACTGGTGAGTGTGTCCCTCGCCCACCCATATAAAATCAACACGTTATTTTAATGAGTGAAACTTAATCTTTTGTGTTCTTTCTAATCTTGCCTTGGTTTCAGTTTCAAGACATACTCCTGGTCTGCTTTGTGACCAACGACATAGTCGTGCCATAAAATTCATTCGTGTAACAACATCGAGGTCGTGTCTCACAACTTAGTAAATTTACTCAATGTTCGCCTTATGGGCTTCCTCCGATTTTTTTGTGCAACTTACTCAATCATAGACTTCTGAACTTAGTATCAACAACTCAAAACACGATACCACATCTCGTGTCGAAGCCTGTATTTCTCCTATAGCCAAATCTTAGGCTCCAAACTTGTATTGTATACTATGTACTCATTCCTTCACTCCTTCATGCCGTGCACATACTTCTTGACTCATTAGTGCCATGCACACTATTGTTGACTAGGCATGCAGGCGAACTGCCGCTATCAAGCCAACTCAAACTATATGGAAAGTCACTGGCACCACAAGCCCTCTTGGACTAAATGTAAGACAAAAATGCTTTGTGTGAGAGGCGCGGTCTCCTCCGAAGGTTCTGAAATACTCATATCAGCGGCACGCTCTGTCACTACCATATTTTCAGAATATGGGTATTTTTGTTATTTTATATTATTTATATAGTGTATAATTTTTATTAATAATGTGATTGTTGTATTTATTAGTAGACTAGTCTATTATTTGGACCCTTGACCGATGGACCTATTTGGACTAGACATGACCACTTATATTTTAAGTTGGACACAATTAGATTCATTTAAGTCATAATATGTCATGAATAGGGTTCGAACTAATCAACCACTTAGGCTAAAAGCTTACAAAGGTTAACAAAACCTTCATGACAACTCAAAGGGGACATTTTAGACATTTCAAATAGGGAAAATTAGGGATTTATGAACAACCACTATTGGGACAGAGGTTTCATTTATTCCCTTCTCCATTTTGTGCTCAAAATCCTAATTTTTGTGCCTCTCCAAATACCCACTCATTCCTCCACCAAAATTCCTCCAAACTTTCTCAAATTCTCATCCATTCTTCATCCTAGAAGACTTTGAGCTTGGAGACCAAGGAGCACAAGAAGAAGAGGCCAAAAGCTTGGAGGATTGTGTCCTACTTGACACTTAAGTCCTCTTTGAACGTTTCATTAGGAATCAATCTCCCAATAGGTAAACAACTTGTCATTTCTTCTAGTTAAGACACTATTTTCATGTATGACACTATTAGAAACTCACTCATGGACTAGGGGTACCCATAGGGGAAAGAGAAAGGCTCTAACGACCAAGTTTATAGAAGTTACATAGACTTGTGTCATTTTTAAAAAAATTCGAGAATTGAACACCAAGTGTTTGTCATATGTTTTAATAGGCTAGATAGATATATGAATGATGTGTGAGGCTAGTAGTGTCCACAAATGGATACGAGTTGGTTGTGTTATGTTACACTAGGACACGAAGTCAATTTGGGAGTTTTTACTCCTCCTACATTTGTCAAAATATGTCATATTTTACATGACACATTGCACTAGCTAGACACCACTCTAGTTAGCTTCTAATTGTCATTTTAGACTTGAATATGAAGTTTGATAGGATTCGGACAAGATTTGATAGAGTATCTTGGACGTATCGCAAGCTTGTGCACCAAGTATTCGACACGTGTCCCCAAAGTGATTTTTGTGTCCTATTTGAGTCGAGATTTGGTGTACGTATCCTATATAGGAACGTGGTGTGGTGTCATGATATCTCATGATACGCACGGGTTGATTTGGGTATACATGTGTATCTACCTATGTGGATGCTTATATGTGTATTACCTATATAGGCATCTATATATGTGATAGGGTGTGTGATACCACATGGGGATCTATAGGGGTATCCATGTTCATAGAGGACTTGTGTGTATACTACATTAGTGTACGTGTCTCTATGTTGTGTGGGAATACATGTATGGGAGTGTGGATACCCATAGACACATAGATATGATTGTGTAGGTGTGCATGTGGATACCAACATATACTGTAGTATGTGAGTGTTCCCATATACACATGTGTGTAGGGGGCTAGAGTGTAGTGTGGTTGTACACATTTGTGTGTGTGTCCTATGTATAATCATGTGTCTTTTGTAGAGTGTTTGATATAGGCATGTGTGATACATGAATTATCATATATATATATATATATATATATATATATATATATATATATATATATATATATATATATATGTTAGTGAATGTGTGCATGAGTGTTGAGGGTGTATGTGTACACTAGTATATATATGTGAGTGATGGAGAGTGTGAGTGATAGAGAGTGAGAGTGATAGGCAGTGAGAGAGGGGATTGCATAAGCAGCAACTTATTGTATAAGCAGCAGCAGCTTATTGCATAAGCAGCAGCAACGTATAGCATCATTAAGATAGGTAGGTACCTGCAAGGAGCTTGTGTATGTGGTTTAGGATAGGATAACAGTGTACCTACTAGGCATATCTATGTACCTTGCTATGCCAAGTGTGGTGTAAGTAGAGTGTATACCCATAGTGTCTAGGAGTATGTTTATATAGGTTCAAGGATGTATACATATATGTGAGCATAGGTAAATGAGGAAGGTTAGAGGGTGGTTAGTAGGTATCAAATATAGGTATTGTACATATATGGATAAAGGTATATAGCGATGTGCTAGAAAATAGGTATTAGGTACTACCTATGTGATATGGTATAGGTTATGTCTAAGG
Organism: Iris pallida; assembly: GCA_029216955.1. Taxonomy (NCBI): domain Eukaryota; kingdom Viridiplantae; phylum Streptophyta; class Magnoliopsida; order Asparagales; family Iridaceae; genus Iris; species Iris pallida. The sequence continues at coordinate 11,293,733 of JANAVB010016599.1, read as the reverse complement.
TAATGGGGTAAATGTGAGGTAAAAGAAATTTACCTATGAGGTAAGTATAGGTAATACCTAGTGTAGGCCATAACATAATATAGGTAATAGGTAATATCAATGTATAGGTAATAGGATAATGCATATAGTTAGGGTAATGTAAAATATAGGGGTTACCTATGTAGGAAGTGCCTAATACGGTACATTACCTATGTAATAGGATAGGTAATGACTAGATATAGTTTACCTATGTAGAATAGGGTACTAACCATAGGGTTTACCTATATGTTGAATAGGTAACTAGGAATAGGGTAAAGGATAATGAGTAGGGTATCCCAAGATATCATATGATTAGGTAAATGCCAATTTAGAGACTAGAGTAGCCTAGTGTGGGTTGGGTAACCTTGGTATGGTAAGGTAATGGCCTAGAAACCTAGGTTTGACTCGATTTGACCATGGTTGACCAATTTGACCCTAAAAGTTAACCTTTAAGTCAAATTGACCTAGTCTGACTACGGGAGCCTAGTTTTGACCTAGAATGTGTATTTTATCTTAAATATCCATATTTAACACACCAGAACACAAATTAACATGTACATCTCATATATAGGTTTTTGTGACTTCACTTTGGACCTCGATTCACAATTACTGCTCATGACCGCAAGCGAGTACATTCTCTGATAGTTTCCATTATTTTTTATTATTATTATTCTGGTTCTAGTATTGTAATACTTGATTTCCTGACACAGTGGAAACATGGATTGGTATTTCTGGATTTATTTACTTACGACACATACATCTTACTTGTCTGGCCTCTATTTTTGGAATCACCTACTTCATCTGGCTGGTCTCGTACTTGATTGCGTGTCATGTCTTGGATTCTAGTCGGGCAAAAAAATACTTGAGTAAACATGTAAATATTCCTAAATATGCTGGAATCATCCTTTACTAGTCTAATCTGAAATGATAGCAGTCGTACACCTTACGTGCGATGAGCCGTATTACCCCTAGTCGTTTACATGTCAAAAAAAAGTATTTCAAAACATTGGTATAGTTATTTTCTTACTGGACTCACTTTATATCTCTTGACCGGACTCATTATATATATTCCTACTGGACTCTCTTATATTTTCTTGTTAGACACACTATGTACCTCAGTTAGTTCTCATGTACTTTAAATCTTTATTTCCATATTTCTTGATTCTTTATGCCCATCTTATTATTATTCTCTAGTTGGTAGCTGCTTTTTATATTTCTTGTCCTTATTTTATTTCTTGCTCATCATGTACTACTTCCTACAACTGCTTTATAGTTTTCATCATTTAATTGGAACTGTTGTTAGAGGTGTGCTTTGCTCCAATTCTGACTGAATATATTTTTCGGTTGACGAGCTCGTAGATACATGCATGACCTATTACGATGCTCAGGAGACCCAAGGTGTGGATCCCCCGGCAGAGTAGCTTAGCCTTCCTAGATGGATGCTAGTTAGATAGTATCGCTATTGCTGGATTTGTCTCCAGTTTGATATATTTGAGACTTGTTATATTTATTCGGGATATGTACTTATTTACAGACTTCTAGACTCTGTTGTATTTTACTTATGATATTAAACTCTATTTCATCTTTTCATCTTTTGTCTATTCATGCTATCACCTCCCTTAGATATCTATGATTGAGTATATGTTCTAGATGTTATATTATTCCTCCATGCGGAGATAATATGTTTCATTCCATTTATATTAGATGTTAGATACTATAGACAACCTATACATCGTTCTACCGCTGACACTGCGGCGTAGGCTGGACGTACCCACGTGCTCGTGCCCCTAACCAGGTGCAGGTCGTGACACGCTCTTCAGTAGTCAGCCGCACGCCCACTGAAGGCCCGTGTTACCTGTAATTCCTCCTAGGCCTACACGAACCCGATGTCCCGACGATCGTTCGAGGAACCAATACCTTGTGCACAAGTTGTCCAATGATAATTCAAGACTCAAATCAACTCATCCTTCTTTATACCAATTCTCATCTTTTACTTTCATACTTTAACGCAGTTCCTGAAGTAGGGTCTGCCTCAGCGACCTACAGTCCCGAACACTTCCATGTTTTTTATACCTTTAGCTAAAATCCAAGAACGACTATTTGATAGTCCTCATGCTCACTCAACTTGAACAAACTATGTTTCGTATCATAAAACAACAATGTTCCGTGTAACACTCCTAACGAATTCATACTCTATATGACGATCTTTGAGAACGTGAGACTGTATGGCTATAACAAGCTGAAAAACCATGGAACCGTGCATGCTATGACATCAAGTCGATATTCCATGCCAGAACTCTACTTAACTCAAGTGTACGGTCGAAAGACCCAGTGCCAACTTTGAAAACCATCGTAAAGAGAATATCTAAGCAATACACCTTTTTCATGTTCTAGACACATACTTGACTCAATGGGATTATTCTCTTAGCTATGTGGGTTCATCTCTTTTATTAGCAAACCTACTCAGTGCATGTAAAAACTCTACATTATTAGTGTGAAGGGCAAGATGAGACAAGTTCATCGAAGTCACCCACCTGAACGAGGAGTTGTCTCGACCGAGCGGGATTTCGAGCAAGTCGTTGCATAGCTAAGGGTCCGAGCCGGTCGAACCCAACTGGGGTGGCCCAAACCGGCCCGGTTCAGGTCCGGTCTAGCTGATTTTTGAACATTATTTTTAATTTTTTTGAACGTTAGGGAGGGCCAAAAAACCATTTAACCCTCATTTTCATGACTATTCTTTGACTGTTTTAAGGGTATTTTGGTCATTTTGCTGAAAATGACCAAAAATATCCTTATAACAATTATATTTTAAGGGTAGAATAGGTTATTTTGCACCAAAAATATATATAAATAGCCATAAATTTTCAAAATTAATTACACCAACAATTTATTTTCTCTTACAATATTTTTAAGCAACCTAGTGTGAAGAGGTTATTTTATATCATGAATAATGGTCAACTACCACAGCAACCACAAGATCAAGAACTGCAAGATCATCAACCGCAGTCTACACTGCAACCTCAATGCGCACCGCAACAAGAGTTTGAATCAGGATCGAAAATTTGGTATCATTGTAGCGGAGTTTACAATGAGCATGCAAGTGATGATACCGAAAGAAGATAATTCACTAAAGTTCTTACTGAATGTTTGCATTGTAAGAAAGGATTCAAATGAGACCATAGCTATGGTAGAGGAAAGCTACGCAGACATTTAAAATCATGTATGGACATATAGTAATCTTGTATTAGTCATTAATTACAGTTTATGTACTAGTAATCTTGTATTAATCATTAATTTCAAATTATGCAAATCTTGACATTAATAAAAAATTGTTAAATTTTATTTTCTAAATTTGTAAATTATACTTGTACATGTTTTTTTTACAATTCATATTTCGTTTAGCAAATTAATTTTACAATTCGTTTTCTAAATTTTATTATACATGTACATGTTTTTTAGTCTTATTATATACTAATCCAGTATAACATTATTTTAAGTTTTTTTTTTTTTGTGTTTTTTTTAGTTTTTTAAGTTCTTTAAAAAAAAAATTCAATTTTTTAGTTTTTAAGTTCTTTAAGTTTTTTTCTTCATCTTTTAACTTTTTTTTCTTTTCTTTTAAGGCTTTTAAGTTTTATTTTTTCTTTTTATAAAGTTTTTTTTTATTTTCTTTCGGTTTTTTAAGTTCTTTAATTTTTTATTCATTTTTTTTATGTTTAAGTTTTTTTAAAATATATAAAGAAATTTGGTTTTCTCAAACCTAACGGCCGGGACGGCCGGTCCAACCCTGAACCGAGCCAGCCTGGACTGGCCCGCCCCCCAATCCAGGCTGAGCCAGACCAGGCCCACGCCTGGTCAAACCCGGTCAAAACCGGGTCCGGGTCGATCCCGGCACAAGTCACACGTTGAACTAGAAGCAACACTTTTTTTATTACCAAAACTATCAAACTTGTCAAAAAAAAAAGGATGTTGGCTGTTTTATTTTTATACAATAAAGCTTTCCGAACTGAATGCGAGGACCGCAGCTCAAACCGAGCGCTGATGTTCTGAAACCCCACACCTCCTGCCAATGTTGAGCTCCTGTTCAATTTGAGCCAATGAGAGATGGACACGTCAATGCAGGCTGAGGCGTGCTTCTCCCTCTCGGTTTGTGTATCACTATTTTTTTTTTTTATTCTTTAAAGAAAAAAAAAAACTGTTGAAGTTGTTGGCCACCACATAAATCGAGAGACAAACTTGTATATTAGAATAAGGGTTGTACCTTACACGTGATAAGTTTTGAACGTATGTTTGGATTAAAGTCCAGCAAAAGAGGATCATGTATATCATTAGAGAAAAAAAAGAAAATTAGAATTGAATATATATATATATATTTTTTTTTGTATATATATATATATATATATATATATATATTAGAAATATAGAAAGTCAGTTCCACCGAGTTTCGTCGTTTGGCTCGCGACTACAGCTGCGGTGAAAGTGAAAAAACTCTGACACCCCTCCCTTGCAGCGACATTTGCAGCGGAAAGTGGCACTTACAGTCCAGTAGCTACCACCCAAACAAGTCCTAGAAAGAGACATGTTACAACCAATTTATACATTCAAATTAGTGGCGATGTAAATAACTTTATTGTCCACATAATTTATAAATTCTTAGAAATTTAGAAATTATACTAATTTTTTCAATGTTTTTCATGATTTTATTTACTATATTTAACGTCCTCATTTGGATATTGTTGCTATTCTTTCAAGAAATAATAGCGGAATCAGCTCCGATAAGTTGATGTGTGTCAGTAGCTCCGATAAGTTGATGTGTGTCAGTAGCTCCAATAAGTTGTTGGAAAGTCAGTATGATACTAAAGTTTAAGCAGGAGTTGTTTTAAAATCGAAGTCTATTATGTAGGTTTAAGCAGCTAACGTCATGTAATTTATAGAGACGTGGTTTCCTAAGGAAATATTTGGATGGATAGACTCGCCACCAAATCTCGAAACTATAAGACAATTTTTCTTCTTCTTTTGATTTAGGCTAAATTACAACTTCATATTTTCAACTGTCATTTTTTTTTTACTTAATATTCTCAACCTTTATAGATACTAATTTGATATCCTAAAAAAAAAAAATCAAATTGTCTCTTCTCTTCTCCCTCCAACTCCTCCCTCCCTCCCCTCTCTCCGGATGTGGGTGGCAGCGGACGGCGGACACGAGCAGACGACGGACACGGAAACACTCGGGGGGTGCGACGAGCGGGGCAGGACGTGGCGACGCTCGGGGCAGGGGACGGATTGCGGGGGTGGTCGCCGGAGGGGGGAGGATGGCCGCCATGGGAGGGGAGAGGAGGGGAGGGGTGGGAAAAGTAGCAGCGGAGGTGGTTTCCTTTTTTTTTTTTTTTTTTTTTTGCGGAAGGGGGGGGGGGGGTGGGGGGGGGGGGGGGGGGGAGGGTAGTTTAGAAATAAATAAAAAATTTGGTATCAAGTAAAAAATATAAGTTGAGATAGGATATTAAATTAATACCTATAAAGTAATAGTTGAGAGTATCAATTGTAATTTAGTCTTTATTTTATTTGATAATATATGACCCCTTTCTCTCTCTCTCTCTCTCTCTCAGACAAAGTTTTTCAATAAAACCGTAAGAATATATTTTTAGCATTTTATTAGAAATAATTAACAAAAAAAAATTGACAATCTCTTTGACAAGGTCTGTAAAGGTTCACAATATCGGTATCGGAATCGAAATCGGTATCGGACTATTCCTATGAGTATTGGTATCGGCGATATCAGTAGTATCGGCGGTTTCGGATCGGAGTATCGGATTTTTTGGTATCGGAAAACAAATAATTATTAATAAATTATTTACATTTAAAAATATATATTTTATACATTTAGGTATAATTTTAAGTATTTTCAGTGTTACTTCTTAGTAGTTTTGAAATTAAGTGAAATATTAGTTATCTTTACCGATTGGTTTACATGCAATAGATTGATTTTCTTCTTTTACAACCTTATTATACTTTAAATCCATGCTGATTTGTCTTTTTCGTTTAAATTTCTTTGCCGAATTGATCGAAAAAGAGATCCTCAATGTCGGTATCGGTCAATATCTGGTATCGGATCGGGACATGCCAAATCATATCGGTATCGGCCGTATCGGATTGGTATCGGCCGATATTTTAAACCATGACTCTGTATATTAGTTCCAATCTACTGTTCATAATTTATTTACTTAAATAATAAGTTGAAAATTCTGTACTATGGGAGTGAGTGAAGTTGAAGGAACAAGCAAGTCATGTACAGCTTGTACACACTTTGACCTGTTCTTTGGAAATGTGCTCGACATTCTTAAAACGATTAAAAATGTGCACCCTTGATTATTCTTGGACTTAACGTAAGGTTTACTAGTTAAAGCTTGCTTTTGAGTCTGTAGATTTGGTTCGAGACGACCACGTTTTTGTCCCAAAACATTCTGGTCAAGTATTTGAATTTTTTTCCCTTCTAGTACCGTTTCAATTCAAATTTGATTTGCTAGGGCCGGTCCAGCAAATTTTGATTGTTTCTTATCCTTCACTCTGAAAAAAATAATATCAAAAAAGTTATAATAAGCTGAAAACTATAAATGTTGAAACGGTGTGGAGTTCGAATTCTGAGTTCCTCTCCTGACTCATGAGCTACTCGAGACTTTTCCAGAAAACTCAAAATATGGATATGGGAACTTGCTATTTCAACTGACAGGAGGAGTTGTGTTGGACCGGCACTCAGACTTAGACCATCTCCAATGGGGGTTTCTATCTTCCCTATTTCTATGGAAGAAATCCATTTTAGAAAAAACTTCTCCCAATAGTGATTTCTATGACTATTTCTATCCTAGGTGGCAATGATGTAGGATGGAAACTTTTTAGGAGGATTTCTACATGTAGAAACTCTCATAGAAATTCTCCTATCTCTCATGACAATTATTATTGGCCCCACACCATTAAATTAATCATTTTACTATGTGACACATAGGATAGAAATAGAGAACCATTGGAGAGGATTTTTGTATGTCAAAAATTTCTATGTAGAAACTCTTCCAACTAGGATAGAAATCTCCTTAAAGTACAATGCCAAGTAGGATAAGAACTCAATTTTAGAAATCACCATTGGAGATGGTCTTACCCCTGGGCCAGCCCTGCCCTCAATGATTCACTCTCCCTTCCAATTTTTCAGACCTTTCCAAACACCAACAAAAAAAAAATGAAATTGCAATTTTTTTAAAAAAAAAATGAAAAATGAAATAGCAAAAACTTGATTTCCTTTTCTTTTCTTTCCTGTCCTTTCCACGAACCAAACAAGGCCTACCTATTGCATCTATTTGGCTTAGATTGTACACAGGGTCGACCCTGACTTCATGGCAAACTTTCAAAATTGGACGCATATATAATGTAAAAAATAAAATAAAAGTAAATAAACAAATGTTGCCACCAATAATTGAACCTATAATTTTTAGTGTGCAAGTCTAACATAATAACAACTGCACCATAACTATTTTGTGTTAAAAGAGTCATGGTACTACTAAATTTGAGAAAAACTTTTAATTCTTCAAAATCGTATGTGTTGTTATACTATCTATCAAACACATATCCAAGTCATTTTTCTTCCTTTTGTATCCATACCTTCAACATGAAACAAATTTTTTTATGAACATATATTCTAGCTAGCACAAGTATAATAAAAATAATTAGGCATACAAAATGATAATATTATATTATAGATGTGACTCTAAATTCATAATAAAGGTTTTCAATAAAACAAACTCTCATGGCCTAGACATTCCATGAGAGAAACAAAAAATAAAGTATGACATCAAATGTAATAGTTCATAAGTACTTGAAATAAAACATAAGTTGACTGGGTGCTCATTCAAAGGAAAGTGGATTTTCATGCATCTCCTCAAACTGTTCGTTGGTAGCTTGATTTTCGTTTTGATCCTCAAAAAAATCGGGACAATTCAAATGAGTGATGTCAAATGGTTGACCGCTGTCCCAAATTTTATCAGATTTGTTTTCGTTTTCTTGAATTCTTTGAATTTGTCAATCTTTTATTGAGTAGCTCGACATTGCTTAAACCAATGTCCATCTTTGCTACATTTATGACAAGCATTACCACTCTTATTTGGTTTATTTTAAGGATTTGAATTTCCTTTAGAGGGTGCTATCCACTTATTTCATTTATTCTTTTATTTGAACCACCGCTTCCACCTTATAAGGCTGATAACCATGACCATATATCCCATAATATTTTTCTCTTTCATGTCGACCATGATCTCTGCTAATCCCAAAATTGACATCTATCATAGAAATTTTCATTGATCCAGTTGGTCTAGAGTTTTGATTTTCCACATATTTTATAATTAAAATTTGTATATTTTTGTGCATATTTTATAGAAAAATGATTATATGTATGTCTTTTAAAACCAAACTTTGATAATTTAATAACTAAATAAACTTTTGACCAAACTCTGAAATACAACAAGGTTATTTTGAGATCCAAATCCTAACCTCGGTCATTTTTGAGACTTCAATCATAATTTTAACTATTATATGAGACCCTATTAGTAAATAACCATAATTTTAATATAGTTTAACCACAATTTTAACTTTGAGACCGATCCATTAAATAATAAAATATTCGAACCGAATAAACCGGATGGTTTGTTTGTTCGGTTCGGTTTTGATTTCTGTTATTTTTTGTTAGATTATGATTTAGAACTTTAGAATTTTGATTTATTCGATTTTGACTATTTAGATTCGGTTGAAATCTAATAAGCCTAGACGCTGACCCTACTTGGCGGTCCATAGAAGACACGAAAAGTGTGAGAGCAAAATTTCTGTTCTCTAAAACTTTGGCTCACTTTTAAGTGAATGTACAAATCCAAACCAAAATCTACTCTAGCAAACGTATCCTTATTCCTTACAGTCGAGCATAAAAATTATAAAATTGTTGTATATTATTAAATAGATTGTAGGGAAGTACCAACCCGATATGTTACGTGTAGCGGAGCCGATCATAAACAAGAACAATATTTAAACATGTGAAAATTTTAAGGTAGACTAGTAAGACTTTACTTAGATTAGGGACAACTATTCTCTGGCCTCCGTCCTTTAATCTTATTAGGCTAAATTTTAACTTAAAACCCACAACTATCCATGTTTGATAACTTGATATTTTATACTTTCAAAATAATCAACTTGATACCCTAAAAAAATATATTTTCCCAAATACCCCTCCTCTCTTTCTTCTCTAGCCCTATGCGCTACCTTCCGTGCGCGCTGCCGGCCGGCAAGCGTCCTCCTGCCCTGTGCGCCTCCCTGTGCGCTCTGCCGTCCCACGCGCGCCGCCCTCCAGCCCGCGCCGACCACCCTCCCGCGCCGCCCGCACGCGTCCGCACGCTACCCGCCAGGTTGCCCCCCTTCCGTCGTTCACCCCCTCTCACCTCACCCCCTGTGCGCGCTGCCGGCCAGCGCCACCCGCACGCGCACGCACGCCACCCACCCGGTTACCCCCCTCCCGCTGCGCTGTTGCTCCCGTGCGAGCCCGCCGCCCGCTGTTGCTACGCTCGCGCGCCGCCCAGCCCGGCCCGCGCCTCGCCCGTGTGCGCCGGCTGCTGCTGCGCCCCTTTCTGCCGCTGCCGCTCCTCGCCAGGGAGAGAGAGGGGGGATCGCCATAGAGGGAGGGGGAAGAGAATAGAGGGACATGAGTATTTTCGGAATTTTTTTTGTTTTAGGGTATGAAGTTGAAAATATTCAATAGTTAATGGTATTAAGTTGGCTATTTTGAAAGTTTAGGATATCAAGTTGCCAAACATGGATAATTGAGGGCAACAAGTTAAAATTTAGCCATCTTATTATTATACGACTTCCTCTCCAACTAGAGATATATGATGACGAACTTAAGACTCCAAACTAGGGGTGCAACTCGGACAAATTGGGTCAGACCCGAGGTCAACTCGAGCCCAACCCGATGAATCATAAATCTAGTCCGAGCCGAAGTCCAACCCGACCTCGGATTCAACATATGAAGCCCAAGATCAAGTCCGGATGATCGAATTGGGTAAGGTCCATCGGATTTATCGGACTCAAATATAAGATTTGAAATTATTTTAAACAAAAATAATATTAAACATATAATCAAATAGCAAATAGCAATCAAATCTTGATTATTACAAAATACAAGCTGAAATAAAAATTTAGGAAAGGAGTTGAAGAGTTGGGTGAAAAAATTTAGGATTTAAAACCTTTTGTGAAACTATATATATATATATATATATATATATATATATATATATATATATATATAAAGTCGGGTTTTGGGTTGTTCGGGTAATCCGCACCATGAACTCGAGTCCAATTCAATTTTTGATCGAGTTCAAATATTTTAACTCAAATTCGAGACCGAATCCAAGTATCTTTAACCATAATTCAATCCATTTACGAATTTCAATCATTAACGAATTTATCCGATCAGACTCAGATTTAGTCCGTCCGATTTGCACCCCAACTCCAAACTTTTGTTGATTAGGTAGGTTATGTTCTTTGAATGTCAAGAGCTCATGGATTTGTGATCGATTCGCCACGTCCATAACATGTGGTAGGATTAGGGAAAATATATATGCTATCCTTATCCAATTTATTAATTTATTAGCTAAGCTATAACATAATATTAATTGCATCTCCAAATCAACATATCAAGAGAAGATTTCATGGATTTTAGTAGTCAAATTTTGACAAATGCGATATGTGTCATTCGTGCACCTAAATAGGTTGTCCGTAATTATGCTTTTTCGTGTATATATGGTTGTATCCTTTGAACTTAAATGTCGGATACAGAGACACTACCACTGTGTTTGGAAACATTTTTGAAAATGAGAAGAAAAATTTGAGAAAAAAAAATAGAGAAGAATAAAATGAAGGTAAAAAAAAAATAGAGAAGAATAAAATAGAGAAGAAACATTTTTGAAAATGAGAAGAAATTTTTTTTTTCAGTGGGGCCCGCATAAATTTTTCTCCCAGAATCCTCTCCCTCCTCTTTCCTCCCCCTTTCCAAACACCAATACTTTCAATTTTTCACTCATTTTCTCCTCAATATTTTTCTTCTCCCCATTTTTTCCTCTTTCCAAACAATACCTACATAAACACAATAAGGAAATGTAATTATAATTTGAGTAATGCTATTAATTTCTTTAAAATGTTCCCCAAACCATTTATTATTAGTAACAGTTGATGTGACAATACTGTAAGTTAGACATTGCAAACTTTAACCAACAAAATTTGTCACCTTTTTTTAATGTTAATATTAATATTAATATTTAAAAGTACCCTCGCCTCTCATCCGTGTCACATCCCCTAGCTCTTGAGATCCCACTGACTGTATGGTTTTCCAAGCTGCACAAGCCAAATTTGTCATGCACTCGTACAGGAGAATAACAAGTGCTTTGCTGTCTCATCTCCCTTTGACATAGGACACGGCTGAGTCCGTTTGTCCAGACTCCAAACCATCCAGGCGATCCAAAGTAGACGGCCCATCACAAGCCCGTACATACAAAACTGTATTTTCTTTGCTACTACTCTAACCCACACGAAGTCAGCATGGTGCATAGGTTGGTGATGAACCCGTATGGCGTCATACACTTGGCCAGTCGCAAGTTCCGTTCCCTTTGACCGTTGGATCGAGCGAGTGCGACGTGGCAGGCCTCAAGCGGGCCTCCCGATTTGATGGTGCAGGGAGAGCGGAGCTCCACGGATGGGACTCCTGATCCGCTCATATATATATATATATATATATATATATATATAGCTTAATTGCACTTTAATACCCTCAACTATTCCGCTTTTTCAACTTGATACCTCAACTATTTTTTTTTCAACTTGATACCCTAATTTTTTTTTGGACAATAATGTCCTTATCCAAAAATTAAAACTACCACTCAACCCCTCCCCTCCGGCCACCCACCCCGCCCCCGCCCCTCTCCCCGCCGCCCCGCCCGCACCCTCTGCCCCTCCCCCCCCCCCTCCCGCCCCGCCTGCACCCTCCCCCTCCTCCCCGCTCCCCTCCATCCTCCGGCCACCCGCACCCCCCCTCCCTCTCCCTCCCCTCCCTCTCCCGCTGCCCTCCTTTTCCGACTCCACCATCGCCGGAGAGGGAGGGGGGTGGCCGGAGGGTGGAGGGGGAAGGGTGCAGGCGGGACGGGAGGAGAGGGGGGTAGGGGCGGAGGGGGAGGGTGCAGGCGGGGCGGGAGGGGCGGAGCGGGGGGGGGGGGGGGGGGGGTGGTGGTCGCCGGAGAGGGAAGGGAGGGAGGTGGTCGTCGGAGTGGGGGAGTGGGGGGAGGGGAGAGAAGGGGAGAAGGAAGTGATAAGGGCATTTTGAAATTTTTTAAAAATTTAGGTGTCAAGTTGAAAAAAAATCATAGTTGAGGTATTAAGTTGTTGAGTAAAAAAGTTTATGGTATTAACTTGAAAAAGCGGAATAGTTCAGGATATCAAAGTACAATTTAGTCTATATATATTCTTGTAATAAATATTATAAATTAACGACTTATTCTCACCAGCGGTGACCCCAACCAACAAAGATGGAGAGGAGAGGACCCAGCTCCCATATATCGCATGCCGTCGCCGCGTCCCCTTCCGAACCCTCCGTTCTCCTTCCTTGACGGACGTTAACGCTTCCTTCTCTCTCTACAAATCCCTCTCCCTCTCTACAAAAGAAATTCAACTTTCTCTCTCTACAACACAAACCAATGTTCCGCTCCTCCGTCTCCCACCTCCTCCGACGCTGCTCCATTGGAGCCGGTGCCGGCGTCGGCGTCATCGCCCGCCGCCCCCACCCGATCCGCGCCTCCGCGCACCTCCTTTCCAGCGGCGGAGCATCGGACCCGCCCCAGGGCGCCGCGAAGGAGAACACAGGCTCTTCTTCCGATGTGCCTGTGTCGTTCGCGGAGGCGAAGAGGCTGATGAGGCTGGTCAACGTGGAGGCGCTGAAGAGGAAGCTGGGGAGGGAGGAGGATGAGGTCATCGGCTACTCCGACCTCCTCGAGGCCGCAGAGAGCATGGGCATCGCCCGGTCGAGGGAGGAGGCGGCGGCGTTCGCTCGCGTGCTCGACGAGGCCGGCGTCGTCCTGCTGTTCAGAGACAAGGTCTATCTCCACCCGGACAAGGTATATACTTTCAAGAACCCCTTGCATTTTTATTTTGATGTTGGTGGTGGAATAGAGAGACCGGAGTTAGGGTTTGAATTTGGGAATTTTTGTTGTTGTGGATTTTGGGGAGATTTGAAGTGGGTTAGGTTTGTTTTTGGGAGTTCTATAATGGGTACTTCTCAAAATTTGATCTTCATTACCAGCAATGAAGATATTGATCATATTGCACGGACGTGAATACGACACAATAAGAAGACGGCTCTGTTTTGTAGTGTCTGACACAATGCGAGATGGACACTGGTTCTTAGTAAATATGTGTTCATATTATCATTATTTTCGCTATTGTTGCTATAATTATGATCATCATTATTTTTATTGTTGGTGTTGTGTGTTGTATGATATAGTGATTTGAAATTTGATAAATGTCTCATTTTGAGGTTATTTGAGAAGGCTTGGTGTATTCTAATCTTAGGTTTGGGTTTGGTGGTGTCAGAGTAAAAAAAAGTTGAGAAAAAGGAAGTATATGGCAGAGAGTGATACTAGGTGCGGGCTTTGATTCCTTACTTCATAGCATTTCTATCTTTTCATGTGTCCTCGGGGAATTGGAAATGAGATAGTTGGAATTGATTCTTGCAATTTTGTGAGTAATTGGATTTTGCTGTTTCCCCTGATCTGGGATTTTCCTTTCGGATTTTTCTGTGTGGTGTGTCCACGAATTAAGAAGGATCGCCTTGTGCCATTTGGTGTCCGACTTCGATAGGATTTTCAAGGGACAAGATTACAAATGTAAATTCTGCAGTTCCAGAACTTGAAATGAGAATGGAGGACTTTTTAGACAAGTTATTCTTGTTTGGGTATCGGAAGTAATAAAGTTGGAATAAAGAAAATAAATGCATTGAAGAAGTGGGGATAATAAGTAAATGTGCTTTGGAGTTGAACACTGGGAAACTATTTCGCGTGCACATGACGCTAACCTTTTTGTGCAAATTTCACTGCACGGGTATTGAGGTTACAAATCATACATGACATTAGAAGAGAAGTTACTTTCATTTGCACACTGTATTTAGCCTTCAACTATAGTTTCTGGCCATTTATACTGCAATTGATGTCTTTTGACAGTCTATTCAGTTATTAGATATTTAGGAATGTGCAAGTTTGTAACAACTACATCTGCACAGCGATTGTTCTCATGATATAAGTGATTAATTAATTCATGTAATATGAATTACTTAATTATTCAGATGGCAACTCCAATGGCCCTCATGTTGGAGCTACTACTTGTTAGCTTCATCAAGGATTGCAGCCTGTGGTTGTGGTATGGGAAGACCTTTTTTTAAGACAGCCGGGTAAGTACTCAACCAGTGAATACCTGACTGGTACCCAACCAAAATATTACAAGACTAATAGTGCATACATAACCAGTCATAGAAGTACATCACCAACGAGTAAATCCATGCCCAAAAAACAACTACTAAGGAACCTATAAAGAACTTTAGATGGCAGGTCCTCTCCTCCTCTTGACAAGTGATTAGTTTATTTATTGATAAATAATATATTATTTCTTAGCGACACTTGGATGGCTACAATAGATTTTGAGTTATTTGGTATACACATTGTTGCAGTCTTCACCCAACCTTGGGACGGCAAAGGTTCCAGGTGGCTTGTGTGATAGACCTATAAATAAATTAAGAAGCAAGACACTTTATATAAGTGCTTAGTTAATTCAATTGATAATAAGTATTTAATTGTTTTGATGGCAATTTGATGGATATTGTTGGCTTTGAGCCATTTGTACCAATGTCTTTGTATACTCCAGCAACGTTTGCCCTTTGTTTGGGTGGGTGGTGGGGGCTGAGAAACATTACTTTCTTGCTTAATTTGAATGCAGTGAAGTTTATGAGCTAACAAAATGTAGATTTTTTCTCTTTCACGAAGTGTTTACTTTGCTCTTCTACTAGATTTCCTTAAAGTTGTTTGCATTGTGATCTCTTTATTTTCATTTGGTGACCATGTTACTGAGTTGTCCACATTATGTTCTTATTCTCTGCTAGATTGACTCAGAGATCTAGTTATTAGTTTTAGAGATATAGAAACCCTATATATGGATACATGACCCCTATATAAATATTTATTCCATTTTCTTGTAAGAAGAGAAACTAATTTTTTGACAGTAAGATGTAAGAACTTTTTAATAGATAAGGTTTCTTGAATTTCTCATCAGCTTCTATAATTTGTATTATTGCTTGGATAAAAAAGAAACCCTTAGATTCACACAAGAAAGAACTTGGACAGCTGAATTCCTTGTGATAGCTTTATCAGCATTTTTCACTTTGAGAAAGACAGCTTTGAACTGATTTCACTTTGAGAAAGACAGCTTTGAACTGATATTTTATCAATATTTTCCAATAGAAAGCCTTTTATAAATACATCCACTTAAGGATGCTGCTTTGGCATGGAACTCCGCAGTTGGTTTGGATTTGGCGTACCTATTGAATTAGGGAAAAAAAACTGTTCGCGTAAAAGTATTTCTTCAATGGGAATGTCGGTCCTTTTCATTTTTTGGCTTAATTTGTCAGAGATGAATGCAATTCCCTCTAGCAAATTGTTTTCTTCGTATAGACCCCCTGTATACTATGGGCATATGGAGGGTGCTCCTTCTTTATATGAGGAACTTAAACTGCACAGCCAAAGGTAGATCTACCTACATACTAACTGTCCATCTAGGTTTTATGGCATGGTCCTCTTATTCTCATAGCTATGTTGGGTAGGACTGTGATGCCAACATAGAGGGTTGACATCAGGTAGATAGCCGACCATAAACACCATCAATTATTTTGTTGACTTTTATTATGATCTATAGTGACCCATTCTGGTGGAAGAATGTGTAGAGGTGTTTTATTTTTCTTTTATGCAAGATCTCAAAATTAATGGTTCAATATGATGGCACAAATGCCACAAAAGCTTTAGTAGAACATTGCTTGAGAATAGTAGTTACACAATTTTTGCTGTCGCCAGAAAACTTTAGACAATATCTCCTAATCAATTGAATTGACACATTAAGCAGCCTCTAACTGATTAGGAGACAAATTCAAACCTGATGAATTGACACATGCAAAGTGCAAACAGCTTTTGACTTACATGGTGACCAAGTCAAACCTCATAGCCGAGCAAACCAATGTCATTTGTCCTATCTAATCAGACTATCTATGTGTCATATATGTCCTTCATTGCCTTAAGAAGCACTTTGTGAATTAGGAAGCTTTAATATCGAGCTGCTGCCTTAAGCAATGCTCTGACAATCTGAAGAACGTCATTTTTTTTTTAATTAGACCTGTTAAATTTTCTCTTCTGACCACCAACCCCCCACAACCCCCCCCCCCCCCCCCCCCCCCCCCCAAACAAACCTACCCCCTAAATTCCTCCCATGACTACTTTATCTGACCTTCCTCTCCAGGTTCAGACCATGACATTAAAGTACGAATTTAAAGTCCAACTTTTAGCCTATATTTCAGAAAGAAAAGGTTATCCCCTGTTCATTTGCTCTTTCCACATTTGACTGCTTACCTTTTAACATTAGATCGCCGTACAAATCTGATAAAATAGCAAATCTGATAAAATAGTTGATGAACAACTTCAGACTTGCCATGTTTAGGACTTAG
The DNA here is from genome assembly GCA_029216955.1 of Iris pallida. Classification (NCBI taxonomy): domain Eukaryota; kingdom Viridiplantae; phylum Streptophyta; class Magnoliopsida; order Asparagales; family Iridaceae; genus Iris; species Iris pallida. The sequence goes on along the minus strand of JANAVB010016599.1, from coordinate 11,276,893 downwards.
ACCAGAATGCTATTTTTTTAAATATTATATTAATTTATGAAAAAATTGGGTGTGTTTATAGGATGTGGCCAAGGGACACTAATAAGCTGCACCTGATTTTGCTTTCCTGGACTACTCTATAATTCCGTCGTCATACTCCAGAAGATTTATTTTCTCCAATGTCCTTACTTGCTACTTTCAGGTTGTGGATCTTGTGAGGAGAGCAGTTCCCCTTGCACTGGCACCTGAGAATGACCCAAGAAGAGAAGAGCTAAAGCAGCTACAGAAGAGGAAGGAAGAGATCGACATGCTTGCACACAAGCAAGTCCGCTGCATTCTATGGTCAGGACTGGGATTCTTTGTGCTTCAGGTTGGCCTCTTCTTCCGCCTCACTTTCTGGGAGTTCTCCTGGGATGTTATGGAGCCGATTGCATTCTTCACAACCACGACTGGCATTGTCGTGGGATATGCATACTTCCTCTTCACATCAAGGGATCCGACATACCAGGATTTCATGAAGAGGCTCTATCTGTCAAGACAAAGAAAGCTGTCCCAAAGACAGAACTTCAACATGGAGAGGCTTAAGGAGCTCCAGAAGCATTGCAAGCATCCTTTAGAGACGGAAGACATTGAGCTCGACACAGTCCCTACACTCCATAAAGACTGATCCTGAAATATTAAGCTACCTTTTTTTTTTTTTCTAATTTACAAGTAACCACCAGATCCTTTTATCTGCTTCTGGGGTACTATTTAACATCCTATGGTACTGCCCGGTTGTAGAGCAGCTAACAATTTTTGTTGTCCTAGAAGCTTTTGATTGCTGCTCACTATCAGAATTTTCGGTTCATAAGTGAGAGGCAGCCTTTTGATTTTCTTGCAGTACATTGTACCGAAATCTTTATACCAACCAAGTATTAGCATTTCCCCTCGTTTCATCTTAATATTCAACTTACTTCACTGAATAGTTTCATACTTCTCCTAGGTGACAATTATTGAAACTTGCAGAACTAAATATGTTTGCAACAGGTTTTCTCCTGCTCAAGGTGGCAGTCTGGAAAGAAATTGAATATAACTGCAATTATTTTCTTTTAATAGTTATGCTTTTACTTTCAGATCCAAAGACAACAGAAAGTCATAGTGGCCACAATACAAGTAGAATTGGCTTCCTTAGATGATGTTGATGGCTTTGGAGGAGTGTTTCCAAAAAGAAAAAAGGGTATGGGATGAGGAAGTTAGGAGCACGGAGGAAAAGAACAGAAAAAGTCTCTTGAAGTTTTGGCAATTCTCTAGGAAAAAGAGTTTTGAGAGTTCTCATCTACCATTGGGTCCTGTTTACTGTGTCCTGTGAAAGGGAGTTGCAGTCGAAGTTAATCAAATTGAGTAAACCAGTAGGTCAGTTCCAATTCAATAAATCTTTGTTATTTACCTCGCAAAAGCACAGGTGATCATCCTGATTGTCATAACAAGAGCTGAACAAGGTCAAGGTGAAAAGAAACTTTGACCCGTGTCTCATTTTCCACCCACCAGCACTAACTCACTCAGCGGAAGCTATTTCACTCTGCCACTGGTCAAAAAGGGTGAATCATATTGAACAAAGAACCACGAAAAAGGTGATTCATATCGAACGAAGTATGTTAACAAAATCCTTCTTTGAATGACCCGTTCTTTGTTTTTTACTTATGAATCTTTCTAGTTTTTATTGATCATTTTTACATATTCATTAATGAAGTATGACCAAAATGTTCTAGAAGATTATGGATTTAAAGTTAAATAAGTTAATATGCTTCTACCAATTAATGCCTTTCTTACATATTAAGAGATTTAATGGATCAGAAGATGACAAGGTTTGCTGTAGGTATTGAGCAGGACCAAGTGATTTCCCTAATCATGCGTTAGTGGATAGGGATTTATGGATGTAGGTTTCAAATCAACTGCTAGTCCATCTAGACTCCTAAGACCATCTCCAATGGTGATTTCTAAAATTGAGTTCTTATCCTACTTGGCATTGTACTTTAAGGAGATTTCTATCCTAGTTGGAAGAGTTTCTACGTAGAAATTGTATACATACAAAAAATGTTCTCCAATGGTTCTCCATTTCTATTCTATGTGTCACATAGTAAAAGGACCAATTTAATGGTGTGAGACCCAATAATAATTGTCATGAGAGATAGGAGAATTTCTATGAGAGTTTCTACATGTAGAAACCCTCCTAGAAAGTTTCCATCCTACATCATTGCCACCTAGGATAGAAATGGTGATAGAAATCACCATTGGGAGAAGCTTTTTCTAAAATGGATTTCTTCCATAGAAATAGGGAAGATAGAAACCCCCATTGGAGAAGTCTAAATCACAGACCGATTTAGAATCCCACCTACAATATCGTGTCCATTCCCATTAAATAAAAGGGTTATTTAGTTTTAGGATATCCTACAATATTAAAAACTTGTGTTTAGATAATATGGCTCTCTGTCTTAGTTGATTTAGCTGGTCGTCAAAATGGAGGCCTGAACGCAAATTTAGAATATTATACGAGACCCTAAAACTAAAACAAAAATATGTAAGAATTGTGTGACTTGAATTATTTAGTTTTGTTATACCAATCGAGGATAAGGCTTGCAATACTATTGTTTGTTTCTATCATGATCTCAGTAGCCGCACAACCCTCATGACGGCAGTTTCAGTGGGAACGATTTCATGGACAACGTGTTTTGTCAGATGTTTCTCGTCCTAGTCGTACTGTTGAATGCTTGTAACTCTACCGTCAGGAGGGTTGTGTGGTTGATGAGATCATGATAGAAGCAAATCTAAACCTAACCCTACCCTAACAATGTCACAAGTCTAATTCTCGATTGGTCATGAAAAAAACTAAATAATCCAAGTCACACGACCTTTACATTTTTGGTTTAGTTTTAGGGTCTCGTATAATATTCTAAATTTATCTATAGGCCTGATGGTCACTATAAGTCAAGGCCTGATGATCACTATAAGTCAAACGTTAGGAAGAACTCCAAACCCTCTTATGGACAATATAAAAATATAAACGCAAATTTACAGTATTGCGATACCATAAAACTTAATAATACTAAATAAAATTACACTTGGACATAGTATGTTTATCAATCTCAATTACTCTTCTTCAAAATATATGCAACATTCGGTCGGCGAGAATAGGGGTGAGCATTCGGTTAATTCGGTTCAAACCGAACCGAATAACCGAAAACCGAATTGGACCGAAAACCGAATAAGCAAAACCGAACCGAATTGGCGCATAACCGAATTAAATCGGTTCGATTTTTGGTTTATTCGGTTTTTCAATTTTTCGGTTTATTCACACTTTTTTTTGTTAACATATATATATATATATATATATATATATATATATATATATATATATATATATAAACTAAATTTTTTTATTCGGTTTTCGGTTTTGGACCGAAATCAAAACCGAAAAAGAAAATTTTGTATTTTCAAAACTGAAACTGAAACCGAACCGAACTTTTTTTTAAACCGAACCGAATCTCTTATTCGGTTCTGTTCAATTTTCGGTCCAAAACTGAATAATGCTCACCCTAGACGAGAACAATTTTCAAGCAAAGCAGATGGATGGTATTTTTGGCTTCCAAGAAGTATCAGATATGCAACTGACCAATCCTTCACTTGTGTGTGAATTCAATATCAACATGGAACTTTGATGCGTTTCTGAAAGAAGCAACATGTAAATACAAATTTTATCCATGTAAATAGAATTTAAAAGATGTCAAATGATGTTTATGTTAGTGTTGCCATGTTCGTACCGTGGCGTGTGTATCTGTGTGCGAGCCTTGACGACTACTGCGATGGCGTCTCTTCTTTGGACTGCCTGACCTTCTCACACCCACCATCGCATTTGGGGACCTCCATCGGTGAAGGGCTACAGAAGTCGCCGTAGTCATGGTTGGATTATGAGTCACTACCGAAAAGGCACCTCCATAGACGATGGTGTCTCTTCTTTTGTTGAATTTATATCTAGGTTATTTATTTTATCTTTTCCTTGCAATAAGGGAATGTGATTCTTGAATCTATCTAAAAAAATTAAAATATGTACTAAAGTTTGGAGAAATAGTGTCTTTTGTGAATAAATCTCGTACTAAACTTTTTCTTTTCTTAAGGGGCCTTTGGTATGCGAAATCCTATATAGCTGAAAATCTTATATTCCTAGAAATCAAATTTTCGGGTATCAAATGCATGAGGAATTTAGATTACTTGGTCTTTATCTAATATTTTCGGAAATAATTCATGTACAACAATATAATTTTTTTTTTATTGCTATTAACTTATACTTAGCGGTGTGTCGCATTTATAAACAAAAGCTACCGTAGACTAGTTGGTTTAAGACATTGGTCAATTATTTGTAGATGAGGTAATAATTTAATATGAGAGGATCTTGGTGCTAAGTAGACATTACAAATTTACCATTATCTAATAACATTACAAGCACAAAAACTTAGGAAGGCTATGATGTCCAAGAGACACTAGCTTGCCAAAAGATCTAGAGGCATGTTAAATTTTGTAAACCCTCGCATAGAAAGTACACGTAGTTGGTAAATGGGCTAATGGTAAGCATAGTTTGTAGTATTGGCCGATATCAATAGTATTTGATATGTCCCGATTCGATACTGACTGCCAGCAATATCGATTTTGGGGCCTCTTTTCTCGTCAATTAGGTAGAGAAGATTGAAAAAAAACCAATCAGAAGAGGCGTAACATAGTAAGTTTGTAAAAACATGTAAAATAAAAAATAATAATTTATCGCATGTAACCAATCAGTAAAGATAACTATTATTTCATTCAAGTTTAAACAAGACATAAAATACTTAAATTATGGCTAAATCTATAAAATATATTATTTTTTTTCTAAATTTTTAATATTTTGTTAATAATTACTTTCTTTCTGATAAAAAAAAATTCGATATTCCGATATGAAAGTGCCGTTACACCCGATACCGGAAGGGTTCGATACCGACACTGCGAACCTTGTGATAAAGGTGTCTATAAGCCATTGGAATTTGTGGCCTACAGATTGGACGTTCTATAGGCCACAGCTCCCAATAGACCTGTCAATTGGGCCGGGCCGGTCCAGCCCGACATGAGTCCGGCTCAAAAAATTGGCCCATGTGCCGGCCCGGCCCGATTAATCATGGGCGCGGGCCGACCCGGCTCCGTATATTGGGTCGTGCCGGGCTACATATATCGGCCCATAACATAGGCCCGGCCCGAAGCTCGGCCCGGCCCACCCAAATAAATAAGAATCAAGTAGTTTCTATTTCAAAAATGATTGTTATTAATATTTAGAAAACTTAATCATGTTATTATGTTATGTTAACTACGTAAATATATGTGATTGTTGAAAAACATATATGAAAACATGTTGGATGTTCAATCTTTTGTGTTTAAAAAATGATTGTAATTAATATACAAAAAATTTGAAAAGAAGAACGAAAATGAATGCCCAAATTTTACGTGCCAATCAAGACCCGGCACGGCCCAGCCCGGCCCGACCCGAAGCCCACTGTGCCGTGGGTCATGTGCCGGACTTGGCCGAGATTTTCAACCATTGGTCCGGCCCGCTACAATTCATGGGCCCAAGAGGTCCGGGCCCAGCCCACCCAATTTTTTTGCCGGGACGGCCCGGCCCACTTGACAGGTCTAGCTCCCAATGACTTTGGTACTAGGTTTATACAAGCAAACAAGTCAGCTTTCGCACAAGTTTTTTTGGTGGTATCGAATTGAATGAGAAGAATTATATTCAGCAAAGACTCCAGTTGTATCTGGTATCATCAACCAATTGGGACCGGATAACTTGGAGACACTGAGGATGACGATGACATCGTACTAGAGTTCTAATACCATAAAATAGATCAACAATATTGAATGTATTGATAAATAATGTAAAAAGTCATAAAATTATGGATATATATAGATGAAAAAAAATTCGGTATATATATAGGAAAAGGAATGCGTATATATATAGGAGATATGCAAAGATAGATTTGAATTTAATTTCAGTCCTAAATCTGATTATATCTTAACAGGTACTTAGGAGTTAAAATTATGTAGTTGATCGCTTTGTGACTCACCATATCGAGTATGTTGTCTATGTAGTTTTCTTTGGTGTAATTTGATGAATTATTTTAGCACCAAATTTGAGCTTCTGAAGCCTATTAGTTGGCCTGCATGGGTGAAACAAAAAAAAGCTATTGTTTGGGGCTTAATATCACGGGCTTAGTATTTTTGTTAACTTCGATCCGTGCGACGCACAAGCTTCCTACTCGAAGTCCCGTGTCAACTTTTCCGAACCCACTTAGCTAGATCGCTAAGGCGATATTAAGAACAATGTGGAACAAAAGAAAGATTGGAAGTATGAAAACTTCACTATACTAGAAAGAGATTACAACTTTGGATGACGAGGAACAAACGAGGCCTTCCACTTATTTATAGTGTCCATAGGGCTTACAAGAAACTTCTGAAAACATAATATTCCAGAGATTATTCTAGAAAACTCTAGAATCTAGATACTTATAATGAGGCTTCTAAAACATCTAGAAAGATCATGAGTCTTCATGAAAGATTCTGAGTCTTCCAGAGGATTCCACCATCTTCTAAAATATTTTTGAGTCTTCCAGAGGATTCCACCATCTTCTAGAAAGTTTCGGAAGCTTCCAGCATAACTTCAGTCCGTGGAGGGTTACGCAAACCCATCCCGGTGGGGTACAACAAATTAGGCGTGACATTCTCCTCCACCTGTTTCGTCGATGCCCTCGGCGACGGGTGCACCAAGTCTCTGGACGATGTCCACTCTCGTAGGCATGATCGCTGCGCATCGTCCCTTCTTTGTGCATCTCGTGCGATGCCTCCCAGACTTGTCCATCTTCTCCTCAAGATCGGAAGCAAACTGGTGCGCCGCACTAACTCTAGCCATGGTCTGTGCCTTCCTCGGCATAGGATGAGTCTTGTGCGGGCTATCAAGTCGCCGATCCCCCTCGTCTCGTGGTTGCACATGGTTCTGTACACCTCCGCGCATGCAAGTCCCATTATAATCATACAATTTATACCATATAAACAATTTCTTCCTAGTACTTGTACACAATATGAAAAAAATGTTTGTTTATTTCTATATGAAATAGTATATACAAACTTCTCCATTATGACTGAAATTTTCTACATTCAAAGGCGAATCAACTGATGTCTATTCTTCCAATTTCAATTAATATTTCAGATAATCTGGATGTTCATCTCCTGTACTATTTGATGACAGAATTATTATGGCGAGTTGCTGGTCCTTTCTCACGAGATCTACCACTCCCTTTTCACGACTACGAAGGTTAAAATTAATATTAATATTATTAATATTAATATTAATATCAATATTTATATTAACATATAACATTAAAAATTTGGATAATTAATTTTTTGGTTTAGTATTTGCCATGTCAGCTGACATGTCAGACGTCACGTCAATTGCCAAGTAAGGAATGATATTTTAGAGGTACGAACATCATTACTCCGACTGTAAATGAGTTTGTGAGTGTCTATGAACTAAATGCGTTTGTGAGTTGTGTGAATGGAGTGTTAGGATTCACATACTTTGATAGTTAGGGTTGTATAACTTCTTTGTGATGTACCTTAGAGTTAGGACTCATAAATAAAAATTAGAGTTTCAAAACTAATTTCATATGAATCTAACACCAATTCCAAATCACCATTTTCATCAATTTTATCAACTTCATTTTATTTCATCGTCTTTTGTTTTAGGTTTGCATGTTGTTTGTCGATGACCTAGTATTTGTTCACTAGGTATGGAGGTTGAATCAAAAGAGGTTACTGATGACGGTGTGGAGGAGGATGAAGGACTAAACATGAATGTTGGATTTTAAGTTGAGCTCTTTAGTAGATTTCTTTTTTTGTACCAATTAAGGCATAGATGGGTTTATATAATTACATGTTAGTATCTAGGAGTTTGGGGGTAGAACAATGGAATTCCATAATTTTGTTTTTGGAATAACTTTTCATCAAGTCTCACAATAGATGATCTTTGGTAAGTGTATCCTAGAACCGTACATGCGATAATCTTCAATATGGGTAATAGTGTATTTGTATGTCGCGTAGTTTGTGATATTAGCTACGTACTCAACTAGTCATATTCTAGGAGCAGGACTTTACAATATCTAGAAGTATACTCACTTGACCTTAATATATATACTTGTTTTTCTTATCTTAGAAGCATTTTTCTACTGGATTTTGGCATCCTATAAAGGTTTTAACAAGGCACCCACATCGTGATGGTCATACCCCTAGATATTTTCATCCTAAAGAAATATCGACATATATTCACCTTTTTTCGATTATGATTTTTTCCAATAGGTTTTTCTAATATTAAGGTTTAGGTGAATTCCATCTATATCTGTATATTTCTACAAACTTACGTCAATCTCATTCCAGAAGATTGATGTTGATTATTCCTGAAGACTGTTGCTGATCATTATTGAAGACTGACACGGATTATTATTGAGCTGTACACACTCAAGGAGGAGTTTACAATTACTTTGTAAGCACCTTAGATTAATTGATCGTGCCAACTACAACAAAATAGGTATATCATATTCTTAATGATCTACTAGGATCATATTTTGTATATATATATATATATATATATATATATATATATATATATATCACTAATATAGGTGAGGAAAAAATGCAGAGAGGCATCCTCAGGACTCCTCCGGTGGGATCGCCGCGGCTCGGCGCGGCCCCCCCCCCCCGCTTCTCTTCGTGGCCGGGTGGCAGGTCCCCCCCCCACGGCTTCTTCCCTCACCCCTCCTCTCGGAGGCCCCCGCTCGTCCCGCCGCCAACGCTTCGGTTGGCCGGCATCCGCCCGGTCGCTCCACCTCGGCGCCGTCGTCTTCCTGACGTTCGCCCTCCACCCCTCTCTCCTCCCCCACCCTCCCCATCGGCGCCGTCGTCGTCCCCGGCGTCGTCGACGCCTCCGGGCTCGGTGCCGGCTGCTCGGCCCCCCTCCGTCGGCTGTCCCCCGTAGAGCCCCTCCGACCCCTTCACTGCTCGGCCCCCCGCCGGGGTCGCCACCAGCTCCGCCTGGCTTGGCCCCGGTGCCCCCCCCAGCTGCTCCTCCCGCAGTATCGCCCCCCTCCTCGGCCACGCCCGGTCCTCGTCGGGCCTCCCATCTCCCCTCCTCTTCCGGTTGGGACCTCCCGACGGATATGTTGGCGCTCCTCCCCTCTCCGGATGTGGCTCTAGTTCCTCCGCCGGTGGACCTGCTCGCCTTCTTCCCCTCGCCGGCGGCCGGCTGCTCCTCGCTCGTACAGTCGCTTGCTCCCGCCCTGCTCCTCCCTGGCGTGCCCTAGCCGCAACCGTCACCCCCTCCCCCCTCCCCTCTCATCTCAGGCGTCTTCCCCCCTCCCCGGCGTTGCTTTCGCCGCCCGGCCGTGCCCCCCATCCCGTCCGGTCCTCCGGTTCTGGCCTCCCCCTTCGTCGGAGGCGGTGACCCCTCTCCTCCCCTCCGGTCTGCGCGCCTCCTCGCGCAGAGCCCCCCTCCAGGCTGCGTGCCGTGGGTTAGCCCCCCCCTCTGGCCTCTCCCCTCGCCGCAGGGGCTGCGGCCCCCGCCGCCGCCCCTCGCCGTGCACGGTCTCCTCCTCGCCGTTCTGGCCCCCCCGCCGGAGCGCTGGCTTCCCTCGCCGGAGATCCCTCGGGGCCCCCCCCACCCCCCCCCCCGCCCGGTCAACGCTGTCATCTCGGGATCAGCGGGTCGCGCTGCCGCCTCGGGCGCAGCTCCCGCTGGGGCAGCGCTCTCGGGCAGTGCTCTCCTCGGGCCCCGCGCATTGGGCCACGTGCCCCTCCACTTTCGAAATTTGATTTTCGAATTTTATTCTTCTGTCTGTTGGGTTTTTTGGTTCCCGCGTTTCCCAAAAAAAAACAGTTTCTCTTTTCTTAATGGGTATTTTGGGTTTCGGATCCCCTTCACTTGTTGTAGGAACTCGGGCTATCTCCCGGTTCCAACTGCTCTTGTTTTCTCTTTCAATGAAGGCCTTAGCCATTGTTAATATATATATATATATATATATATATATATATATATATATATATCACTACCCCAATTCTAGATAGGGTTATTTTTGTCATTTTATTTTATTTATATAGTGGGTGTATTTATTTAATTAATTAAATATGATGGTTGCATTTATTGTTAGACTAGCCTATTTATTGGACCCTTGATTAGTGATCCTATTTGGACTTGTCATGACACTTGGACCCACATTTTAGGTTGGACACAACTAGACTTATTTAAGTCATAATAGGTCATGAATAGGTTTAGAACTAATCAACCACTTAGGCTAGAAACTCTCCTAGATTAACTTAAGTCTTCATGACAACTAAAGGGACATAGTGGACATTTTTTATAGGCCTTTAGGGCTCCTAATATGGCCGGCCATAGCAAGTAGAGAGGCTCATTCCACACTTCTCATTTTGGAGCTCCAAAATCCTAGTTTGGTGCTCTCCAAAAATCATTCTCATTTTCCATTAATTCCTCCACCAAAATCACTCCAATCTCTCTCAAATCTTCACCTATTCTTCATCCAAGAAGTCTAGGAGCTTGGAGTCCAAGGAGCACAAGAAGAGGAGGCCAATAGCTTGAGGGATTGTGTCCTACTTCTCATTTGTGTCCACCTTGGTGCTACATTGAAAATCCATCACCTAATAGGTATACTACTTGTCTTTTTTCCTAGTTTAGACACTATTTCATGCATGACACTATTAGAAAACTCACCTATGGACTAGAGGAACCCATAGGAGGAAGAGCATGGGTCTAATGACCATGTTGGTAGAAGTTACATAGGCTTTTTGTACCATTTTTTAGAAAAACCCGAGAATGATACACCAAGTGTTTGTTATTTGGTTTGATAGACTAAATGGACATGTGAATGATGTATGTGGCTAGAAATGTGTCCACAAACTAATAGGTTGTATCATGTTACACTAGGACACAGAGTCAATTTGGAAATTTTACTCCTCCTACACTTGTCACAATATGTCACATTTCACATAACATATTACACTAGCTGGACACCACACTATTTAGCTTCTAATTGTTATTTTAGACATGCTCATGTGTTGTGGCATGAATAGGACAAGGTTTGGTATAGGTATCATGAGAGTATCAGAGTTTTAGTACGATAGTAGCATGGTGCACACGAAGTGCTTGTGGAAATGCATGCGTGCATGTGTATACACCTATAGTGGTATCCATATGTGCATAGGTGTGCATGTGTATAGTGTGTGTGGCCTACACATGTAGGTTTGTGCATGTATGTGTGTGTGCTATAGCGTAATGCATATGTGAATGATAGTGTGCATGTGTTAGGGTGTACATACACCTATATGTACATGTATACAAATATGTGTGTGTTGTGATAGACTAGTGTGTAGGTGAATACCCATTTGTGTATGTTGCATCCTATGCACACATTGTGTACGTATGCATATGTGGGGTTGTGAGAATAGGGGAGGGACAACAGGTCCTGTGTATAGGAAGTGTGTCCCTATGTATTTGTGTAAATGTGTCAATGTAGTGGAGGTAGTGTAGTGTGATTAGAGTGTCCTAGTGATAGTGTGTGTGTGTGTGTGTCACGACCCGTACCCTAGAGTAAGGGCACGAGAAGTGGGTACGTCCAGCCTACGCCGCAGTGTCGGCGGTAGAACGCTGTTCTAGGTCAAACTATAACTAACATAATATGAATACTCTCCATAAGGAGGCCAACACAGAGGTATAACTCAATCACAATCTATAGATAGAAATGGTACGATAAAATAGATAAGGAAATCCTCAACTGAGGTACAACAGAAACTAAAAACAAGTCTCAACATCTCTACAACATACAACTCTGAAACAAAGACATAAGCTAAACATGAAAGGAAAATAGTCTAAGCTATCTACTCTATACAAGGTATCATCCTGAGCAGCTGCCTGAACCTCGCCAGGGGTCCAGGTCGCGAGTGTCATCTAGGCAAGCTCCAAGTAAGGGGGGTGCAGGGTTCCTCATCATCCTCTGTAAAATTTTCAACAGGTCCAGTCAGGACGGGAGCGAGCACAAAACATCTCACGCAGTTCATATCGAGTTAGGAAATATAAAGCATGCAATAGAGTAAAGTACATGAAACGCTGAAGAAGAAGATATATGAAATGTAGTAGAGATTTTATCACAGGAAATATCTAAATATGATAAGTAAGAACTGTAAGGAACATGTGATTTTAGAGTACAATCTGGTTATGTAAACGGGCTAGGAAAATGCAATGGTAACTCCATTGTACGTGGGTGTACAATAGACATATACAATAGTTATACAATGTTGTACAATAGGATTTGAGTACATAACCAATTCTACTCCCCCTCCCCAATCAATACACAAGGATCCACTCCCGTTACGTTATCTTGCACAATAGTGTACAATGTTATACAATAGATGTACAATAATATACAATAGATGTACAATGTTATACAATGGTTGTACAATGTTATACAATAGTGTACAATGTCTATCCCTGGAACTCATGTGATACTGAGAGTACAATATGCACAAGGAGTATACAAGGATATAGGTATTCAATAAATACAATATGGAAGTGAAACGCACATCACAATATGTATCTAGTGAATACAAGGGGATAACATCCCAAAAGGAGATCCGTATAGTACTAATCCGTGATAACAATCGTGTCAGCATCAAGTACAGTAATCTAGAGCAAGAATGTAAATCCAGACAAGTATGAAAAGATCAGAGAATGTACTCGCCTCGTATCTGAATGTCTGAAGTAAATGTACTGTCCGAGATGAGATACCTGACTCCTAGTTAGAGCAACACAAGTCAAGATGTATACAGAGGGTGATATATGAAATGTACAATGCATCTGCATGCTGTCTAGGTCAAACTAGGCTAAAGTCGACACTTGGTCAACTCTAGTCAACCACACTAGTCAACCTAGGTCAAGTCCTAGCCCAAACAAGTCTAACAAGTCTCACTAGGCCTAACCAAGCCTAATCTAGCAATCACACACCAATCACAAGGCTATACAAGCCAAACACAAGCCATCACATTCAACATTATTCATAAGAGAAAGGAAGCTAACATGTAGAGCTATGTGTGTGTGTGAACATGGAGGTGTACATGAAAAGAGAAATCAACACTAGCTATGAGTTTACACTACACATGGCACAAAACTAACCATCTACATTACACAAGTATTTATACTTAGCATGTATGGCCACAAGTTACATCTATATACCTATACTCATAGGGGGTTAGAGAGAGGTGTAAATAGGCAAATATCCTATCTATTGCATTCCACATAGATATACTCTCACACATATATATAAAAAGAAGAAGGAACTCAATTCATTGCCTTTCCTAATCTCAGTTTTTAACATAGAACTTGAATTTGAAATGTTAACAAAATAAGGAAGAACAATGTGAAGAGTTAACTAGTGCAAGACAGTGGCATGGTGTGTCAATGTGTGTATAAAACATAAATTGTGCGTGTAAGACATGAGGGTGTGTAGGTGTAAGTGTCACATGGAAATATGCAGGAAAATAGTGAAGAGGTGGCTGTGTTCAGGAATTACTTGGGAGGAACATGTAAACTAGTGTGTGTACATGGCAAAGTGCAGGAATTAACAAATGTGACAGTGAACAGTGTCACATGGAAATATGCAGGAAAAAGTGACAGTGAAAAGGAGAATGTGTGTGTGCAGCCTGAAAATTGTGTGTATAAGAATGTAGCTGTGTGGTGAGGCAAAGCAAAGTGTATGTGTGTGCTAAACAGTGAGGGGAGTGTGTGAAGAAATCAAGAGTGTGTACACAGGAATACCTACCCATGTGCAGGAATCCCAAAGCAGTGAAAGAACACACAAGAGAGGAAAACAATTACAGGTGTATATGCATGAGTGAGTGAGGGAAAAACAGAAGATGCAAATGTGTGAGGTTACAATAGGAAAGGAGTTCAAATCTTTAACTAATAGTCTCAGGTTTCTGACCCAAGGGAAACTCAAGTATTGCTAACATCTAAGTTCTCAGTTTTCATTTGAAAACTGGAACCAACCTAACTTGATTTCTCAGTTATAGCAATAGGGAAAATCTCAGTTTTTATAAATAACTGAAATCTCAGTTAACATTCAACCTAGTTTTAAACATAGGAATCTCAGATTTTACCCTTTCAGTTTTCAGGTTATTCAAGAAATCAACTCACATGTGATGTGTATACATGTACAGGTGATAGGAATATGCATAACATGTCTCAGGTATTTGAAATGACAGTACAACATATACCAGTTTCCAATCTCAGGTTCTTAGGATTTAAACTCAGGTTTTGATAAATCTCAGGAAGTTTATATAGTTCAAAACAGTGCACAAATCATGAATGTTCAGTTGATAGGAACATAATCTCAGGAAGTTGGAAAAACTGGAAAACAGGAACAGTGTTAAAGGGAAATCAGTGAAGTCTAACTAACAATGTGAAAACTGGAAATGTAATTGACAAGTTATAGGAATCAACCATTCAAACTCAGTTCAGTTGTAGTTTAAGGAAAAGGAATCAGTTTATGAAGTTCAGAGACTTCCTTCTCAGTTTTTGAAAACTGAGAACTAAACTTAGTTAACAGGCAATGGCAGTTCAAGAATTAAAACTGGAACTATATCAACCAGTGACAGTTAGCCTTCAACCAATTTCCAGGTTACAATATAGGGACCAAATTAGTCTAACAATTAACTGGCAATTTGATTAATGGTTTAATGAAGAAGCAATCCAATTTAAACAGAAAAAAAATCATTTGATAGGGTGACAGTGAACACATGGCACCAAACCAACTACCAAATTCCTCTACACACAAACCCAAGCCCATTTCCACTTGCCAAGACTAAGCTAACACCATTTATGATATGTAGGTTCAGTACATTGAGAATTTGCTAGCAGGAATAGGAATTTAAACTGTAGAAAAAAAAACTGGAAATGTAACAGTTAATCACAGGGAGTGTTCTTCCCTGTTTGAAATCAAAACATCCCAATCATCAATCAAAACCTTAAACAAATGTGTATATCTAATCTAACATAGATCATATATCATATTTAGGATCAATTAACAATCATTTAAACCTATTAAAACATTAAAATCGATTTACAACAATCAGAACAACACAGAGAACACACACGCACACACAGCTGACCAGTGCACACGAAATAACGTGTCCGACACGACACGAGGACTCGTGAAATTTGACGAGCCTCGTGTCAGTCAATGCCTCAACACGTGTACCAAAGATCTCGTGGCCACGTGGCGTGTGCACTGCACAGCAAGCCCCGAATAGCAGGGCATGAACAGTGTCGCGCGCGCGCAGCCCATACACGCGTGTACGTGTCCACAAACCGACACGACGCAACACGAAAACATGCTCAGAGCAATGGAATCACAGAAGCGAGGTAAAACCCTAATTTTCTATTCAAATAGAAATCACAAACTCATACGAAATGCCCATTGGGGCATTTCATCAAACACCCACTGCACCACACTGATACGTGTCCAGAATGGACACGAAACGACACAAAAACTTGGGAAACCCTATTCCTATAGTTTGGCTAGGGTTAGGGCAACCTAGAAATGATTTTTACAGAATTTATAATGGGTTAGAGAAGGTTATACCTAGTGGTGCACCAAGCTCCAAAAACACACCAAAGAAGAGATCCTTTCAAGCTCCAAAACTCCTCAAATTGTGTGCCCCCTGTCAAATCTCAATCCCAACAGCAAGAAATCACTATTTAGAACCTATAGGAATTTACTAGAGGGAAAAAGGAGCTAATTTGGATTTTCTATGAATTTGTGAAGTTGGAACATTACCTCTTTTCTAAACTTGATGAACCCTAATGAAAGAGGCTATCCCTAAAAATTTGGGAGGATATAAATAGGGGGTGGGGATGAGTGTTGGCTGCCAATAAGTTAGGGTTAGGGTTTAGGATGAGTGGCTAAGGTTCCTCCAACAATTTCTAGGAAATCCAATGGCTCATAACTAAAGTAGCCTCTTAAACCTTTAGTCTAAAATATCTTTCAACAATATCTAGATATTTCACTAAGGTAATTACTTTAATGAAACCCTCTAACTTAGTCTCTAGGGTCATGATTAGCAATCTAGATTAGGCTAACTTCTAGGTCAAGACTCAACAATTTAACTAACACATATTTAATTAATATAATTCACAAAATCACAAAAGTGTTAAAATGACTAAAATACTCCTAGGCTAAAAAGTAGAAATATGAAATCCTAACCACATGATTAGGTCTCATTGGTCATGATTAGTCTTCTAGGTCATGTATGACTAATGTTACACTAGCAAAACACCAATTTACATTTCACTCAAATAAATAGTTTTAAAATAACTAAAAATCACCAAAAATCATATCATGACTAAAATCAAATACTTTAATGATTTAAAATACAAATTTTCAAATTTACCCTTATTTTGGAAAAGTGGGTGTTACAAGTCTACCCCCCTTAAAAGAATTTCGTCCTCGAAATTAAGATGGTCGTACTTCTTCTAGAGTCTCGTCCCCAACAATCATAGTCTCTGAACTACCTAAATCATACAATTTAAAAGAACGGCATACAGGGTCATGGCATACGGTGGCAGTTGAAGATCCCATCTAGGTATACTAGTCAAGCTAAACCAAAACGGTCATAGGATATCAAAACATACAAGCAAGCTGGGTGCTAAACTGGAATAGTTACAGAAACAACAATCACCAAGGCTGTAAGGCGGTCTACCATCCTATATAAAACTGGTAAATATAAACAACAGAGAACCAGCTACAAGGGTCCCTATTCTAAAGCCAGGGCTATACTATCATTCCTAAGATAAAGGCCTAATCATAACTCATCAAATCATCATACTAAGAAAGAGTAATAACTAATAAAATCTACAAGGAATTAGACTAGTCAACTAAAGTTATCCCTACTCCTAAGTTATTTGATGATGGAAACAATTTTTTTTTTTACAGAAAGGAAATGAAAGAGGTGATACTTTAAAAACCTTCAAGATATAATCTGATAATCACATGCGTCTGTCCAGAATCATGATACTCAGAATCCTCGCCACGCTAGTAAGCAAGGCTGCAATGAACGGTAGGGTTCATAACTAGGGTATGCATCTCTATGATCAAGTCGTCTGGAATCCTCGCTATGCCGACTAGTATAGCTGCGAGAAATTCCAATCTCATGATCAAGATATGTACATCCGAAGTCAGGTCCCTATGTTCTTGCCACGCCGGCTAATATAGCTGCGGTAAATTCTAGGTTCCATAATAAAGTAGACGTTTTACCATCCCTGTTATTTCCGTCAACATATGTTATCAGAAGATACCGTAACTCGGGTCATAAAATTCATCTCGATAAGAAAATCAAATCAACAACGATTTATCAAAATCAAATTCAAATATCAAGGAGTAAGGGTAAATCAAACAAGAGAAAAGAATTTCAAATTTGAAGTTCAGAATGAG
This sequence comes from Iris pallida, assembly GCA_029216955.1. Lineage (NCBI taxonomy): Eukaryota > Viridiplantae > Streptophyta > Magnoliopsida > Asparagales > Iridaceae > Iris > Iris pallida. Next base: position 11,259,320 of record JANAVB010016599.1, on the reverse strand, counting down.
ATTCTCAAGGGCATCCCAGGAATCTCTCAAGGAATTCTAACTGTGATTGAGTACCCCAAAATATTCTACTCCTACTGCAGGCTGTAGTGATACTCTAGTTCGAATACCACTACATAAACTCGACCTGCATGGGCCACCACTAAAAACGTGTCACGACCCGTACCCTAGAGTAAGGGCACGAGAAGTGGGTACGTCCAGCCTACGCCGCAGTGTCGGCGGTAGAACGCTGTTCTAGGTCATGACTATAACTAACATAATATGAATACTCTCCATAAGGAGGCCAACACAGAGGTATAACTCAATCACAATCTATAGATAGAAATGGTACGATAAAATAGATAAGGAAATCCTCAACTGAGGTACAACAGAAACTAAAAACAAGTCTCAACATCTCTACAACATACAACTCTGAAACAAAGACATAAGCTAAACATGAAAGGAAAATAGTCTAAGCTATCTACTCTATACAAGGTATCATCCTGAGCAGCTGCCTGAACCTCGCCAGGGGTCCAGGTCGCGAGTGTCATCTAGGCAAGCTCCAAGTAAGGGGGTGCAGGGTTCCTCATCATCCTCTGTAAAATTTTCAACAGGTCCAGTCAGGACGGGAGCGAGCACAAAACATCTCACGCAGTTCATATCGAGTTAGGAAATATAAAGCATGCAATAGAGTAAAGTACATGAAACGCTGAAGAAGAAGATATATGAAATGTAGTAGAGATTTTATCACAGGAAATATCTAAATATGATAAGTAAGAACTGTAAGGAACATGTGATTTTAGAGTACAATCTGGTTATGTAAACGGGCTAGGAAAATGCAATGGTAACTCCATTGTACGTGGGTGTACAATAGACATATACAATAGTTATACAATGTTGTACAATAGGATTTGAGTACATAACCAATTCTACTCCCCCTCCCCAATCAATACACAAGGATCCACTCCCGTTACGTTATCTTGCACAATAGTGTACAATGTTATACAATGGATGTACAATAATATACAATAGATGTACAATGTTATACAATGGTTGTACAATGTTATACAATAGTGTACAATGTCTATCCCTGGAACTCATGTGATACTGAGAGTACAATATGCACAAGGAGTATACAAGGATATAGGTATTCAATAAATACAATATGGAAGTGAAACGCACATCACAATATGTATCTAGTGAATACAAGGGGATAACATCCCAAAAGGAGATCCGTATAGTACTAATCCGTGATAACAATTGTGTCAGCATCAAGTACAGTAATCTAGAGCAAGAATGTAAATCCAGACAAGTATGAAAAGATCAGAGAATGTACTCGCCTCGTATCTGAATGTCTGAAGTAAATGTACTGTCCGAGATGAGATACCTGACTCCTAGTTAGAGCAACACAAGTCAAGATGTATACAGAGGGTGATATATGAAATGTACAATGCATCTGCATGCTGTCTAGGTCAAACTAGGCTAAAGTCGACACTTGGTCAACTCTAGTCAACCACACTAGTCAACCTAGGTCAAGTCCTAGCCCAAACAAGTCTAACAAGTCTCACTAGGCCTAACCAAGCCTAATCTAGCAATCACACACCAATCACAAGGCTATACAAGCCAAACACAAGCCATCACATTCAACATTATTCATAAGAGAAAGGAAGCTAACATGTAGAGCTATGTGTGTGTGTGAACATGGAGGTGTACATGAAAAGAGAAATCAACCCTAGCTATGAGTTTACACTACACATAGCACAAAACTAACCATCTACATTACACAAGTATTTATACTTAGCATGTATGGCCACAAGTTACATCTATATACCTATACTCATAGGGGGTTAGAGAGAGGTGTAAATAGGCAAATATCCTATCTATTGCATTCCACATAGATATACTCTCACACATATATATAAAAAGAAGAAGGAACTCAATTCATTGCCTTTCCTAATCTCAGTTTTTAACATAGAACTTGAATTTGAAATGTTAACAAAATAAGGAAGAACAATGTGAAGAGTTAACTAGTGCAAGACAGTGGCATGGTGTGTCAATGTGTGTGTAATACATAAATTGTGCGTGTAAGACATGAGGGTGTGTAGGTGTAAGTGTCACATGGAAATATGCAGGAAAATAGTGAAGAGGTGGCTGTGTTCAGGAATTACTTGGGAGGAACATGTAAACTAGTGTGTGTACATGGCAAAGTGCAGGAATTAACAAATGTGACAGTGAACAGTGTCACATGGAAATATGCAGGAAAAAGTGACAGTGAAAAGGAGAATGTGTGTGTGCAGCCTGAAAATTGTGTGTATAAGAATGTAGCTGTGTGGTGAGGCAAAGCAAAGTGTATGTGTGTGCTAAACAGTGAGGGGAGTGTGTGAAGAAATCAAGAGTGTGTACACAGGAATACCTACCCATGTGCAGGAATCCCAAAGCAGTGAAAGAACACACAAGAGAGGAAAACAATTACAGGTGTATATGCATGAGTGAGTGAGGGAAAAATAGAAGATGCAAATGTGTGAGGTTACAATAGGAAAGGAGTTCAAATCTTTAACTAATAGTCTCAGGTTTCTGACCCAAGGGAAACTCAAGTATTGCTAACATCTAAGTTCTCAGTTTTCATTTGAAAACTGGAACCAACCTAACTTGATTTCTCAGTTATAGCAATAGGGAAAATCTCAGTTTTTATAAATAACTGAAATCTCAGTTAACATTCAACCTAGTTTTAAACATAGGAATCTCAGATTTTACCCTTTCAGTTTTCAGGTTATTCAAGAAACCAACTCACATGTGATGTGTATACATGTACAGGTGATAGGAATATGCATAACATGTCTCAGGTATTTGAAATGACAGTACAACATATACCAGTTTCCAATCTCAGGTTCTTAGGATTTAAACTCAGGTTTTGATAAATCTCAGGAAGTTTATATAGTTCAAAACAGTGCACAAATCATGAATGTTCAGTTGATAGGAACATAATCTCAGGAAGTTGGAAAAACTGGAAAACAGGAACAGTGTTAAAGGGAAATCAGTGAAGTCTAACTAACAATGTGAAAACTGGAAATGTAATTGACAAGTTATAGGAATCAACCATTCAAACTCAGTTCAGTTGTAGTTTAAGGAAAAGGAATCAGTTTATGAAGTTCAGAGACTTCCTTCTCAGTTTTTGAAAACTGAGAACTAAACTTAGTTAACAGGCAATGGCAGTTCAAGAATTAAAACTGGAACTATATCAACCAGTGACAGTTAGCCTTCAACCAATTTCCAGGTTACAATATAGGGACCAAATTAGTCTAACAATTAACTGGCAATTTGATTAATGGTTTAATGAAGAAGCAATCCAATTTAAACAGAAAAAAAATCATTTGATAGGGTGACAGTGAACACATGGCACCAAACCAACTACCAAATTCCTCTACACACAAACCCAAGCCCATTTCCACTTGCCAAGACTAAGCTAACACCATTTATGATATGTAGGTTCAGTACATTGAGAATTTGCTAGCAGGAATAGGAATTTAAACTGTAGAAAAAAAAACTGGAAATGTAACAGTTAATCACAGGGAGTGTTCTTCCCTGTTTGAAATCAAAACATCCCAATCATCAATCAAAACCTTAAACAAATGTGTATATCTAATCTAACATAGATCATATATCATATTTAGGATCAATTAACAATCATTTAAACCTATTAAAACATTAAAATCGATTTACAACAATCAGAACAACACAGAGAACACACACGCACACACAGCTGACCAGTGCACACGAAATAACGTGTCCGACACGACACGAGGACTCGTGAAATTTGACGAGCCTCGTGTCAGTCAATGCCTCAACACGTGTACCAAAGATCTCGTGGCCACGTGGCGTGTGCACTGCACAGCAAGCCCCGAATAGCAGGGCATGAACAGTGTCGCGCGCGCGCAGCCCATACACGCGTGTACGTGTCCACAAACCGACACGACGCAACACGAAAACATGCTCAGAGCAATGGAATCACAGAAGCGAGGTAAAACCCTAATTTTCTATTCAAATAGAAATCACAAACTCATACGAAATGCCCATTGGGGCATTTCATCAAACACCCACTGCACCACACTGATACGTGTCCAGAATGGACACGAAACGACACAAAAACTTGGGAAACCCTATTCCTATAGTTTGGCTAGGGTTAGGGCAACCTAGAAATGATTTTTACAGAATTTATAATGGGTTAGAGAAGGTTATACCTAGTGGTGCACCAAGCTCCAAAAACACACCAAAGAAGAGATCCTTTCAAGCTCCAAAACTCCTCAAATTGTGTGCCCCCTGTCAAATCTCAATCCCAACAGCAAGAAATCACTATTTAGAACCTATAGGAATTTACTAGAGGGAAAAAGGAGCTAATTTGGATTTTCTATGAATTTGTGAAGTTGGAACATTACCTCTTTTCTAAACTTGATGAACCCTAATGAAAGAGGCTATCCCTAAAAATTTGGGAGGATATAAATAGGGGGTGGGGATGAGTGTTGGCTGCCAATAAGTTAGGGTTAGGGTTTAGGATGAGTGGCTAAGGTTCCTCCAACAATTTCTAGGAAATCCAATGGCTCATAACTAAAGTAGCCTCTTAAACCTTTAGTCTAAAAATATCTTTCAACAATATCTAGATATTTCACTAAGGTAATTACTTTAATGAAACCCTCTAACTTAGTCTCTAGGGTCATGATTAGCAATCTAGATTAGGCTAACTTCTAGGTCAAGACTCAACAATTTAACTAACACATATTTAATTAATATAATTCACAAAATCACAAAAGTGTTAAAATGACTAAAATACTCCTAGGCTAAAAAGTAGAAATATGAAATCCTAACCACATGATTAGGTCTCATTGGTCATGATTAGTCTTCTAGGTCATGTATGACTAATGTTACACTAGCAAAACACCAATTTACATTTCACTCAAATAAATAGTTTTAAAATAACTAAAAATCACCAAAAATCATATCATGACTAAAATCAAATACTTTAATGATTTAAAATACAAATTTTCAAATTTACCCTTATTTTGGAAAAGTGGGTGTTACAGTGTGTGTGTGTGTGTGTGTGTGTGTGTGTGTGTGTGTGTGTTATACACACACATGTGTGTTTGTGTTACCTAATGTGAGTGTGATAGAGGGAGCAGTGTAAGTGTACTGTCAAGTGACAGTAGTGTGTATGAGTGTATACACTAGAGTGTTAGAGAGGTGCCAGTGTGTGTGTGATAGTGGATATGTTGTGTGTGTGCGTGTAACACACACACATACACACATGTATGGAAGAGTGTCAATGGGTATGTAGAGTACATGTGTGTGTTATGTCAATGTAGTGTAAGACTGTGGTATGAGTGAATGTGTAGGGAAGGTAAGGAGAAAATAGAGGCCTGTGTGTACAGTGTATCCTTTGTATAGTCAAGTGTGTAGTGTGTATATGTATGTGTGTGGGTAGGAAAAGTAGGACAATATGTTTAGGTGTATGGAAAGAGGAGAGTGAGAGGTAAGAGTGTGCTGGAATGCATAGCAGTGTGTGTACACACATTGGTGCAGGAACTTGAGAGTTTATATTCTGCACAGATGTATGTGTGCAAGAGGGAGGGGGAGACTTGCACATGTGTGTATGCTAGTTCCCTGCACAAGTGTGCAATGTGTGCCCTGCACAGGACAGCATGGTAGGGGCCTGTATTGGCCCTGCAGGAAGTAGGAGGCCCTGCAGCATGGCATAGATGCTTAGCCCAGGTTGCACACAGGCAGTAGGGTGTGTGCACAGGCCCTGTGTGGCTTTGTGGCACAGGAAATAGGAATGACGGGAAGGGGGCTTCTTTGTACAGAGTACTGGCAGTATGGGTAAGGACATTTGGCCACCTGCAAGACAGGGGTTGGCCTACAGGCCAGTACCAGTGCGCAGTGTTGTGCACATGTGTGTGTGTGTAACCCACACATATATGTGTGCAATGTCTTGTATGTTGAGTGATGTGTGTGTGTGACACACACAAGAGTACACATGTGTGTGTTACGGTGTCAATGGAGTGTGAGTTGTGTAATATTGTGTGTGTGTTTGTATGTAACACACAAACATGTGGGTGTTAGTGTCAAGCGTGTGTGAGAGTGTCACAGGAGTGTAGTTGTGTGTGTGTGACACACACACGTAGATAAAGATAGGGGTAATGTAATACATGTGTAGGTAATAGGGTAATTACCTCTAGGTTGGTAAATGTGTGTTAGGGTATTGAGATAGGGTATATGATAGATAAGTAGGGCATTTCAAGATACCCTACTTAGGACTAATCTAGTTGTAATTATCTAGGTAAGTCTAGAATAATCTAGTTGTAACGTTCCAGTTCCAAACTACTTAGGACTAAGTACGTAGACATGCCAGCTGTATACATACGAAGTATACTCCAATATATGAAACCATCGTATGTATTCATTGTTAGCCCAATGATTATATCATGTTTTTGAATATGGCTAATCAATTAAGTTTACCATAATGACATCACTAATATTCATGTAATCACTATCATGTTGCTACTTAAACTTAGCATTGTCCTTATGTTAGCATTGTCCTAAATGTTCTCTATATCAATATTGCTATGCTTGTATCATATTGTTTTGTTCGTCTAACATGTTCTTAGACATGCAGTAAGTATGATCAAGCTTTTGTTAAACCAGGACATATGCAATGGGGCAAAGACGGTGTTGGCGAAGCCCCCGAAAGGTATTCAAATTTCTAGATCTATTTATCTTTGGACGACTGCCGTCAAGTGAAAAAGGCGTCTTCAAGTCTGCTCAAATATTTAAAGAAATGCGTCATCAAAGGGCTCTTGGTTTTCCTATTTTATCAATGTAATTTTTTATATTTATTGAGTCTAGGAATACGATGTAAACTGCATCGTACTAGCAAATAGGCTACCCAAGAAACGTTTTCAAAATACCCTTTCATTTTGAAAATAAGCCCATTTACAAAAGCCCAAACTACTTCCTAACTGTTTGACTTTTCAAAAAGCCCAAAAACTAATTTGCAAAACCCTAACAGAACCTAGCAGAACTCGGCCAGAGTTCGGCCATAGTTCGGTTAGTGAACGTTGGTTTTTGAACTTGGTCGTCCCGCAGTTACGGATCCCAACGAGATTTTCTCATAGAGTTCTGCCCGAATTCTGTCAGAATTCTACCTTTGAAAAAACTATAAATAGAGAAGAATTTTGATCATTTCAATACACTCATACACCAATTCACTTTTATATCTCTTCTCTATAAGCCTACTACTTCTTCCAGAGTGTTCTGAGCTATTCATTTTCAAATCCCAAGCCAGTTACAATCCTCTAGTCGATTTGCCAGTACGGTACAGTCTAGAAGTTTCAGAGTGATTATAGTCAGAGGCTTGATTGAAGGTAGACACTTTACAATTGAAGTTGGTCGAGTACTTCGGATCAAAGCTCGCGTTGTAGACGTTGCAAGAACTTCGGATGAAAACTTGAGGTGATTTTTCATAGTGGATTCAACTGGAAGCTAGAGTTCTTTCGACTGGACTAGTCCTGACAAGAGGGAAACCAGTATACATTCTTGTGTTTGCGTTTTCTCTCTACTCTCTACTTTTCATTTACATATCTGTGATTTATTATTTGTGATCTTGCTGCTAACATTTTTAAATAGTTAATTTTTGCTGCATACTCTATTCACTCCCCTAGAGTATTGCGCTTTACAACTCGTTCCTACAATCGGTCCTACAATTGGTATCAGAGCCAGTGCTACAACTAGAGAGCGAGTGCTTGGTATATAGATATTGCTGCTCATATCAATTGCTGCTACAATTGGTATCAGAGCCAGTGCTACAACTAGAGAGCGGGTGCTTGGTATATAGATATTGCTGCTCATACCAATTGCTCCTACAATTGGTAACAGAGCCAGTGCTGCATCTAGAGGTATTATATTCTGATCCCAATTGTTCCTACAATTGGTATCAGAGCGGGTTATACAGGTAAAGCGAGGTAACACTGCTAGTATATTTTTATTTATAACTGCTGTTACATAGATCACTATATCACAAGTATGTACTTCACAACTGAAGAGCAATTCTCAAATAGACTCCCACTATTTGATGGAACAAACTATAGTTATTGGAAGATACGAATGAGCTTCCACCTGAAGTCTCTAGATTTTGACTTATGGTCAATTATTGTTAATGGCTACAAAAAGCCTACTATCACTTCTATTCTCACATCCTCTATAATCAACAAGTCTTATTATAGTTACACGGAGGAAGAGAAGAAGTTCTAGCCTTGATGCAAAAGCTATGCATATATTATATTATGCTGTAGACACAAATGTATTTAATCTTATTACTACTTGCACAACATCTCATAAATTTTGGAAAGTTCTTGAAGCTACTTATGAGTGCAGGTATGAAAGCAAAGCTAGCAACTCCAGAGAGAAGGATAGTCTCCTTAATAATGCAAATATGTATATGAAAAAATTGGGATTTAAGGTACAACACAATCCTCTATACGAAGAAGATCTTGTATGTGACAACTACAAGAAGATAAACCACATCCAAGAAGATTGTACTACTACTAGAAAGGAGAGTCACTACGAAAGATCAAAAGAAAAAAGATTATCATCTCACAAGTACACTAGCACGAGCATATGGTGTGAAAGCGAAGCAAGCGATTCCAAAGAAGAAGAGAGACCTCATCAAGCTGTAAATTTATGCTCAATGGCATTATCTAACAAGGTACAAAATAATTCTTTTTATGAAGAGTGAATTTTCTCATGATGAGTTATCTGATGCTTTCAGTGATCTATTAGAAGAACACAAGAAAGTATTAGATAAGTATAAGCAAAGCTAGAAAGGATATTTTATCCTATAAGCGTGAGAATGAAAAGCTTACTTGCTTATTGAATGATGCTAGAAATATTTCTCCTTCTGATAATTCTACTGAGATTTCCACATTGAAGTTTAGATTGCATGAGGCACTTGATTGCATTGAGAAAAGCATTCAAGAAAATGCTAAACTTAAGGAGGAATTAGAATCAGAAAAGAAGAAGTATTCTATTGCTTCATGTAGAATTGATGCTCTTAATGCTAAATATGATGAGATTTGTGCTACCTCTAAAAAGTTAGAGATTAGACTGGAAAAACAGGTAATACAACCTACGACTCAGTCTAACACAAGACACTTAGCACATCACAAAGTCACCCACGTCAGATCTTTTACAAAGGAAGCAAGCAAAGCTAAAGCTTCACATAACCATGCTTTCTATTACAAGTATCCACGCATATCATGTCACCCGACTGCACATTCTCATATTGCTGTACATAGTACTGATGTTAATTCTTTCTGTCATTATTGTGGTATGAATGGACATGTTTCTAATTATTGTCAGATTAGAAAACTTGTTGATATGAACTTGTGTAAATGGGTTCCCAAAGCTAACAAATGTGGATCCAAGTATTGGATACCAAAGTCTTCACCTAATATTGCAGGTGAAGCTTCTCATATCAAATAGAACCATGGAACATGTTGGTGATTGCTAAGCTACAAAAGTCATCTTCCATGCAATTGTACCAACAGAAGTGTGGTCACTAGAACCAATTCGGTAACATGCTTAAAGTTTTTAATATCTAGCATGTTCTTATTGATTTCTTGCTATTAGATCTCGTTGATATCTTTTAATTGTTTATTGTTTGAATCAATGTGAGATATAATCCTAGCTTGACTAGTTGTTTAGCTTAAATGATTAGTTCACACTAAATAGTCTTTTACTCACTTTCCATTAGTGTGACACATTTGTCTATGTATGCTCTTTACTTTTATTCTTTATTCTTGAAGCATGTATATGAGCTTTTTTTTGGTGAATATGTTTTTGACTCTTCGTCTTTAATATTTTTTTAATGGCCACTTCTTACCAATTTGTCTTTAACATGTCATATTTACTTTGATCGGTATTTTGTAAGTATGTATGTTTAGCACAAGTATTCTATTTACTTGAAAAGTATATACATATACTTTTATGTTAACCTTGTGCTTGCATAATATATTCACTATTGATTCTCAAATTTTATTGTGATTAACTTCTTAAAGAATCAATTACATCTTTGTCTGATAAAGTATATTTATGCATGTTTTTGATCTTATGATATTTTTTATGCTTATTAAGGATACATGAATAATTCATTTTTATTTATATATTGCTCATGTTTCTTATATTTTTGTATAAATATCTTTATGGAATATATGAGTTAAGTTCAAGTTCTATATTATTTTGAAAAGTAGTTTTAAACTTGTGCTTATCTCGTACTTTAGCTATTGATTACTTTGGACAAATTTATGTACTTCTCTTTATTAGCTTCTTCCTCAAAGCCTCTTTTAATGATGTATATTTTTCTTGGCTTTTTGGTTGACATTTTAGATACATGACTCTTATTGAAACATTTTTAATATCTTGATTTTGATAAACCATTATTTGGGTATTTACTTCTTTTATATTTATGGATTCTGGATTTCGATGTTGTTCGATGATACTGCATATATTCCTTTGAATCTAAGTTCTTAAGAGTAGAGATCATTTTGGCAACAAGTCGAAAGGGTCCTTCTGTCATACATGTGTAAATAGCCTGAAGCGACACGGTGCACTAGTCTTTGGACTACCGCTAGCTGGGAACCGGCCCCTACAGCTAATCCGAAGTGATCAATACTTTATATACTTAAGATTTATTAAGGTGTACTTGTAACTATCGTCTAGTTCTGGATCCAAGGTACTGAACCTAGTCCCCTAGGTTCCAGAATATATCAACGTATCTAGGTCTTACATTTTGATTTACAAATATTTTATATTTTATTGTTACCCAATGACTTTGTAGCACATATGGATAAATGTAATTGATACATCTTATACAGTATGCTACATTGTTCTAAGATTTTAAGTCCATAGAATATAATTGATTTTATATTGTACTAATTCTTGTTAAATCCTCGGTTGTTAAAGAAGAGATTTATTTTGGGTACAAGCCTACAAAAGGTTTGTCTGTCACCACGACTACGGTCGAAGCGAAGCGGTACTTAAGTGTTCCTAGTGAACCTCCGTTAGCTGGGACAGTACCTCTACAGCTAACCCAAGATTGATCAACGCCTTATAAACTAAAGATTTATTGAGATCTAGTTGCAATTGTTGTCTGATGGATTTTGGATTTTAGACTTGATGGAAAATATTATTTAATAATTTTTTTTTACAAAAGGTAATATACATTGATCTTCCATAGGTTAATGTTTGTCATCTTCTGATATATTCTTTTCTGTCACACTTTTCGATATTCAGACTTAATGATTTTGTGACTACTCATTGAATATTATGGTCTTGTGATTTCTTCTTTAACTTGTGTAATATTCAATGATTTTGGGCTTTATATTATTATCTTCTTATTCAAGTTACTAACTGCCTATAGAAATAATTCTTTGCAGGAAAGAAGTCATGCATATTGAATGTCTCTCTCTCAAAGCGTTCCTTTTCTTTAAACCTTACGGTTGTTAGGTGGACACCGTGCTAAGGCTTTAAAAAGGGAAGAAATGAACTTTGATAAAGAAGACCTAATATTTTTGAATTAGTTTTCTACTTCTGGAAATAATGTCTCTGATTTTTTTTAATTTTTGTCAATACTATTTTTTTTTTGGATATAGCCATGTAAAGGTGGAGCAGTTAATTATTTTCAAATCAATTATCCCCTTGACATGCCATATATCTAGAATACATTTTTTTTAGACATTTATCAGGTTATGTTTATTTGTTCAAATGGATTTATTTATGATTTATGGATTCTTTTATTGAAATTATTTTCGTGATTCGAATCGACAGCTTTCAGTCTAAGGACTAAATGAACGCATTCGAACATTTACTAAGACAGTTTTTCGTAATAAATTCTACATTTTTGAAAAGCCTTTTTGATTTCTTTTTGATTTATTGAATCTGTCCGGTACTCAAATTTTATTATTAAAGACAGTTTTTAAAATATTTTAATGTCTTGAAATATTTCTTTTATATATATATTGGAGATACATATTTTGTTTCTTCATCTTTAAGCGTTTATTTATTGGATTTTTTTTCTTACCTAAAGATGATATTTGTTTTGAGTTTGGAATTTTATATGCATTTGATCAAAGGAAAGAAAATATGCATATCTTAGATATCCCTTAGTTCTTGTGATTATTTATTTTATCTATTTTATGCATATAAATTATTTTTGAACTATATACGCATATTTTAAGGGGGGACAAATTAATTGTTTCAATAGTTTATGCCCTTAATATGTGGTATACCTAGTTCACCATGGACTTATAATTGTCTTAGTTAAATATCTTGCTGAGTTGGTCATGATATTTGGATTTGTATTGGATGAAAGAATATATAATTTTAATATTTATTTTTAATTCTCTCATTTTTGAGTTTCTAAAAGTTATCATGCCAAAATTAATTTAATTTATTGATAATCCTTTTGAGTTTAAACTGATTTGGCATTTCTTATTAAGATTTTATCTCAAAGTTCATGATTATCTATATTTAGACTGATCATACTTTGCGGGGGAGCATTCAAGTCGACTGGAATTCTCCTTCTCAAGTATTTTGTCTTCATTACCTTCATGTTTATCTTATGGATATATTTTATGCTAAAGTAATTGAATTCAAATGCATGAACTTTGGTATAGATTTTGCATAGATTCTAGTATACTTATTTTGATCTCTTTTCGATGATTATACTCTTTATGGAATTGATTCACTAATTTGTATGGACAAATTATGAATCATATTTTTTTTGGTTCATTGTTGAAAGTCTCATTATATTTTTGATTTTTTATATATACTAGATCTGCGAATTTCTATTCCTCATGATTTATTTATGACCAATGACTGATTCCTACTATATTGATATTTTTTTTGGTCTATTTCAAAACACAATATGATGAACAAAATATGTTTTGAATATCATTTTTTTATTTCTAGTTGGTAAACTATGTCTTGATTGATTTCAATGTTTTTAAGTTCAACCAACTATGTTGTGTTTTGGATAAGTTTTTCTACTTTAGTTATGCAATTTTCTTAACTTGTCATTACACTGTTCTCCTAATCCTTGATCATAATTATTTCCTTATGCTTGAGTTCATTTTAACTCTAATTACGGGGGAGCATATTTTTGATCTTGTCAAAGGGGGAGAAACAAGTTTAAGTTAGCACACACTATTCTAGTATTATGTGTTTATTAGTGATACATGCATCTATTTTATATATATTAAACTTAAAAGATTTGCCATAATCAAAAAGGGAGAGATTGTTAGCCCAATGATTATATCATGTTTTTGAATATGGCTAATCAATTAAGTTTACCATAATAACATCACTAATATTCATGTAATCACTATCATGTTGCTACTTAAACTTAGCATTATCCTTATGTTAGCATTGTCCTAAATGTTCTCTATATCAATATTGCTATGTTTGTATCATATTATTTTGTTCCTCTAACATGTTCTTAGACATGCAGTAAGCATGATCAAGCTTTGTTAAACCAGGACATATGCAATGGGCCAAAGACGGTATTGGCGAAGCCCCCGAAAGGTATTCAGATTTTCAGATCTGTTTATCTTTGGACGACTGCCGTCAAGTAAAAAAGGCATCTTCAAGTCTGCTCAAATATTTAAAGAAAGGCGTCATCAAAGGGCTCTTGGTTTTCCTATTTTATAAATATAATTTTTCATATTTATTGAGTCTAGAAATACGATGTAAACTGCATCGTACTGGCAAATAGGCTACCCAAGAAACGTTTTTAAAATACCCTTTCATTTTGAAAACAAGTCCACTTACAAAAGTCCAAACTACTTCCTAACTGTTTGACTTTTCAAAAAGTCCAAAAACTAATTTGCAAAACCCTAACAGAACCCTAGCAGAAGTCGGCCCGAATTCGGCCAGAGTTCGGTTAGTGAACATTGCTTTTTGAACTTGGTCTTCCCGCAGTTACGGATCCCAACGAGATTTTCTCATAGAGTTCTGCCCAAATTATGCCCGAATTCTGTCAGAATTCTGCCTTTGGAAAAACTATAAATAGAGAAGGATTTCGATCATTTCAATACACTCATACACCAATTCACTTTCATATCTCTTCTCTATAAGCTACTACTTCTTCCAAAGTGTTCTGAGCTATTCATTTTCAAATCCCAAGCCAGTTACAATCCTTTAGTCGATTTGCCAGTGCGGTACAGTCTAGAAGTTTAGAGTGATTGTAATCAGAGGCTTGATTGAAGGTAGACACTTCACAATTGAAGTTGGTCGAGTACTTCGGATCAAAGCTCGCGTTGTAGAAGTTGCAAGAACTTCGGATAAAAACTTGTGGTGATTTTCCATAGTGGATTCAACTGGAAGCTAGAGTTCTTTCGACTGGACTAGTCCTCACAAGAGAAAAATCAGTATACATCCTTGTGTTTGCGTTTCCTCTCTGCTCTCTACTTTTTATTTACATATCTGTGATATATTATTTGTGATCTTGCTGCTAATATTTTTAAATAGTTAATTTCCGCTACCTACTCTATTCACCCCCCTCTAGAGTATTGCGCTTTACAACTCGTTCCTACAATCGGTCCTACATACATAAGCTGTAAAATACAGTAAACCATGGCACTAAATCTCATCCACCAAATAAAAGAATAATAATATAAATCAACTATAAATTTTGTCAATTGTACACGTAGTTGGGAGGAGACAAATCTACTACCAACTATTTAAAATCAGAGAAAATATACAAAAAAAATGATCGATAAAATGACAAGACGAACCAAGAGCAATCATCTTCGAAGGAATGGGGAAGATCACAGCCTTAGCTAGAACACCTGCGAAAAGTCACAAAGCACACACCTGGAGAGATCACCAGGTCCTCAGAGGGACGTAACAAGATACATAAAGAATATGTCATATAAACTGTGGTATATAATAAATAAAAGAAAAGGTGCATGCAATAGGTTCCTACCAGTTCTACAGTGATAATGCAGTTAAGAACAAACCTTCAACGCATGGGCACTTTGGCTACAGGAAACTCGGTATGATCCCACCAGGATACCAGGGACCTCAAAGCATAACATTCATCGAATGTCAGAGGCCAGCAGGATCAGGAGTAGGAAAGTGCATATGTGGCCCATACGTTAAGGAACTGTCCTCCCCATCCAATGCCTAGTAGGGTCACATCCATGTTCCATGGGGTTGCTTGCACCCAAGTGTGACTTGGACGCACAGTGATATAATACTAAAAATAGATAAGTAATTCTGAATATAAATAACTAAAAATAAGAATAAGTAAATTACAGAGTAAGGTGGCAAGGTATCTTGCCTGGTGGTACGAAAATGACAAATCCAATAGTCAAGTACGTCAGCAATGAAACTCAAAATTCACGAACGGCTCCGGATACTGAAACAAATATCAAGAATGTTCCCGATGTAAAAAAAATATGTCTCAGAAACGCCTTTCCAAAAGTCCAATTCTAGACACAGGAGCAAAATCGTAATTTCGGGTCAAAATAATGTCCGCCGTTGGACCCGTTTTGCACCAAAACGCGTGCCAATGTCTATGGTCTCTAAAGTTATCAAAATACATGTCTACGGGTTTGATTTGAGGAGACGATCCCAACCATATGTCCAAAGTTGGATTCCGACGGGCCGTGCACAAATTCGCCCGTTGGATCGGGTCACAGGCCCACCAAAATAGCGTTCCGGTCGACCTTCTCAGAATCGGACCAAACTTGGTACACAGGTCCAAAAAAGTGATACGGTCTTGATGGCGTAAGTTTTATCTCGATACGACGAACGTGCACAAAGTTATGACCTAGTTTGTAAAGTGGTCGATAAGGGGTATCTTGACGGATACGTATTGATTTCGTCGCGCATGCACAACGAAATCAAGTTCCGTAAGTTTTCACACGTTGATAACATCCATACGCGCCTTTCGATGCTTATGGATTGCGACCACGTCGTCCGATTTGTCGAGACGTACGCCGTATCAAAATTTATTCCTGAATTTCTACTGTTTTAAAACTAGTTTTTCTTGATTTTTGCAAACTGATTTCTTTATACATAGTGGATGAATTATAAAACTGTAAAAAGGATTTTGATGCTGGTCAGGTGGTCTACAAGATTGATTAAATAGGTTTCCTACAATTCTAACTAGAATGGCTAGAATCACCCTTCCAATTAGCAGTGGTCAAAACTATTTTCTGTTTTGGTATATTGCCGAATCTACATATTTTTCCTGGATTTTGGTTCAAATTTTCTTTCAATATAATATGATTCAACCCAAACTAGTTGATAGGGTTTCGAGGTGGTCACATAAACTATTCATAGGAGTTTACAGAATTGGAACTGATCTAACGTATAGGAAGAAATTTGATCGGATAGGTGGGTACCTGAAAATCGGTGTACCGAACAGGGCACTCTATTCTAGCGCGTGTAGTCGACTGCGGCGGCACTCGAGGCGCGGTGGTTGAAGGCGGTCTAGTGATGCTCACCCATGTCAGGGTGTGCTCTGGGTCGCCGCTCGAAACTCGTAGAAGAATTTTCTTAGGGTTTTCCAAGGTTTCTATGGATGGGTTCGTATATATATATGTCTGTTTTAAAAACCCATTTTAAAATTTCGAAATCCTTAAGACTTCAGCTCTGCGCGCGGGTTTTGGGGTCAGAGGGAATCCAAGTACTGTAGCAGCAGTACTTGTTTTTTTTAAATTTTTTTGAAGAGATGCAGAGGCTAGGCTCTATAGTTGGTCGCAGAAAAGTAGGACGAACAGTGCCAATGCACTGTTCATTCAAATGGTTTTTTTTCCTTTAATTATTATTATATTTTATTATTTTTATCCATATACCTATATAGAGATATATATAAATCTACATACTAAAATAAATTTATAAAAATTCTAAAATTCACGAAAAATATTATTTTAAAACATTTTAATAATAACTTGGACAATTAAACCTATTACATATAATGTAGCAATTTCTTGCTATTTATTAACATTAGCAAAAACATTTAGTAAATGCAAGCATTTTAGTAATTAATAAAATACTGTATTATACCAATAAATCTTAGTAAAAATTTCTAACCAAAATAATACAGTATTTTCTTTTGAACTATTTTAGTACATAAGCTTGTGCAATTTAGCTATGTATGTACTTAATGTAGCACTTATTCAAACTTAAAATAATTCCTACAAGATTTTTAAAATAAATATATTTCTAAAAAAATAATTCAGTCAAATTTTATACAAAATATGTATTTACCATACCATATAGAACCGTAATCACTTGTTAGTTCTTGATATTCACAAAATCAAAAAATAATTTGAAGACATTTGACTAATTAAGAAACTATAACTGTTTAATAAATAAAAAAAAGTTTTGATATTTAATATGAATAAAATTTTTTAACTCAATTACCATATTCCCATTTTTTAAGCAAACAAAAACACCCATATTAAAAATATGCTTTTTAAATTTTAGGAATTTTACACTAGTATAGGTTGGGTTACCTTGGAATGACAAGGTAATGACCTAGAAATCTAAGTTTGACCTAATTTGACTAAGGTAGACTAGTTTGATCCTAAAAGTCAACCCTTGAGTCAAATTGACTAGTTTGACCATGGAGACCTAGTATTGACCGAATTGACCTAGAATGGATATAGCATATTAGATAACCATGTTTAACACACCGAAACACCAACACTACCAAAATACAGTAAATTAGCGACGAAAATTTTCCGTCGGCGTTAGCGACGGCTTTGTGGCAACTAGCCGACGGATTACCGACGACAAGCCGTTACATTTTTTATTTTATTTTTAGGAGGAGAAAAGGTCGCACATCCGTCGCTAGGGCGTCGGAGATATAGCGACGGATAGTCAGCCGTCGCTATGCAGTCGATTATTTGGCGAAAATTGTGTGAAGAATTGGCGGAACAATTCTTCGACTACGTAGCGACGGATATTCAGTCGGCAAGTATCAAAAATAGCGACTAACGTGCGACGGATTAATATGGATTAATATCCGTCGCTAGTCCGTCGCTACATATACGTTCCAGACTTAAATTGAAACGGCGGAAAGAACTTTTCGCATTCCTCCAAATTCACTCTCTCCTCTCTCTCTCTCTCTCTCTCTCTCTCTCTCTCTCTCTCTCGCGGCTTCGGTGATCGGCGTCGGCGTCCTCTCCTCTCTCTCTCCCGAAGGTAATCCCCTCTATCTCTCTCTCTCTCTCTAGATCTCTCTCTCTCTCTCTCTTGCGGTGTCGTAGAGGCAGCGGGGGTGGCGGGCTTGGGGCGGGGGCGTCGGGGGCTGGGCGGCGGGCTTGGGGCGGGGGCGTCAGGGGCTGGGCGGCGGGCTTGGGACGGGGGCGTCGGGGGCTGGGCGGCTGGCTTGGGGCGGGGGCGTCGGGGGCTGGGCGGTGGGCTTGGGGCGGTGGCGTCGGGGGCTGGGCGGCGGGCTTGGGACGGGGGCGTCGGGGGCTGGGCGGCGGGCTTGGGGCGGCAGGCTTTGGTCGGGGGCTGGGCGGCGGGCTTGGGACGGCGGGCTTTGGTCGGGGGGGGCAGGGGGCTTTGTTTCTCAAATTCATCTGAGTTTATATATTGGCTAAATAATGTGTTATCCATATTGGGTGTTATCCATTAGTTTGATGGTGTTTGGATTAGTAAATGTGAATATGGGGTTTGGATTCATGGTGTATATGTTCACTGTCTCAAGGACAATGCGAGTTTTTCATCTGCCTTCTTTGTTAAGAATATCCTTGGGACATTCGCTTCACCAAAGTCACTGAATAAGTGAAATTTTTCCTGGAAAACTGATCCTTAGAGTGTATCAGTTATGTGCTTCTATATAGATGTATATATCTATACATCTAACTGTGATATACATATGTGTATGTGACAATCTCAGTTAGCGACGGACTAGTGACCGGTTAGCGACGGATATTTCCAGCTCTATTTGCATTAATCTACGGTACGACATGGTGATCAGGACATAGTCCCTGCAGCCATTCGACTGGCGAGGCAGAAACTATGTAGCCGTAGATAAAGTTGACTGTCCTCCGACCCTTATCCCTCGGCAATGATGATACGACAACCTATCACTATATCTTATATAGTAGTAGATGATGTCTTAGTATTACATTATGTGAGTTCATCTTGATTCTGTTATATCCTTCAGATACTAGATACGATAAGAACATATACTACACCATATGTACAGAATATAGATGATTCACACTAATGTATGCTAGAATGAATTTTGGGTTGTGTTCTGAGCCATCCGTTCTCACACTTAAAACACATAGGAATTAGTAGTGTGAGAGCGCCGGAGAGAGTGAGAGCGCCGGAGGGGGGAGGAGAGAGAGTGAGAGAGTAAAATGGTACGACATGGTGAAGTAGTACTGTATTTTGGCTCCAGTTCCAACTCTATTTGCATTAATCTACGGAACGACATGGTGATCAGGACATAGTCCCTGCAGCCATTCGACTGGCGACGCAAAAACTATGTAGTCGTAGATAAAGTTGACTGTCTTTCGGCCCTCATCCTTCGGCAATGATGATACGACAACCTATCACTATATCTTATATAGTAGTAGATGATGTCTTAGTATTACATTATGTGAGTTCATCTTGATTCTGTTACATTCTTCTGATACTAGATACGATAAGAACATATACTACACCATATGTACAGAACATAGATGATTCATACTAATGTATGCTAGAATGAATCTTGGGTTGTGTTCTGAGCCATCCGTTCTCACACTTGGCAAAAAATCAAATTTTCTGTACTTTATCTGCTTTTGAAAATGTACTCAAATTATATGATGGTTCCTTTAGTTTGCTTGCTTATGTTACAATTATATTATTTGTGAATATCGATCTTACCAGATGGCACCCATGACCCGAGGAGCGGCACGTCGTTTGAGGGAAACAGTGAATGCTGAGGTGGCTCCTCCTACAGTTAAGGAGAAAGTGGCACCGGTAGCTAGTGAGACCGAGAGTTCTATTCATCCAGCACCGGTAGCTAGTGAGACCGGGAGTTCTATTCATGCAGCACTTGCAAGGGACTACATCTCTCCTCATGCCAAAGATCCCGCTTATTCGAGGTGGTTGCGTGATCGTATCACTGAGCGTTTGCGTGAGCTGCGTGGTTCTCATTAGCTATTAGTACTTATTTGTATTGGACTATTTGTATTGGGTTATTTTTGTATTAGACTATTTGTATTGGACTACATATATGAATTATACTGTGTCAATCTCTGGAATGTATTGGACTACACATGGTGATCAGGACATAGTCCCTGCAGCCATTCGACTGGCGAGGCAAAAACTATGTATCCGTAGATGAAGTTGACTGTCCTACAACCCTCATCCCTCGGCAATGATGATACGACAACCAACTAGAGAGGATACTCTGAGAGATCCATCTGAGTAGGACGTATACTCTGAGAGATCACCTTTACAAGAATGATATCAGTAGTGGAATTCAGTGTTGGAGGAGATATTATCAGAGTATACGTCCTACTCAGATGGGTCTCTTACCGTTACTATTTTTTTTGACAGCATGGTGGATGTGCTCCGTC
The DNA here is from genome assembly GCA_029216955.1 of Iris pallida. Lineage (NCBI taxonomy): Eukaryota > Viridiplantae > Streptophyta > Magnoliopsida > Asparagales > Iridaceae > Iris > Iris pallida. The sequence continues at coordinate 11,238,702 of JANAVB010016599.1, read as the reverse complement.
AACAGATTCTTGCTCCGAGCCAAAACTTTGCCCCGGAGCTCAAGTGGACATCCTTCGTGTAGAGCTCGAGTAAGAGGTTCCTGACAGCATGGTGGTCTCCTTTGTCAAAGTATCCGTGCTCATCCCACATTGGTTGTGGGACGAGCACGGATACTTTGACAAAGGAGACCACCATGCTGTCAGGAACCTCTCACTCGAGTTCTACACGAAGGATGTCCACTTGAGCTCCGGGGCAAAGTTTTGGCTCGGAGCAAGAATCTGTTGACGGAGCACATCCACCATGCTGTCAGAAAAAAATAGTAACGGTGAGAGACCCATCTGAGTAGGACGTATACTCTGATAATATCTCCTTCAACACTCAATCCCACTACTGATATCATTCTTGTAAATGTGATCTCTCAGAGTATACGTCCTACTCAGATGGATCTCTCAGAGTATCCTCTCCGGTTGGGTTATGTTCTGAGCCATCCGTTCTCACACTTGAAATACATATGAATTAGAACTGTGTTTTGTATTTTCGACGAACCCAGGGATTGGATTCTGTTTTTTGTATTTTGGTTTCTGTATTTTGGCTCCAGCTCCAGTTGTATTAATCTACGGTACGACATGGTGATCAGGACATAGTCCCTCCAGCCATTCGACTGGCGAGGCAGAAACTATGTAGCCGTAGATAAAATTGACTGTCCTCCGACCCTCATCCCTCGGCAATGATGATACGACAACCTATCACTATATCTTATATAGTAGTAGATGATGTTTTAGTATTACATTATGTGAGTTCATCTTGATTCTGTTACATTCTTCAGATACTAGATACGATAAGAACATATACTACACCATATGTACAGAACATAGATGATTCACACTAATGTATGCTAGAATGAATCTTGGGTTGTGTTCTGAGCCATCCGTTCTCACACTTGGAGATACATCGAATTATAACGGCGGATATTAGGTTACTCTTCAGGATAATTGATGTTTATTTTATATTAATTTGGTTTGGTCTATATGATTCTTGGATAATTGGTGTGCATTAAATTCGTATGTACATATTTGGTCTATGTGATTCTTGGATAATTGGTGTGCATTATATATTTGGTCTATGTGATTGTTGGATAATTGGTGTGCATTATATATTGGTTTGGTTTATGCATATTTTTGTGAACAGGGAAAGTGCTGTAATTTTTTTTCAAAAAAATCTCAGTTAGCGACGGACTAGTGACCGGTTAGCGACGGATATTTCCAGCTCCATTTGCATTAATCTACGGTACGACATGGTGATCAGGACATAGTCCCTGCAGCCATTCGACTGGCGAGGCAGAAACTATGTAGCCGTAGATAAAGTTGACTGTCCTCCGACCCTCATCCCTCGGCAATGATGATACGACAACCTATCACTATATCTTATATAGTAGTAGATGATGTTTTAGTATTACATTATGTGAGTTCATCTTGATTCTGTTATATCCTTCAGATACTAGATACGATAAGACATATACTACACCATATGTACAGAACATATATGATTCACACTAATGTATGCTAGAATGAATTTTGGGTTGTGTTATGAGCCATCCGTTCTGATCAAGCATCTTTCTTCTCCTCTCCTCCACCATGGCTCTGGACCCATCTTCTCCTCCCTACTTCCCTTCTTCTTATTTGACTCTCTCAGCCACATATGATATCCACCTCAAGTGTAGAGTCGGAAGAGAAGAAGTGGGCAGAAAGAGGAGGGGGAAGTAGCACAGCCGGCGGCATGACCCGGAGGAAGTACAGATGTTTTCTTCAACATCCGTAGGAGAACTATAAGGATATATCTTTTCACAACATGTCACCTTGTCAAAGACCCTTAATGTGAATATCATGTTACCGCGGTGTCGGAAGACTAACATGTCATAATTTTTTAAGCCGTGTGTTTTGACATAATCCTTCCAACTCTTTTCTCCTATGTAGTAATCTTGCATTACTACATAGCAGGAAAGAGTTTGGAGGATTATGTCAAAACACACGGCTTAGAAAATTATGACATGTTAGTCTTCCGACACCGCGGTAACATGGTTGTCACATTAAGGGTCTTTGACAAGGTGATATATTGTGAAAAGATATATCCTTATAGTTCTCCTACGAATGTTGAAAAAAATCTCTGTACTTCCTCCGGGTCATACCGTCGGCTGTGCTGCTTTCCCCTCCTCTTCCTGTCCACTTCTTCTCCCCCGACTCTACACTTGAGGTGGATATCATATGTGGCTGAGAGAGTCAAATAAGAAGAAGGAAAGTAGGGAGGAGCAGATGGGTCCAGAGCCATGGTGGAGGAGAGGAGAAGAAAGATGCTTGATCAGAACTTGAGGTGGAAAAGTTGTGACGTTGATAGCATGAGAGAGGGAGAGGGTGAATGGAGGGAGGGAAGTGGTTGCATGCCTTTGGCTCACTCGAGCGGTATTTGTCCTCCGACCCTCATCCCTCGGCAATGATGATACGACAACCTATCACTATATCTTATATAGTAGTAGATGATGTCTTAGTATTACATTATGTGAGTTTATCTTGATTCTGTTACATTCTTCAGATACTAGATACGATAAGAACATATACTACACCATATGTACAGAACATAGATGATTCACACTAATGTATGCTAGAATGAATTTTGGGTTGTGTTCTGAGCCATTCGTTCCCATACTTGGCAATTAAGCATGTGAAATAGAACTGATTATGTTTAGTTTGTCTTACGATACAGATTTTCACATCCAAATTGAAATGGATCGTTACTTCGTTGATCGTACATGGATGTACTAGCGGATCAACCTCCTGGACCGTAGGTACTTATAAGTATTGACCGTATCGGATTAGTATCGATCTATCATTTTGGTATGGGCCGTATCAGTTGGTATTGGTCTTAGCGAATTGGTATCGTCCTATCCGATATGTATCGGCCGTATAGCTAGGATTCATATTGGCCTTATCGATTTGGTATCGGTCATATCCGATAGGTATTGACCGTGTTGGATTAGTATAGACCATTTCGGATTAGTATCGTGGAAGGTTTAGTAACAACTGTACTTGGATTTCTCTCTTCTAGAGCTAGATTACCATTGCAAGAGAGTCACGAGAGCGTAGCTGGCCAGTTACAGAACATACATACTTCCTTTTCAATCTTGCTTTTCCTGATGGAAAAGAAAGCATGTATGTTACTGTAACTGGCCAATCACGATCTGGTGACTCTCTTGCAATGGTATTCTAGCTCGAGAAGAGAGAAATCCAAGTACAGTTGTTACTAAACCTTTCACGATACTAATCCGAAATGGTCTATACTAATCCAATACGGCCGATACCTATCGGATATGACCGATACCAAATCGATAAGGCCAATATAAATCCTAGCTATACGGCCGATACATGTACATATCGGATATAGGACGATACCAATTTGTTAAGGCCAATACCAATCTGATACGTCCTATACCAAACCGATAGACCGATACTAATCTGATACACTAGATACTAAGTACATTCGACCTATACCAGCGGATCCACCAATTACTGTACGATAGGCCCAACGACTCCAGTTACATCCGGTTATTGGTGAGTACATGATTACATAGTAATTCTGTTAGAATGGTACATGCCTCAACGCAACTATGATCCCTGGCTGTGAGGATTCATCGTCTGACTTGCGGTCTTTGCTGAGGCCAAAGTTAATTTTCCTATGTGTTTTGGAATTTTGGAATATTTGTGGAAATTTTGGAATATTTGTGGGAATTTTGAAATATTTGTGCTATGATCGGATTATAACGACGGATATTAGGTTACTCTTCAGGATAATTGATGTCTATTTTATATTAATTTGGTTTGGTCTATATGATTCTTGGATAATTGGTGTGTATTAAATTCGTATGTGCATATTTGGTCTATATGATTCTTGGATAATTGGTGTGCATTATATATTTGGTCTATGTGATTGTTGGATAATTGGTGTGCATTATATATTGGTTTGGTTTATGCATATTTTTGCGAACAGGGAAAGTGCTGTAATTTTTTTTCAAAAAATTCTCATTTAGCGACGGACTAGTACCGGTTAGCGACGGATATTTCTAGTTTCCGACTACTGTTCGACGGCATATCCGTCGCTAACTGGAGATTTGAAAATGTTTCCAGGTAGCGACGGGTGGTCGACGGAATATCCGTCGGCAACGTTCTGGTGGTATATATTTCGACGGAATGGCGACGACTTATCCGTCGCCATAGTTCTGGAAATAGCAATCATTTCCAGAACATGGTCGACGGATAATCCGTCAGTATTTCGTCGCTAATCCGTCCTTTGTTAGCGACGGTGATCGACGGAATAGCGACGACTCATCCGTCGCCATGGTTCTGGAAATGCCAAGTATTTCCAGAACATGGTCGACGGATAATCCGTCAGTATGCCGTCGCTAATCCGTCCTTTGTTATCGATGGCGATCGATGGAATAGCGACGGAATGATACACTCTGATACGCTATTACGACGGTTTATCGACGGACTATTACGTCGCTAGTGTCTACACAGTTCAGTATTTAATACTTGCAATGGACGAAAGTCCGTCGGAAAGTAGTCGCTAATACTTCGTTTTGTGAAGTCGAAAAGCCGTCGCTATTCCGTCGCTTGACGACTACGTAGCGACGGACCTTTATTAGCGACGAGCTGATTGTCGACGAATTATTTTGGCCAAGACCCGTCAGTGATCGGTCGCTAATACAAATTCCCATCGGACGGGCGACGGATCTGGCCGTCGCTAAATCAACAAATTTTGGTAGTGCAATTAACATTGATATTTCATATTTATGTCTTTGTGATTTCACTTTGGACCTCGATTCACATTTGTTGTTCAGGATCACAAGAGAGTACATTCTCTTATAGTTTTCATTACCTTGATAATTTTTATAATATCAGTTGGTAGTGTTTTACTTGATTTCTGACACGAGGATACACAGACTAGTATACTTTGGATCCCGTCATGAGATGCTATTTCCTTGGAGGACCCTGTATATGTCTTGTGCTTTCTTGTTCATGTATAAACACCATTTCAGAAGTGGGCTGGCCACCTACTTCATGAATCCCATGTCATAACGTGACATGATTGGATCCATTATACTATTCGGGAGATTGGGGAGTTATTAGCAGTTTACATGATCATACCCAAACTATTTTTGCATATCTCACCCTCACCACACGCAGGGTGTAGCCGGATCGTATATTACTTGTGCATAGCTTTTCATGTATGACCGGCCTGATTAATTACTATACTTGTGCATAGCGATCATATGGAATAGCCTGATCCTGAACCAAGCCGATCACATAACACTCTAATATCTCAAGGTACTGTTTAGTATTACATGGTATATTATGATTACCTGCTGATATACCGCATTCCTGATTTACTTACATGTTCTCATTACCATGATATGATTACCTGCTTATTTTATATTTCTCACTATTCAGTATTGATTATCCATCATGTATCTCATTTACATATTGTTCTTTATAATACTTGTTAATTTAATGAAACTGCTATTAGTGTTTGTACTTCACTCCAATCCTAACTGGATAACATTTTTTCAAAGACTTAGAGGACTTCTATCCGACCTACTATGGACCAGGGATAGATGATGACATTGCTCAAAAGATTTCTATAGAGTCGGTGCTCGTTGAGGATGCACCTGTAGTAGTGCCTTAGCTAGTAGCTAGGATTGCTGGATTTGTCTACAGTTTGATATATTTGGGAATATTATATTATTTCAGCATATGTACTATTTGATATAGACTTCTAGACTTGTTTGTATGTGACTTATGCTAATATTATGTTTTCATCATTTCATTATCTTCTATCAATATCGTGCTATTATCTTCATCTAGATCATGTGATTGGATATATTTTTATAGATGTCATGTTATTCCTCCATACGGAGATGTGTTGACAGCTTATTATTCATATATGTTAGACTGTCTAGATATTACTGTTGACCTAAAGAGCGTTCTACAGGCGATACTACGACGTAGGGTGGACGTACCCACGTGCTCGTGCCCCTAAACATATATATATATATATATATATATATATATATATATATATATATATATATATAAACAAAAAAATAAAAAAAATAGATATATATATATATATATATATATATATATATATATGCACATCTACGCTGCGCCATCTTCATCCGTGCCTGCCCCAACGCTTAGCTCACAGGCGCATCACTCGTCTGCGCACATCAATGCTGCGATAATCCCTACCGTGCCTCTCCCTACTGGGAACAGGTCTTTGGGCGCTTATACCTCTTCAGCGCACTTTACTGTTGCGCAAAACCCCCTTCACCTTTCACTCCTGGGAATAAGGGTTAGACGGATCCATCTTCTGCGCCCCATTATCGACCATCTCGATCTTTTGCCGATATTGTTAGGCCTGACCACTCAGCTAAGAACTCTCTGATCATTCTTGATGTTGAGCTCCCAGAATTCGAGTATCCACCTACGACAGAAATTCATGACATCATAATGCATTTCTCCCTAAAAGAAATATCTTCTCTGTCAGAGCAATTCTCCCAAACCTTCATTCTAAAATTCTACACCGGATGTCCGAAGTTATCGCGTGTCCAAGAAGTTGTCTCCAGCTAGGATCTTACCTCTAAATACGATGTGGCTTCTATGGACCCCAAGCACATCCTATTGCATCTATCTTCTGAGGTCGATCATAAAAATGTCTGGACCAGAGGCACCGGTTGTAAGTCCCTGAATTTAGGGCTTTTTTTCAATTTTATAATTCAATTATTTTGAATAGATATTATTATTTGTTTATTATTTGATTTAATGCTCTTTACCGTGCCTTTGACTTCTGGAGCGTCAGGGATGCCGGTCTCTGGAAACTTTCTTCTTGAAGTTTGAAGTAGACGAGATTACATTCACGTCGATATATCATGTCCCATCCAAACTCGTTCCCTTGTGCTCCTATTTCATCCATGATTTAAATTATTTAATTTATTAATTAATTAAATCTTGGCTTCGACCTTGTCCAAACTTGGCCCCACGCCCAACCCAGTTTAGTGTGGGCCCTGTCATGACTGCCCATACACTCCACTGGTGTTTTTCCATTTTTGCCTACTCGAAAATATAATTCTTTTATTTTATATAAAATATCACCATTCCTCTCTCTTTTATATATGTGTATATATATATACATATATAATATAATATCCCACTCTCTCTCTCTCCCTCACACTCTCTCCACACTCCTATACCAGCCGACCTACTTTCCTCCCCCCCATGTGGCAGTAACACCTCACCCTCTCTCTATTCTCTCATTAATAACTATCTCTCTCTCACTCTTTCTATATATTAGTATACCCACACACACACACAAATTTCTCTTTCTCTCTCAACCAACCCACACACACCTCACTCCCTCCCGTACATGAGCAGCAGCCCCCTCCCCATCTCTATCTCACTTTCTCTCTCCTCTCTCAAATATCTATTCTCACTCCCTCTCTTTCTATATTAATGTACTCACACACACATCTCTCTCTCTCTCTTCTCTCTCACACACACATACACCCTCACCATGCTTCCCCCCAGCCGAACCCATTCCCCCTTGGCCGAGCCCCAGGCCGAGAGCTCCCGACACCACCGCTCCATCCTCGAGACTCCCCACTCTCCTCCTCCATTCTCTTCTTCTTCATCTCACATTAACACTCCACCATTCATCATCATCATCATCAACCTTCACCACCGCAACCATCCCGAACCTCCACCAACCCGAGCCACGCCACCCGCACAGCACCCCCCCCCTCCCGCCGTGCCCGGTGGGCGTGGCCGTGCGCCACCACGTGGCCGGCCCGCCGCCCCCGTGAGCCCCCCATGGCCGGACGACCTCCGGCGAACACCCCCTGGCCACCGCCATCCTCCTCGGCGCGACGCACAGCCTGTTCGTGCATTTTTCACGAAATTCCGTCGACGCGCGCGCGCGCGAAGTCCAGAATTGGCGCCTCGTCGCAGCAAGTTCGTGTGTGTTTTTCGGGAAATCCGACCGTTGGATCGGCGAACTCCTTGCTCCGTCTCATTCTCGGTATATCCCTCTTCACCTCTGTCAAGTTTGAACCGTTAATTTCGTCGTTTGATACATCAAAACCGGCCACCAAGTTGACGTTTTAAATTGAACTATTTTTGGACAGTTTTGTGACGCCAACTTCGCGGGTTCGTATCTTCGTCGTCGCAGCTCCGTTTTGCGCGCTACCAGTTCCGGTGCACAGCTGGTATAACCCTCTTCCTGCCCCCTTTAGATTTCATTTCAGTTTGAGCTTGTTAGGTCGATCGAATTCGACGCCAAAGTTGGCCGTTCGAATTCTTAGTGTTGCACTTGTTAAATTCTATTTTTGAACCCGGGACTCCGGATTCAATTTCTGACACCACCAGTAGACTCGTGGCGTCGTTCTGGCATGTTTTCATATAAAGTTTGCTTGATTTGGAGAACGTGGGCCCTGGCACGCATTTCGGTGCAAAGCGGGTCCCACTTTTTGAGTCAACGAGACTTTTTGACGCCGACTCATCGAAATCTAATTCTGGATATACCGTTGAGTTCGTATCGTCATTCTGGACTTGTTGACATATAATTTGCTAGGTTTTAGTAGACATTGGTTCCGGCACGCATTTTAGTGCAAGTCGGATACCAATATCCGGGTCAACGTGTCATTTTGAGTTCGACTCATCGGAATCCAATTCCGGATATACCGTTGAGTTCGTATCGTCTTTTTGGACTCGTTGACATATAATTTGCTGAGTTTTGAGGACATTGGCTCCGACACGCTTTTCCGTGCAAATCGGTTTCTAATGTCCGGGTCAACGGACCAATTTGAGATCGGGTCAACGGAATCCAATTCTGGATATACCGTTGGGTTCGTATCGTCAATCTAGATTCGTGGACATATAATTTGTTAGCTTTTGTGCATGTTTATTCGGTACGTTTTTCGGTGCAAAGTGTGTCCAACGGCGGACATCATTTTGGCCCGAAATTACCGTTTTGCCCATGTGTACAAATTGGACTTTTGGATAGGCTATCCTAGCTAATTTGACCATTCTGGACACGTTGGTGATGTTAGTTTCATCATCCGACAACATCTGTATATTTTTTCCCTTTTGTGTCACCCTATTATTATAATATTTTCTCCTTTTGGTTGTTTTAGAGATCCGTCGATTTCAGCAATTTCTAAATCACTAAAATTCATAAGTTGACCTTGTAGATGTTTATAGAGACTAGCTTTGACCCAGTTTGACCATGGTTGACTACTTTGACTGAACGTCGAAGTAGAGTCAACATTTGACCTAGGTTAGACTAGTTTTGACCCTGGTTGACCACAGTTGACTATTTGACCAAAAGTCAACCGAAAGTCAACCGTAGCCTCAAATTGATTGGAACTGGACCGAAGTTGACCAGTTGACCCAAAGTCAACTGTTAGTCAACGTTAGTCAAGTTTGACCTGGAGTTGACCTAGAATTGACCAGAGTTGACCAGTTGACCCAAAGTCAACTGTAAGTCAAGCATTGACTTAGATTGATCTAGTTTGACTTGCCTTGACCTAGTTTGACTTAGTATGACTTGATTTTACTTCCAAACCCTTCTATTGATACAGTATTTCCACCTATAGGTCCTCGAGGCACTGTTCTTGGACCAGTTGACATATTCCACCAGATCTCAGGCGAGTACATTCTCTGATAATATTTCTGTTTTATGATATCGTTTATGTTTCTTGTATTTAGTGTAGATACCCTTGTTCTCTTGACACATTGTTCACACGGATTGGTATTTCCCTGGATCCCGTCATGAGATATTATTCATCGCTCTCCTTAGTATATCTTGTGCAAGTCTTTCTTGTTCCTTGTGCATTATATAGACACGATTTCTGCGAAGGCTAGCTACCCTCTCGGAGAATCGCGTGTCATGATGTGTCATGGTTGGATCCACTATACTGGTCGGGGACGGGGAGTATTAGTGTAGATGTGTGGTCATTAGCCACCTTGTTGTTCTTGTAGATCTTGTGAGTGTTAATCATACACCCCACGTATGATTAACCAGGCCAGTAGACCTTGTGCAAGACCTAAGCCGGCCACATGTTGAAACTAGTACTCACACACTTAGATAGATGATTCTTGATTCTTGTACATGCCATGATCAGTTTTACTTGCCTTGTTCTAGCTCTAGATTTACAGCTTACCTTGCCATGATACTCACATGTACATTTTATGATATCTTGTATATTCTCTCTATTTACTGCTACATGTTCAATATCGTATAATTAGAACTGTTATTTGAGATTTGTGCTCGTTCCATCCTGACTGGATATGTTGACAAAATTTTAGGAGTAGTTGTGCCCTCAGTATTGGACTTCATGATGTTGCTAGCTGAGGTGGATCTCACTATTCTTCTATGTGAGTTGCCTGGTAGTTATTCCTTAGTTAGTCTTGTTGTTCCTTCATTATCTTCCTGTCTTATGATCCTTGTAGATTCTAGTTGTTCTAGTGATATTGTTATTATTTCTTGTCTTATCTTTCCTAGTTTTCGTGATGTGACATGAGTACATTTTATAGTTATGGATCATAGAAGTTGTAGTTAGTATAGTATACTTGACAGCGTTCTACCGTCGATACCGCGGCGTAGGCTGGGCGTGGCCCACGTATTCGTACCCGTATATCCGGGTGCGGGTCGTGACACGTTTTTAGTGGTGGCCCATACAGGTCAGTCTTTGCAGTTAATGCGAAGTCGTGGTAGTACTTGAACTTATCTGTACTACTGCGAGCCTGCCCTAGGATTAAGGTTGAGTCATGGAATATTTTAGGATTTTGGTACTCAGTCACATATTAGAAACTCTTAGTAGATTCCAGGGATGACCCCTGGGAATCTTATTTCGAAGGCTTTCAAATCTTTTCCCACTTGTTTCCATTCGTCCTGATTTCTGAAATATATGTCCGTATCAAACTTTATTCCTTCTTAGGATGAGTTTGTGGCCTCCAAAGGGAAGGTATAAGTTGAACTTGTATATCATCCAGGTTGGGGAGAGAATATGATTTACCAACCTCGTATCATGGTCGAGGTTTGTTTTAGATTATATTCCACCATTTTCTATCTTGACCTAGGTAGTACCCTCGGGACTTTTTCTGAGATTTTCCTCTGAACCCTATCTCGGAAGTTGTTTCCGTTGTTTCTATTAACTTACCCTTGACTTGTTGTTGAATTTTAAATCTTAATATTCGTTGTTGACCTTTGATTTTGTTTTGGATAATTCTTTTAAGAATTGAGTTAAGATATCCTGATAAACATATTTTGGACGAGAACGATGAGAACAGTAAGTGTCTACTTTACATATGGAGTTTAGAATTTATCGCAGTCATATTAGCTAGCCTGACAGGGACATGGAGCCTGATTTAGATATACTATCCTAGTTATGTTATTTAGATTCTCTTGCAGCCATACCGGTTGGCGTGGCGAAGAATCTAGATGACATGATTATATGGTGTATACCTTAGTTATGGACTCTATCGTTTACTGTAGCTATGTTTACTGGCGTGGCGTAAATTCTGGCAACATGATTTTGGATAGACGTGTATGGTTGTCAGGTCATATCTTAAGTTGATTCACTTTTTTTACCAATTGAGCAAGATAATTCCTACCATTATTTCTTGTTTATCATTTTTTTCTCTCTTCCTCATCGCATGATGATTTCCTTCTTAGATGCTCGTGTCCAAACTTTGTTGATTTTGTTCTCCATCTTGCCCAAATTCTGATTTACTCGAAATTTGATCAATTTAAATCGTGCTGAGACTAAACTATTTATTTTTATCGTGATTGGACAATGCTATCATCACTCGTGCTTTAAACTTTCGATTCAATTCCGGCAAATGACTAAATCCTATTCCAATCACGATTAGGCTTCATACTATCCTTGATTATGCCCTGATAACCATAATTTTGTTCATATCATGATTCTATCGTGCCAAATCCCTCATCGTGCCTGAAAAATTTTAAATCGATTATCTTGATCGTGCAAACTCGTCATTCTTGGATCGTGCCTAAATTATTGCATAAATCTTCTATCATGTTTTAACCCCACTACCAACCTTTAATTTCGAGGACGAAATTTTTATAAGGTGGGTAGGATTGTAAGTCCCTGAATTTAGGGCTTATTTTTTTTCAATTTTATAATTCAATTATTTTGAATAGATATTATTATTTGTTTATTATTTGATTTAATGCTCTTTACCGTGCCTTTGACTTCTGGAGCGTCAGGGATGCCGGTCTCTGGAAACTTTCTTCTTGAAGTTTGAAGTAGACGAGATTACATTCACGTCGATATATCATGTCCCATCCAAACTCGTTCCCTTATGCTCCTATTTCATCCATGATTTAAATTGTTTAATTTATTAATTAATTAAATCTTGGCTTCGACCTTGTCCAAACTTGGCCCCACGCCCAACCCAGTTTAGTGTGGACCCTGTCATGACTGCCCATACACTCCACTGGTGTTTTTCCATTTTTGCCTACTCGAAAATATAATTCTTTTATTTTATATAAAATATCTCCATTCCTCTCTCTTTTATATATGTGTATATATATATATACATATATAATATAATATCCCACTCTCTCTCTCCCTCACACTCTCTCCACACTCCTATACCAGCCGACCTACTTTCCTCCCCCCCCATGTGGCAGTAACACCTCACCCTCTCTCTATTCTCTCATTAATAACTATCTCTCTCTCTCTCACTCTTTCTATATATTAGTATATTTAATGCTCTTTACCGTGACTTGGAATTCTAGAGCATCAGGGATGCCAGTCTCTGGAAACTTCCTTCTTGGAGTTTGTAGTAGACGAGATTATCTTCATTTTGATATGTCCTGTCCCACTCGAACTTGTTCCCTTGTACTCTTTTTTGCTTCGCGCAAGTTCGGGTCAAATTAGACCATTTAAATTATTAATTGATTTTCCACTCTTTTTCTTGATCCCCATAAGCACGTTACCGTGGCTTTTAATTTAGGAGCACCAGACTAGTCATTCCCTCGAAACCAACTTGTCATGCCTGATCTACTCGAAACGCTCTTCACCCCTGACCTTCGTGTCCCACTCAGACACTCCATTTTGTGCTCCATTTCCTTCGCACAACTTTCGGTTCAATTTAGGCCAATTAATTATCTGTCGTAAAACCTGATTTAAATTCCAATTTAACTTCCGGGTCCGACATCGACCCAACCTAGTCGACCCCAAATAGGGACATGGCCCACACGAAGCCTACTACCCGCCTGCCACTTGTGTCCCATTTATTTGAGCCCCCACATGCTACTTATTTATCCATGACCATAAATACCTATTTTTAATTCAAATATTGTCCCCTGTCCGATTTTGGCCCGACCCGGCTCGACCGAACCCGAAACCAAGCTCCACATTGTTCTTTCATGACTGTCCAAATACTCTACATAATTTTCCTATTTTTTCTATTTTAAATATCTATTTATTCTCTCTCTACTTTACAAATATCTCCTATATATATATATATATATATATATATATATATATATATATATATATATATATATATATATATATATATATATATATATAAGCAAATATCTTTCTCTCTCTTTTTACAAACACCTCACCCCCTATCCCCATGTATCAGCCGAATACATTCCCCCCCCCCCCATTTCTCTAAATATCTATTCCCTCTCTCCAATTAAATCTCTCTCTTAAACATCTTATATATATATATACATATATATACTCTCTCTCTCTCTCTCTCTCTCTCTCTCTCTCTCTCTCTCTCACCCATTCCCTCACATCACTCTCTCCCTCTTCCCAGCACAACACGCAAACCCCCCCTACTGCTGTACACGAACACCCCCCATGTGGACCGACTACACTCTCCCCCATCTTTATTCTATCACTCTATCTCTCCTCCCTCTTTAAATCACATACACACATACATCTCTCTCTTTCTCTCAACTCATAAACATCAACACCACCAAGCCCAGCCCCTTAGCCGAGCCCCCCCCCCCCCCCCCCCCATGGCCAAGCTCCTTCCTCCTCCCTCTCCATTTTTTTTTCCTTCTTCTTCTCCTTCTTCTTCTTTAGCAACTTCATCATCATCAAACTACCATCACCACCACCATCTCCATAAACATCACCACCACCATCATACCAACCACCTCCACCACCCGCACGCGGCCGAGCCACCGCCGCGCCGCCGCCGCCCTGGCCGCCGCGAGCGCAGCCGCGCGCAGCAGCAGCAGCTAGCTGCGGCAGCAGCTGCCACGGCAGCAGCAGCTAGCTGCGGCAGCAGCTGCCACGGCAGCAGCCGCACTCCGCCGCGCGCGCAGCCGCCGCCGGCGAGGTTCCCGGCCGCCGCGCCACCGCGTGGCTGGCCCCCGAGGCCGGGCGCACCCCCGGGCGACCTCCCCCAGGCCACCGCCATCCTCCTCGGCGGAACGCACAGCCTATTCGTGCGTTTTGAACGGAACCCCGTCGACGCGCGCGCGGGAAAAGTTTCAGAATTCGCGTCTCAGGGCAGCGACTTCGCGCCGATTTTCTGGACAATCCGACCGTTGGATTGGCGATTTCTTCGCTCCGTCTCAATCTCGGTATATACCCCTTCATCCCTCTCAAATTTCACCCGTTAATTTCGTCGTTTGATACATCAAAACCGGCCACCAAGTTGACGTTTTAATTTGTACTGTTTTTGGACAGTTTCGTGATGCCAACTTCGCGGGTTCGTATCTTCGTCGTTGCAGCTCCGTTTTGCGCGCCACCAGTTCCGGTGCACAGCTGGTATAACCCTCTTCCTGCCCCCTTTAGATTTCATTTCAGTTTGAGCTTGTTAGGTCGGTCGAATTCGACGCCAAAGTTGGCCGTTCGAATTCTTAGTGTTGCACTTGTAAAATTCCATTTTTGAACCCGGGACCCCGGATTCAAATTCTGACACCACCAGTAGACTCGTGGCGTCGTTCTGGCATGTTTTCATATAAAGTTTGCCTGATTTGGAGAACGTGGGCCCTGGCACGCATTTCGGTGCAAAGCGGGTCCCACTTTCTGAGTCAACGGGACTTTTTGATGCCGGCTCATCGGAATCCAATTTCGGATATACCGTTGAGTTCGTATCGTCATTCTGGACTCGTTGACATATAATTTGCTAGGTTTTAGTGGACATTGGTTCCGGCACGCATTTCGGTGCAAGTCGGATACCAATATCCGGGCCAACGGGTCAATTTGAGATCGGCTCATCGGAATCCAATTCCGGATATACCGTTGGGTTCGTATCGTCATTCTGGATTCGTGGACATATAATTTGTTAGGTTTTGTGCACTTTTATTTTGGCACATTTTTTTCGGTGCAAAGTGTGTCCAACGGCGGACATCATTTTGGTCCAAAATTACCGTTTTGCCCCTGTGTCCAAATTGGACTTTTGGACAGGCTATCCTAGCTGATTTGACCATTCTGGACACGTCGGTGATGTTAGTTTTATCATCCGACAACATTTGTAGATTTCTTCTCTTTTTGTGTCATCCTATTATTATAATATTTTCTCCTTTTGGTTGTTTTAGAGACCCGTCGATTTCAGTGATTTCTAAATCATTGAAATTCATAAGTTGACCTTGTAGATGTTTATAGAGACTAGCTTGACCATGGTTGACTATTTTGACTAGACGTCGAAGTAGAGTCAACATTTGACCTAGGTTAGACTAGTTTTGACCCTGGTTGACCACAGTTGACTATTTTGACCAAAGTCAACCGGAAGTCAACCGTAGCCTAAAATTTACTAGAACTGGACCGAAGTTGACCAGTTGACCCAAAGTCAACTGTTAGTCAACGTTAGTCAAGTTTGACCTAGAGTTGACCTAGTATTGACCAGAGTTGACCAGTTGACCAAAGTCAACTGTACGTCAACTTTGACCCAGTTTGTCTTAGTTTGACCTAGATGTTAGTATATCTTTTGACCCTGATCAGCTCTTGCATTATTTCATCTTTAGGTCTGTGGCTTTACTCTGAACCCTGATTCATATTGACAGCAGGACCCCAGGCGAGTACATTCTCTGATAACTTATTCCCAATTTATGATAACTGTTATGATTCATGTACTTAGTGTTGATATGCTTATTCCTGACACATGGTTCTCACGGATTGGTATTCTTGGATCCCGACGAGAGATGTTTCTCCTTCTTAGGTTGGGATATATTGTGCAAGCACCCTTGTAGCTCTTGCTCAATATGTGGTCACTGATTCTAGAGCAGGTTCGCGACCTTCTCATTAGAATCCCGTGCAGTGACGTGTCCTGTTTGGATCCATTCTACCAGTTGGGGTAGGGGGAGTAGTAGCGTATGCCTGTGATCATATCCCCTTGTATTCTTGAACAGTGTGAGTCATATACCGCACTTATGACTTGCCAGGCCGATTCTTGACAGTTACCCAAGCCGATCACAAGTTGAAACTGCTACTCACACACATTGGATATATAGCTTACCTTGATTTGTGTACATGCCATGATTCAGTTCTACTTTCTTATTATAGCTCTAGCTCTACAGCTTACCATGCCATGATACATACATGTACACTCCATGATTTTATTGTATATGCTCTATTTATAGTCTTATAGCTTTTATTCTATCTTGAGATCTGTTATGAGATAAATGTACTCGTTCCGCTCCTGACTGGATATGTTATGAAAATATTACAGATGTTGATGCTAACTGAGGTGGTTCCCACTATTCTTCTCTATGAGTTGCCTGGTAGTTATCCTTAGTTAGTCCTGTTGTTCCTTCTTTATTTTCCTGTCTTATGATCATAGTAGATTCTAGTTGTTCTAGTGATATTGTTATTATTTCTTGTCTTATCTTCCTTAGTTTTCGTGATGTGATATGAGTACATTTCTAGTTATGGATTCTTAGATGTTGTAGTTAGTATAGTATACTTGACAGCATTCTACCGCCGATACCGCGGCGTAGGCTGGGCGTGGCCCACGTATTCGTACCCGTATATTCGGGTGCGGGTCGTGACACGTTTTTAGTGGTGGCCCATGCAGGTCAGTCTTTGCAGTAAATGCGAAGTCGTGGTAGTACTTGAGCTTTTCTGTACTACTGCGAGCCTGCCCTAGGATTAAGGTTGAGTCATGGAATATTTTAGGATTTTGGTACTCAGTCACATATTAGGAACTCTTGGTAGATTCCAGGGATGACCCCTGGGGAATCTTATTTCGAAGGCTTTCAAATCTTTCCCACTTGTTTCCATTCGTCCTGATTTCTGAAATATCTGTCCGTATCAAACTTTATTCCTTCTCGGGATGAGTTGTGGACCCCAAAGGGAAGGTATAAGTTGGACTTATTTATCATCTAGGTTGGGGAGAGAATATGATTTACCAACCTCGTATCATGGTCGAGGTTTGTTTTAGATTATATTCCACCATTTTCTATCTTGACCTAGGTAGTACCCTCGGGACTTTCCCTGAAATTTTCCTCTGAACCCTATCTCGGAAGTTGTTTCCGTTGTTTCTATTAACTTACCCTTGACTTGTTGAAATTTTAAATCTTAATATTCGTTGTTGACCTTTGATTTTGTTTTGGATAATTCTTGTAAGAATTGAGTTAAGATATCCTGATAAACATATTTTGGACGAGGACGATGAGAACGGTAAGTGTCTACTTTATTTATGGAGTTTAGAATTCATTGCAGTCATATTAGCTAGCGAGACATGGACATGGAGCCTGATTTTGGATATACTATCCTAGTTATGTCATTTAGGTTCTCTTGCAGCCATACCGGGTGGCGTGGTAAGGAATCTAGATGACATAATTATAGGGTGTATACCATAGTTATGGACTTTATTGTTTATTACCGCTATGCTTACTGGTGTGGCGAGAATTCTGGCAACATGATTTGGGATAGACGTGTATGGTTATCAGGTCATATCTTAAATTGATTCACTTCTTTTACCAATTGAGCAAGATAATTCCTACCATTATTTCTTGTTTATCATTATTTTCTCTCCCATCATATGATGATTTCCTCATCTTGCCATCATTTCCTTTGACTTGTTTAGCTATGTCTTGATTACACCAATCAACTATCCCGTATCTACTTCTGTCATCTACACTTGGAAACTCTGAAATTTTTTTGAAATTTCATATCTCAATTGTTTCTTAAATTTCGATACTGTTAAGAATTTGATTTCCTTCTGTCCATGACCAATCAATTTTGGTCGTCTTGTTTATCGTGCCAAAGAGTCTTGATTGCTGACTAGACTCTAGATGACTTCAATTTTCTTTGTGACTTGGTTTCCTTTCTAAATTGTGCTTTTAGGACCTTGATTTCGAATTCATGATTTTATCGTCTTTCATAGCTGAACTTGGATCTTGATCGTGCTTATGTAACCTATAATCTAATTTCTATCAAATCTATCTCTCAATCGTGCTATTCTCAAATTTTTTCTCTCCATTTGCTTCTCTTAGCCCTGTTTTAGATCATGACTATCCAACTTTGATTTTCATGATCTTGATAATCTTAACCCTCAAATCGTGCCAAGTGAACTTAGACTATTTTTGATTTCAATCGCGTTTGAACTTGGATTGTATTTCATGATTTTATCAATCATCCTCCTAAATCTTTGATCGGGCCTACAAGACATTGACTTCGATTTTTGTTTGTGTCTGAAATTTTATCTCAACTATGCCAAACCTTGTTTTGGTCATGGTTACATTTTCATCTTGATCGGGCCTGTGCGACTTTCGGGTTAATTTTCATCAACCTAAGTCCTACGGGTCACCCCGTACTTGAACTTCATTTATATCGTCGACTCCTCTAATCGTTTCTAAAATTGTGCCCTAATGACTTGGCTTATTTCTGAAATCATGCACATATAATTTTGTTCATATCATGATTCTATCGTGCCAAATCCCTCATCGTGCCTGAACAATTGTAAATCGATTTTCTTGATCGTGCAAACTCGTCATTCTTGGATCGTGCCTAAAATATTGCCTAAATCTTCTATCATGTTTTAACCCCACTACCAACCTTTAATTTCGAGGACGAAATTTTATAAGGTGGGTAGGATTGTAAGCCCCTGAATTTAGGGCTGATTTTTTTTTAATTTTAATAATCAATTAATTAGAATATTATTATTTGATTATTATTTGATTTAATGCTCTTTACCGTGACTTGGAATTCTAGAGCATCAGGGATGCCAGTCTCTGGAAACTTCCTTCTTGGAGTTTGTAGTAGACGAGATTATCTTCATTTTGATATGTCCTGTCCCACTCGAACTTGTTCCCTTGTACTCTTTTTGCTTCGCGCAAGTTCGGGTCAAATTAGACCATTTAAATTATTAATTGATTTTCCACTCTTTTTCTTGATCCCCATAAGCACGTTACCGTGGCTTTTAATTTAGGAGCACCAGACTAGTCATTCCCTCGAAACCAACTTGTCATGTCTGATCTACTCGAAACGTTCTTCACCCCTGACCTTCGTGTCCCACTCAGACACTCCATTTTGTGCTCCATTTCCTTCGCACAACTTTCGGTTCAATTTAGGCCAATTAATTATCTGCCGTAAAACCTGATTTAAATTCCAATTTAACTTCCGGGTCCGACATCGACCCAACCTAGTCGACCCCAAATAGGGACATGGCCCACACGAAGCCTACTACCCGCCTGCCACTTGTGTCCCATTTATTTGAGCCCCCACATGCTACTTATTTATCCATGACCATAAATACCTATTTTTAATTCAAATATTGTCCCCTGTCCGATTTTGGCCCGACCCGGCTCGACCGAACCCGAAACCAAGCTCCACATTGTTCTTTCATGACTGTCCAAATACTCTACATAATTTTCCTATTTTTTCTATTTTAAATATCTATTTATTCTCTCTCTACTTTACAAATATCTCCTATATATATATATATATATATATATATATATATATATATATATATATATATATATAAGCAAATATCTTTCTCTCTCTTTTTACAAACACCTCACCCCCTATCCCCATGTATCAGCCGAATACATTTCCCCCCCCCCCCCATTTCTCTAAATATCTATTCCCTCTCTCCAATTAAATCTCTCTCTTAAATATCTTATATATATATATATATACATATATATACTCTCTCTCTCTCTCTCTCTCACCCATTCCCTCACATCACTCTCTCCCTCTTCCCAGCACAACACGCAAACCCCCCTACTGCTGTACACGAACACCCCCCATGTGGACCGACTACACTCTCCCCCATCTTTATTCTATCACTCTCTCTCTCCTCCCTCTTTAAATCACATACACACATACATCTCTCTCTTTCTCTCAACTCATAAACATCAACACCACCAAGCCCAGCCCCTTGGCCGAGCCCCCCCCCCCATGGCCAAGCTCCTTCCTCCTCCCTCTCCATTTTTTTTCCTTCTTCTTCTCCTTCTTCTTCTTTAGCAACTTCATCATCATCAAACTACCATCACCACCACCATCTCCATAAACATCATCACCACCATCATACCAACCACCTCCACCACCCGCACGCGGCCGAGCCACCGCCGCGCCACCGCCGCCCTGGCCGTCGCGAGCGCAGCCGCGCGCAGCAGCAGCAGTTAGCTGCGGCAGCAGCTGCCACGGCAGCAGCCGCACGCCGCCGCGCGCGCAGCAGCCGCCGGCGAGGTTCCCGACCGCCGCACCACCGCGTGGCTGGCCCCCGAGGCCGGGCGCACCCCCGGGCGACCTCCCCCAGGCCACCGCCATCCTCCCCGGCGCAACGCACAGCCTATTCGTGCGTTTTGAACGGAACCCCGTCGACGCGCGCGCGGGAAAAGTTTCAGAATTCGCGTCTCGGGGCAGCGACTTCGTACCGATTTTCTGGACAATCCGACCGTTGGATTGGCGATTTCTTCGCTCCATCTCAATCTCGGTATATACCCCTTCATCCCTCTCAAATTTCACCCGTTAGTTTCGTCGTTTGATACATCAAAACCGGCCACCAAGTTGACGTTTTAATTTGTACTGTTTTTGGACAGTTTCGTGACGCCAACTTCGCGGGTTCGTATCTTCGTCATCGCAGCTCCGTTTTGTGCGCCACCAGTTCTGGTGCACAGCTGGTATAACCCTCTTCCTGCCCCCTTTAGATTTCATTTCAGTTTGAGCTTGTTAGGTCGGTCGAATTCGACGCCAAAGTTGACCGTTCGAATTCTTAGTGTTGTACTTGTAAAATTCCATTTTTGAACCCGGAACCCCGGATTCAAATTCTGACACCACCAGTAGACTCGTGGCGTCGTTCTGGCATGTTTTCATATAAAGTTTGCCTGATTTGGAGAACGTGGGCCCTGGCACGCATTTCGGTGCAAAGCGGATCTCACTTTCTGAGTCAACGGGACTTTTTGACGCCGGCTCATCGGAATCCAATTTCGGATATACCGTTGAGTTCGTATCGTCATTCTGGACTCGTTGACATATAATTTGCTAGGTTTTAGTGGACATTGGTTCCGGCACGTATTTCGGTGCAAGTCGGATACCAATATCCGGGCCAACGGGTCAATTTGAGATCGGCTCATCGGAATCCAATTCCGGATATACCGTTGGGTTCGTATCGTCATTCTGGATTCGTGGACATATAATTTGTTAGGTTTTGTGCACTTTTTTTTTGGCACATTTTTTTCGGTGCAAAGTGTGTCCAACGGCGGACATCATTTTGGTCCGAAATTACCGTTTTGCCCCTGTGTCCAAATTGGACTTTTGGACAGGCTATCCTAGCTGATTTGACCATTCTGGACACGTCGGTGATGTTAGTTTTATCATCCGACAATATTTGTAGATTTCTTCTCTTTTTGTGTCATCCTATTATTATAATATTTTCTCCTTTTGGTTGTTTTAGAGACCCGTCGATTTCAGTGATTTCTAAATCATTGAAATTCATAAGTTGACCTTGTAGATGTTTATAGAGACTAGCTTGACCATGGTTGACTATTTTGACTAGACGTCGAAGTAGAGTCAACATTTGACCTAGGTTAGACTAGTTTTGACCCTGGTTGACCACAGTTGACTATTTTGACCAAAGTCAACCGGAAGTCAACCGTAGCCTAAAATTTACTAAAACTGGACCGAAGTTGACCAGTTGACCCAAAGTCAACTGTTAGTCAACGTTAGTCAAGTTTGACCTAGAGTTGACCTAGTATTGACCAGAGTTGACCAGTTGACCAAAGTCAACTGTACGTCAACTTTGACCCAGTTTGTCTTAGTTTGACCTAGATGTTAGTATATCTTTTGACCCTGATCAGCTCTTGCATTATTTCATCTTTAGGTCTGTGGCTTTACTCTGAACCCTGATTCATATTGACAACAGGACCCCAGGCGAGTACATTCTCTGATAACTTATTCCCAATTTATGATAACTGTTATGATTCATGTACTTAGTGTTGATATGCTTATTCCTGACACATGGTTCTCACGGATTGGTATTCTTGGATCCCGACGAGAGATGTTTCTCCTTCTTAGGTTGGGATATATTGTGCAAGCACCCTTGTAGCTCTTGCTCAATATGTGGTCACTGATTCTAGAGCAGGTTCGCGACCTTCTCATTAGAATCCCGTGCAGTGACGTGTCCTGTTTGGATCCATTCTACCAGTTGGGGTAGGGGGAGTAGTAGCGTATGCCTGTGATCATATCCCCTTGTATTCTTGAACAGTGTGAGTCATATACCGCACTTATGACTTGCCAGGCCGATTCTTGACAGTTACCCAGCCGATCACAAGTTGAAACTGCTACTCACACACATTGGATATATAGCTTACCTTGATTTGTGTACATGCCATGATTCAGTTCTACTTTCTTATTATAGCTCTAGCTCTACAGCTTACCATGCCATGATACATACATGTACACTCCATGATTTTATTGTATATGCTCTATTTACAGTCTTATAGCTTTTATTCTATCTTGAGATCTGTTATGAGATAAATGTACTCGTTCCGCTCCTGACTGGATACGTTATGAAAATATTACAGATGTTGATGCTAACTGAGGTGGTTCCCACTATTCTTCTCTATGAGTTGCCTGGTAGTTATCCTTAGTTAGTCCTGTTGTTCCTTCTTTATTTTCCTGTCTTATGATCATAGTAGATTCTAGTTGTTCTAGTGATATTGTTATTATTTCTTGTCTTATCTTCCTTAGTTTTCGTGATGTGATATGAGTACATTTCTAGTTATGGATTCTTAGATGTTGTAGTTAGTATAGTATACTTGACAGCGTTCTACCGCCGATATCGCGGCGTAGGCTGGGCGTGGCCCACGTATTCGTACCCGTATATTCGGGTGCGGGTCGTGACACGTTTTTAGTGGTGGCCCATGCAGGTCAGTCTTTTCAGTAAATGCGAAGTCGTGGTAGTACTTGAGCTTTTTTGTACTACTGCGAGCCTGCCCTAGGATTAAGGTTGAGTCATGGAATATTTTAGGATTTTGGTACTCAGTCACATATTAGGAACTCTTGGTAGATTCCAGGGATGACCCCTGGGGAATCTTATTTCGAAGGCTTTCAAATCTTTCCCACTTGTTTCCATTCGTCCTGATTTCTGAAATATCTGTCCGTATCAAACTTTATTCCTTCTCGGGATGAGTTGTGGACCCCAAAGGGAAGGTATAAGTTGGACTTATTTATCATCTAGGTTGGGGAGAGAATATGATTTACCAACCTCGTATCATGGTCGAGGTTTGTTTTAGATTATATTCCACCATTTTCTATCTTGACCTAGGTAGTACCCTCGGGACTTTCCCTGAAATTTTTCTCTGAACCCTATCTCGGAAGTTGTTTCCGTTGTTTCTATTAACTTACCCTTGACTTGTTGAAATTTTAAATCTTAATATTCGTTGTTGACCTTTGATTTTGTTTTGGATAATTCTTTTAAGAATTGAGTTAAGATATCCTGATAAACATATTTTGGACGAGGACGATGAGAACGGTAAGTGTCTACTTTATTTATGGAGTTTAGAATTCATTGCAGTCATATTAGCTAGCGAGACATGGACATGGAGCCTGATTTTGGATATACTATCCTAGTTATGTCATTTAGGTTCTCTTGCAGCCATACCGGGTGGCGTGGTAAGGAATCTAGATGACATAATTATAGGGTGTATACCATAGTTATGGACTTTATTGTTTATTACCGCTATGCTTACTGGTGTGGCGAGAATTCTGGCAACATGATTTGGGATAGACGTGTATGGTTATCAGGTCATATCTTAAATTGATTCACTTCTTTTACCAATTGAGCAAGATAATTCCTACCATTATTTCTTGTTTATCATTATTTTCTCTCCCATCATATGATGATTTCCTCATCTTGCCATCATTTCCTTTGACTTGTTTAGCTATGTCTTGATTACACCAATCAACTATCCCGTATCTACTTCTGTCATCTACACTTGGAAACTCTGAAATTTTTCTGAAATTTCATATCCCACTTTCTGAGTCAACGGGACTTTTTAACGCTGACTCATCGGAATCCAATTCTGGATATACCGTTGAGTTCGTATCGTCATTCTGGACTCGTTGACATATAATTTGCTAGGTTTTAGTGGACATTGGTTCCGGCACGCATTTCGGTGCAAGTCGGATACCAATATCCGGGTCAACGTGTCATTTTGAGTTCGACTCATCGGAATCCAATTCCGGATATACCGTTGAGTTCGTATCGTCTTTCTGGACTCGTTGACATATAATTTACTGACTTTTGAGGACATTGGCTCCGACACGCTTTTTCGTGCAAATCGGTTTCCAATGTCCGGGTCAACGGACCAATTTGAGATCGGGTCAACGGAATCCAATTCTGGATATACCGTTGGGTTCGTATCGTCATTCTGGATTCGTGGACATATAATTTGTTAGCTTTTGTGCACTTTTATTTTGGCACATTTTTCGGTGCAAAGTGTGTCCAACGGCGGACATCATTTTGGCCCAAAATTACCGTTTTGTCCCTGTGTCCAAATTGGACTTTTGGACAGGCTATCCTAGCTGATTTGACCATTCTGGACACGTTGGTGATGTTAGTTTCATCATCCGACAACATCTGTATATTTCTTCCCTTTTGTGTCACCCTATTATTATAATATTTTCTCCTTTTGGTTGTTTTAGAGACCCGTCGATTTCAGTAATTTCTAAATCACTGAAATTCATAAGTTGGCCTTGTAGATGTTTATAGAGACTAGCTTTGACCCAGTTTGACCATGGTTGACTACTTTGACTGAACGTCGAAGTAGAGTCAACATTTGACCTAGGTTAGACTAGTTTTGACCCTAGTTGACCACAGTTGACTATTTGACCAAAAGTCAACCGAAAGTCAACCGTAGCCTCAAATTGATTGGAACTGGACCGAAGTTGACCAGTTGACCCAAAGTCAACTGTTAGTCAACGTTAGTCAAGTTTGACCTGGAGTTGACCTAGAATTGACCAGAGTTGATCAGTTGACCCAAAGTCAACTGTAAGTCAAGCATTGACTTAGATTGATCTAGTTTGACTTGCCTTGACCTAGTTTGACCTAGTATGACTTGATTTTACTTCCAAACCCTTCTATTGATACAGTATTTCCACCTATAGGTCCTCGAGGCACTGTTCTTGGACCAGTTGACATATTCCACCAGATCTCAGGCGAGTACATTCTCTGATAATATTTCTGTTTTATGATATCGTTTATGTTTTTTGTATTTAGTGTAGATACCCTTGTTCTCTTGACACATTGTTCACACGGATTGGTATTTCCCTGGATCCCGTCATGAGATATTATTCCTCGCTCTCCTTGGTATATCTTGTGCAAGTCTTTCTTGTTCCTTGTGCATTGTATAGACACGATTCCTGCGAAGGCTAGCTACCCTCTCGGAGAATCGCGTGTCATGATGTGTCATGGTTGGATCCACTATACTGGTCGGGGACGGGGAGTATTAGTGTAGATGTGTGGTCATTAGCCACCTTGTTGTTCTTGTAGATCTTGTGAGTGTTAATCATACACCCCACGTATGATTAACCAGGCCAGTACACCTTGTGCAAGACCCAAGCCGGCCACATGTTGAAACTAGTACTCACACACTTAGATAGATGATTCTTGATTCTTGTACATGCCATGATCAGTTTTACTTGCCTTGTTCTAGCTCTAGATTTATAGCTTACCTTGCCATGATACTCACATATACATTTCATGATATCTTGTATATTCTCTCTATTTACTGCTACATGTTCAATATCGTATAATTAGAACTGTTATTTGAGATTTGTGCTCGTTCCATCCTGACTGGATATGTTGACAAAATTTTAGGAGTAGTTGTGCCCTCAGTATTGGACTTCATGATGTTGCTAGCTGAGGTGGATCTCACTATTCTTCTATGTGAGTTGCCTGGTAGTTATTCCTTAGTTAGTCTTATTGTACCTTCATTATCTTTCTGTCTTATGATCCTTGTAGATTCTAGTTGTTCTAGTGATATTGTTATTATTTCTTGTCTTATCTTCCCTAGTTTTCGTGATGTGACATGAGTACATTTTATAGTTATGGATCATAGAAGTTGTAGTTAGTATAGTATACTTGACAGCGTTCTACCGCCGATACCGCGGCGTAGGCTGGGCGTGGCCCACATATTCGTACCCGTATATCCGGGTGCGGGTCGTGACACCGGTAGGATCGACTCTAATCTCATGAATGTCGTTAAGTGGACCCCGGATTTCAACACGAAGGAAGACTCAGTGATCGTCTCAGTCTGGGTCACCCTCCCTGTCACGACCCGCTCTCGAATAATCGGATACGAGTCGGAGACGCCCAACCTACGTTGGAAGACGCAACGTAGTAAGCTGTACAATTCTAAGAAAAACTCCAAGTCACAAGGTAAAATATAAACATCACAGCTACTGTAAACGTTCCGAGAGAGATCACCACAATCCACAAAGTCATTTAATACAATTATACAAAAATCATCCGAAAACAAATCCGGTAAAGTGACAACTATGAAATCCTGAAAATACAATTATCCAGAATAAAGTCTCTAAACAAGTCTAGGCAATGAAAACTAAAACTAAAACTTTGTAGCTTCTAAGTCCTGAATCCTGGTGCCAACATGCTCAACTATGGCCTCAAGCTCGCCTACAACGTATCCAGTCAGAAAAGGAGCAAAGTACAACTCTGACAAGAAATAATCTATAAATTAATCTGAAATACGCAAGTGATAATATGCACTAAACTACAATATGAAACAATGGTACAAGAACTAGAACAATGAACAAGACAATCAATGCAAACATGTGAATTTGAAATACTAAACTAATATGTGACCGGGTGGGGACCACAATATCATAATAAGGTACGGCTTAATCGTACGTGAGATATAGGATTAGGCTATTCACAATTCATAATAACCTAGCTAAGAGTGTTGTCACACACTAATCAATATTTCCTCCAATCCCCACAAGAAAATAATGAGACACAATATGATTAATGAATCACAATACAATCGTGTGAATCTCGTGTCCAATAGAGATGGCAATGGGGCAGATAGGGGCCGGGAACCGTATCCCCTATCCCCATTCCTGAATAGTGTTTGAATCTCCATCTCCGTCCCCGTTCCCCGTCGGGTTCAATTTTTTACCCCTATTTCCGTCTCCGTTAAACAATGTCCTTCCTGTCCCCGTCCCCGCCCCCGTCCCGTTGACACTTTCGAGGCCGAATTTTCTCTTGTCCGTCTCTCGTCCGGTTAACATTTTTTTATGTATATTATAAGCTTAAAAAAATTATTGTCATTCAAAAAAATTACAAGACATGTTAATAAAACATAGTTTTCATAAAAAATACTACTTGATTTAGATTATGAACCCATCATACCAATGGGTTGCATATATGGGTATACGTAATCGCGGTCGAAGATTTACCGGGACGGAGAGTACTATACCCATACACGTCCTCGAATCTGACTGGAGAATTTTTTTTTAATTTCCATCCCTGCCCCCATCGTCGTTTTTAAATCCCCAAATCCGCCCCCGTCGGGAAAAAAATTGGGTCCCCGTCGGATTCGGAGGAAATTGCCATCCCTAGTGTCCAATATGAGAACAAGGAATATGACATAATACAAAATAAAGAGTTCAAGTCGGTGTACTTGCCTTGCTCTGGAAGATCAAAAATTAGGAAACAATCTCTCTGTCTACCTGATTAGGTGCAAGTTGGTTAGGTTCTAATTAGGACAAGTAACTTAATATGTTAAATCAATCTAACTTTTACACTAATTAGTATATACTATCTATGAATATTTTAGAAACTATATACTAATAAAAATACTTTTAAAATATATTTAACAAAATCATTTATGTTTAGAAAGTACTTGTTAGCTAAACTTTTACAAGATATTGATTGGAAATTAAATAGTGGCAATTAACTTAGGCATTGCTATCTTAACTAGCTATCTATATATAAACTAGTTAACAAATAACTAAGAAGGAAAAGGTTTGATAGGTTTCATAGCAAAATAGACCATATAATCTAGCAATACAAAATAGCTTTGAATTTATATTTTAATAAGCATTTTAAGATAAAACATAGCAAGTATTTGCTATAAATATCACTTTAATTTAATATGCTAAAATTTAATTACTAGAAATCCAAAATACCAAAACCCATAGAATTATTAACTCAATACTTAAATAAATTTAGAATACTAATCATAGAGCAATATTAATAATAGAATTAAATTACTGATTACAATATTTGAAACTAGTTACTAATTAATACACATTAAGACATGCCACTCGATCTGTGGGTTCAGACCCAAAGCCGTTACTTCATCTTTGCTAACTTATCAGCCCAGTCCATATCCCTGAGTCCAGCCCGATGCTTCAAAGCCCAACCCGCAACCGCAAACCAGATTTCATTCAATATTCACTCAGCCCACACACAGCAGCCCGACTCTATAACCCGACCCGGCCCGCTGGACTAAACCTAACTCTCCAACACATACAACCCTCTTCATCACTCTCTCTCCACTTCATAGTTCCTCACCAGCCGCAATCTCTTCATCTTCTTCCCCAATACTCGTCTGAACCCTAACCTTAGGTTCTGCTTCACTTCCCTTCCTCACTCATCCCCATAGAAACGTTCACTCCAGAACCCTACAAGTCTTCCTCATTATTTCTTCCTTAGCCACCAGTAAACCTAACCATTCCTCTTCTTCATTCCCACCTCCACATGAAGACTCTAGCACGTGCTCACCCCCAAAGCTGCTCCTCACTCTTCCATTCTCCTCTATTCAGCCACAACCGAGCTACAAACCCTAACATCAGTCCTCGTCTTCCCTAAGCTCCCAGAACCAAATCCTAACCTAAGTTCCTTCCTCTTCCCAAAAGAAACCTTAACTAGCAAATGACAAGAGGAAGACGAAGTCAGAAAAAGAAGGAGATCGAGAGAAGGAAGATGAAGAAACTCACCTCGATCGGCTCAACTTTACTGCAGAGGCCTTGACTCGGTTAGGTCCAGCCACTGAACGGTGGATCTGGCTACTGACGGCAAGGCGAGAAGGCTCCGATCGGTGGCTCCGGTCGGTAGCTCCTCAGCTCTCGAAGAGTTGGCTCGAGCTACGAAGGGGTGCACGATCTTCGAGATGGCTGCACGAAGCTCGAAAGGGCAGCTCCTGTCTTGAGGCGTCGAAGTGAGAATCGAAGCATCAGTACGATCTCCAAGGCAGGCACAGTAGTCGAGATGAAGTCGGCGAGAGGTGGGACACGATCTGGATCTGGATCTGAACAACTCCGGTAAAGACGAACGGCGGTAGTGAAACTCCTCGACGGTGCAGCGTCTTGAGAGTGCCGTTCGTCTTCCCCGACGACGGCTAGGCCACGAAGAACAACACTGGTGACGAGGAGTGGCACTGTCTTCGAGGGCATATTGGTCTTCAAAGCTAGATCGGAAGAGATCCGTATCCGATCTGGACACGGTAGTGCATCGTCATCTCGGTGAGGCTGTCCTGAGCTTGGCGAGGCTCACGGCAGACTGGCGGATCCGACAGTGAATTTTGGTGATTCTCAGTGCTTCGTCATCTCCGGTGGAGGCACGACGGCCCGTGGTGGCGCTCGGTCAGAGAACAACAGTGGTGGGCTACAAGAATTTGTGATGGGACAGTGAATTGATAGGACTGAACAGTGTCAGTATACTGTATGGTATCAGAAAATAATAATAGAATAATAAGTGGGACCTATATATATTTATATTATAATAGTAGGGTGTTCCCTAAGTCAGCTGAGTGGCACTCTCAGTAAATAGTAATGGATCTAGGAGCATAAGACTAAACCTATAACAGATTCCTACTGATTCAGTTAATTACAACTAATTA
This sequence comes from Iris pallida, assembly GCA_029216955.1. NCBI lineage: Eukaryota > Viridiplantae > Streptophyta > Magnoliopsida > Asparagales > Iridaceae > Iris > Iris pallida. The sequence goes on along the minus strand of JANAVB010016599.1, from coordinate 11,208,302 downwards.
CAGAAATACAATTAACTACAACTAATTACAGAAATACAGTTAATTACAACTAATTAATATCCGTAACTAGTTCCTTTCTTAGCAATTACGAGCTAGAATTTATTAAAACAACTTTAGCAAGCAACATAACTAATATTAGCAAGTAATAAAATAGATTTGGAAATACTAACAAATAAGAGAATTAAATAGTCGAGTTTAGTTAATAATGATAAGGATTAATAATTAGTGATAACCAAAATTTACTAAACAAAAAAACTTTCAGTATTAAATCATTTAACAACAAATTCAAGATTAATCGCTAATAACTAGTATCAACTAATAATTTGGAATGATAACTAAAATAACAGAATTGATAAACAAAATTAATTAGCTTAAACAGTTATTTAAATAAAATTAGGTTATATACGAAAACAAGAGTATGATTTCCAATAGAAATTTAAAGAAAATTCTTAAAATTCATCAAAATAGTTTTAAGGAGTTACAAATTTACCCCCTAGAAAAAATGTCCTCTAAATTTCAGATGGCATGTCATGTACAAATAAGGATAATCAAATACGAAAATAATTAAAGTTGGTTGAATTTAAGTACGATGAGTATATTCAAAATGATCTAGAAGGTTTAAAATTTAGACAAAATCATAGCACTAAAATGATATCTTCGTGATTAAATTCTAAAATAGAATTATGACTTAAGTCTAATAAAATTGTTTAAGCATAACTATTGCGACTACGAAAAAAAATGTGATCAAAATTATTTAGGTCTGATAAGTGCTAAAATACAATAATTATAGAAATGATTCGACGACTAAGAATAAAACAAGAAAATTTGAAATTTCGCCATCAAAATATGGAATCATTAATAAGTTACGTGCAATACACTAAACTCAAACCATGAAAGAGATTTGGACCAATAGGTATTAAGGAAAGGTCCTAATAAATTTCTAAGATGAACCAAGGGAAATTATATAAATAATCTCCGCTAAGATTTCTATATAGGTCAATATCAAGATAATTTTCGATAAGGTTGTCAATGGTGATAAGAGATCAACATGGTATATAACACGGATATAGTCTCAATAGTATCTGAAAACCATACATATTCGAAATCACTTTGCCTAGAGTTCATGTCCCTCCAGTGTAGTGTACATATGGCTGCAGTGCACCTTTGGCTCAATGACTCAAATAATGATAAATTACCGAATATTTCTATCAACTTTATCCATTGTCGAAACAACTCAAGAGATCAAAATTTTATGATTTTAGGACAGTCTCAATAATATCTGAGAATCTATGAATACATGAAATTATTTCGACTTAGAGCCCATATTTCGCCAGTGCACAGCTGGTTGCAGTGAATCCACAGTCTCCATAATCCAGGTAAATAATTGTAGTACACATCTGCCACGCCATAGTAGGTTATCGAATACTCTTTCAACTTTATCATAGAAATTTTAAAGGAGTTTATGAAAATTCAAACGAGTTCTAAATCCTAATCATGATGGAAAGTGAAATAAACTGTTCAAGGAGTTTTATTAGATACCAAAAAACAAACAGTAGGATAATGAGGCTACAAAAACAAATCTTGAATAGGAAATAATGATTCGAATTGCAACAAAAAAGTTTTAGGAAAATCTTGGTGATAAGAGAAAATCTAAGGAATGATCAAATATCAAATATCTATACTAGCAATATATATATAGAGAGAGAATAATCTCAAAAGCCTCAAGTGTAGGAAAATCGATAATCTCGGTATTGGGTGTCTGAACCACTCTGAAAAATAGAAAACTGGTTAGATAGGGTCTAAACTATAAGATAATAAGCAATCTTAGTAAAACTATAATCGTAACCATTTTTCACGGATCCTATGCTGTGATAAGTTTTCCTTAGTTCCGCAGGTTCTCCAATAGTACTCTATAGCCTAAGTACCATTAGGACTGACCTGCATGGGCCACCACTAAAAACATGTCACGACCCGCTTTCGAATAATCGGATATGAGTCGGACACGCTCAGCCTACGTTGGAAGACGCAACGCAGTAAGCTGTACAATTCTAAGGAAAACTCTAAGTCACAAGGTAAAATATAAATATCACAGCTACTATAAACATTCTCAGAGAGATCACCACAATCCACAAAGTCATTTAATACAACATTCAATGTCAATCTCAAATACAAGAAAGTCATATCTAATTGCTCATTCACAATAATTATTTTATTTACAAAATTCAATAATACAACAAAATGATGTTTGGGAACAAATCTGCTAAATAATAAAAGAAACTAACTAATCTATCCAGAATCTACGGTTGGCCTCCAAGATTTCTATCTCCCCCATATATTCCATAGCGCAAAGGTAGGAAGCACACCAAGTCACCTACAACGATCCAGTCAGAAAAGGAGCAAAGTACAACTCTATTGTATTTATGTAACTTAATACAAAATAAGCAAGACAGTAGAGATGCTGTAGAAAATAAAAAAACATGAATATGAACTGGATATGACAAACATGTACAAGAAATAATTAGAAAGAACATGGATGAACGAGACACCAGCAATGAACATGTATAATAAAATAAACAGTGTATTTGAAATATTTTTCGACATGTTAATGGCTGGACTAATACGGCACATCATACGATGGCTATCCACAATAAGAATGTACGGCTAACCCATACGTGCGGTGTATGACTTATCTATCCACAATAACAATAGTTGGTTCATATACCTACTGAACATTTTTCCTTCCGACATACTAAATAATCAATAAACGAGCAATGATACAATCAAGTCCTACTGTATCACAATCGTGTCATAATCTAGATACTTGATGAAACACAGTAAAAGAAAGCATTATAATGTAAGAAGACATATAGCAATATTGTACTTGCCTTGAGTTAATTGTACTGGACGTGACTTGATCATATTGGCAAAGAATAGTCGCGGATGGCATAACTACACAAGACGGTCTCTAATGATGGAATAGACCGTGCCATTGGGTTCGAGACAATCCGATTAGCCTAGGGTTGATATAAAGTAGTTAGAATCACGCGAAATAGGAACATATGACTAGTTATGAACGAAGAAAAATTCGTTTAAAAAATTCCTTAATAAGAGAAATATATATATAAATACTTATAACTATTTTTAGAATATGTTTTGATACTTGGAAACTTATTAGTGAAATATTTTAGTGAAACACAAGGACGGACCTACTCACACGAGAAGATAAGGTCAACACCCCCCCCCCCCCCCTCTCCCTCAATTACCAAACTCCCATATTCGCTTCGAGGCAAGTGCTGAAAACTCTAACAGACAAGAACAAACCCGTAAAAGTGCTCCCGCGACCACCAAAAGAATTACTCCAGGTATAAACCTTTCCAGTAAATTCGACACCCTGAATATGAGCCACAACGATGACAATCAAGAGGCAGATATTTCAGACAATACCTTAAAAATTGGCAGAGCCCCGGGATTGGAGGCAACCGCTCATATGGAGACAGAGACGGGTTAGACTTCTAAAGGGGATGAGGACATCGTCCAAGGACTAGAAAATTACTCGAAATCGAGCAGTACCAGGAACAACAAAGAGAGGGATATGACCCAACCGGAGTCGAACAATTTCGGGGAATCGAGCTGTCACGCCCCGCTCCCGTAGGAGCGATCGTCCTCGCTAAGGCGTGATGCCGCACGAGCCTAGATTGCGCTCGTGCAAGGCGGGTTCCATAACGGCCGATTTCAGCGGCTGCGACGAGGTCGTCGCACAGAAGTCCCAAGCAGAGACATTGAATAATAGCAGCGGAATTTAGAACAAAACACAAGTTATACAAAGAAGCTCTTTATTGATATTGAAACAACGGTTACATTGGGGGCGCAAGGCCAAGATTACAAGTCTCTCATGCTCACTCAAGCTCACATTACAAGTCACTCAGCTCTCTCTCTCTCATCTCTCAATAGATTTGTCGATCCAACAGAAGCTTCGGAAGGCGATGTCCATACATTATGTCCCGTATAAGTCTTTACTCCATGCGGCCGCGCGCTTCGAATCGCCAAGGAACTCTGTGCCTTGACGCATCCAAGCGAGCTCCGTGCCACGAGCTTCTACATGTGCCTGCACATGTAAACTATGTGGGTGTCAGTACTCAACTGTACTGGTGGAATGAGCTCCTCGCCCACCCATACAAAACCAACACGTTTACTTTACTTTGTGCAACATAGTCCCCTTTTGTATTGTCTTTCTACTCTTGCCTTAGGATCAGTTTTATGACCGATGCCTTGCTTATTTTGTGTAATGCCTGTGTTCGTATTGCGTATTCTTGGAATATGTGTACGTATTTTTCCTGTGTTGCATTGCTTGGCCATGGTTCGGTTTGCTTTTGGGTTCATCATGAACCAAAGGAAAACCCTCTACCTACCACCACTTACCCCTATTTATATCCCAACCACCTTTCTCTCTCCTCATAACTCATCAATTCTTCTTCTTCTTCTTCTTCCTCCACCCAGCGTAGAGCTCCACTTAACCCCACCGGCAAGTGAATCTTGCTTCATGGAGGAACTCACATTTTATTGTTTCATTTTCTTCTCCATACGATTCTAAGTCCCTTTAGTACTTAGTGTTTTCAACTTCCATGGCTCACTTCATGCAGATCTATGTTTTTCTCATTTTCGGATTTCTTGGTTTGATCTACTATAATGGCTTGTTTTCGAAACTAAGAGTTCCATGGAGTAGGCCTCATGATTTTACACAAGTTTGGGTCTTGGGATGGCCGGATTTCACCAAGTCCTGGCCGAGATGGAGTTTTACGCCCACGCATTGCGTGCCAGCGTATTCCTCAGCTTTTACGCCCACGTCTTAACGTGTTAGCGTAGTTCCCTTTTACGCACACGCATCGCGTGACAGCGTACCTCGTTTTACGCTGCTTGAATTTTACTCCCGGGGCTTACCCGCAAGCGTAAAATCGAGCTAGCACAAAATCGAGCTCTGCTTACGCTGACTGATTTTACGCTCGGGACTCTCCCGCCAGCGTAAAATCCTGCTAGCGTGAAGCCTTGCCAGCGTAAACCCTTGACCCGAGCCAACCCTTGCTAGCGTAAAAGTTATGCTCAAGTGTTCCTCGTATGAAATCTCGATTGCAGAGAGTTTTACGCACGTACAATCCGACTAGCATAAAAACCCCTCCCGCATGCACCTTGCTAACGTAAAGCTATCTTACCTTGCTCTTGCCTGCGTAGTGCTGTTTACGCTCGGGTTTAATTGGCCTAGCGTAGTAGTACACGCGTAAACTTGGGTTCCTATAGCGTACTCTTTATTCCTTTTTTAGATATTTTACGCCCATTTTATATCCTTGCGCCTTTTGTCCTAAACTTGATAAATCACGATTTGATTGACATGATGGAAACGACTATTGTACTTGACGTGGTGTGACAAGAATTGACATGGCAAGGCACGATGGTAACATGACATGACATGATAGCGGCCCGTCGTGGCGCACTCCTGACAAGTAAACCTGACATGATATATCTTGATAAGCTCTACCTGACGTGACATGACCTGTATAAATTACCTGGACACCGTGGACGATTGTGCTTGTACAAATAAACCAGTCCTGTCTTGCATCATGTCTAGGACAGGGACTCCTGAGTACCACGGTCAGGAGTACCTAATAAATTGGACTAGGTTAATTACTAGAATTACACAGTAGTCATGAAAAGATTTCCCAGCTACAGGCAATCCCGTTACCTGGGCACGCCTTGGGATCTGTAGCCTGTCGTCGAGTAGGGCACATTTCCAGCACACTGTCATGTGTTGCACCCTTCAAGCTACCTAAGGGTACATTCGTTTCCTGGACAATGTACCCACCTGAATTCAACTCTAAATCCTTCAACCCGGGTAACCTGGATGGTCTGCAGGGCTTGTGGCTGTGGAATAATCTCGTTGCATCTTGTTAGTAATTAGGCTTGTGACAACCCTAGTTAGTTAAAGTATCAAGCTGTAGTTCTTGCTTGGCCGTGAAATGATTGGATGGAGTCTAACCAGTCTAGTCTTGTCCTGATCCTATTTCAGATTACTGCATGACCAGAATGCTATATTTATTTTACCGATAAATGGTGAGAATCCAAGTTCTGTTCAGACGAAGGGTTACAACCCCGGTCCTTGTTTGGTATACGGGTTGTAACCTGGTTATCTGAATAGTTCCATGGTTATCTCGTCGTATATCATCCTGATGTATTTTCTTTATTTTCTGTTCTTACCTTACTTATATTCTTGTGCTGATTGCTGGTTTTTAGTTCCTAAGTGAAGCCTCCTTTGTGGCACTTGCTCTTTCTGGGGTCTGACCCAGCTGGTTTTGTGTGGCCAAATTTTGGAGCAGCTCCAGAGGATCTACCGACTTTCCAGCCCGATGGTGACCACCAGGCGTAACCAGGGCAACGAGTGGGTTATTTTTGGCTCTCTCACTCTATCATAAAAATATTCTTTTGAGACGTTTAGCCGACGAGCACCTGTTTAGCTCGATTGCACCTTACTTACTGTCTGTCTACGGGCTGTAACATGATTGACAGATCCTAGGGTTGATCATGTATGACTAAACTCTTGCTAGTCCTAACATTTTGTAACGACTAGCTTCATGATCAGCTGAATATGTAATATTTGGGACGCCTTATTATTGTATATTTAATGATCATACATATTGAGACTTGTACCTACTTGCTTGTGATTGAGATACTAGGCTTGTTCATGACCATAGGAGACTGTTGGCTTATAGTAAACCTCATGTATCTAGACAGCCGTGACCGTATAGCGAGATAGATCCCATTTTATATACGTAGCTGGCTATGTCCGCCCCCGCTCTCCAGTATTCTGGTTTTGGGGCGTGACATGGTTTAAGTGGTGGCCCATGCAGGTCTTGTAAATCAAGATATGTGAGGGTTTACCGAATAGATGTCTCAATCAATATTCGCCCTTGAACTCTGCTCATATCCTCTGAATCCCTAGATTCTTGTCCTGATCGCATGCTTGTCTCATTGATCTGTCCTGGACCTTCCTTATGGTTCCCTATGTCGTCTTCTTCAGCGGCATTGTTCGTGGACCTGCCGGTCAGCAAGGCGGAGCAACTCCCGTAGACCAGCCGCAACCTGGAGATCAAGCCCAGCATTCCGGAGTAGCCTCCAGAGTCGTGCCTTCTGGCGAAGAGCCACCAGTCCAGCCAGTTCAGCCTGTAGAACCTGATGATGGCACTTTGGTAGGACTCGTCAGGACCTTGATAGCTTCCCAAGATCGACGAGGAGATGCCTTGCACCAGGCAGTGACAGATGCTTTGACCAGAGGCGGTCATCCAGGGAACAGCGCGGCCAACAGCTTCAAGCGCTTGAACCCTCCATTCTTCGACGGTAGTGAAGATGCTATCGCAGCAGATGCATGGCTTCAGGACACAGAGGTAATTCTAGAAGCAGCCAGGATTCCAGAGAACGAGAAGGTAGCCGTGGTGCGCCTACAGTTGCTAGATCTTGCCCGTAGCTGGTGGGCGGCGCAGGCCGTTGGATTGGCAGCACCGATTGCTTGGGCGGTATTCAGAGAGAGATTCCAGACCAAGTATTTTGATGCTGTAGCTCGGTACGATCTACAGACGAGGTTCACCAATCTGAAGCAAGGAGGCAGGACGGTCGACGGATATGCGGCCGAGTTTTCCAGACTCAGTCGGTTTGCTCCCACCTTGGTGGCAACCGAGTATGATAGAGCCCAGCGATTCCAGCAGGGGCTTCACTTGGAGATCTTGTTGGCAGTGGAGCAGTTTGAGCATCAGACTTTTGATGCAGTCTTGAGAGCAGTCCGGAGGCATGAGTATACCTCCCAGAGGATTGTGGATAGGGCTGGAGGTCGGAAGAGATCTCACGGCCAGATAAATCAGTCTTCAGCACCAGCCCCGGCAGCCAGGGCCTTGACTATTGGAGCTCCGAGGCGAGCGACCTCAGTAACGTCGGTCCAGCATTCAACCCCGACGTACCCTTAGCAGTAGCAGCAGAAGCAGAAGCAGTCTTCCGCAGTGGGATGTTCTCATTGTGGGAAGCCCGGCCATGTGGTAGCAGAATGTCGCTGGGAACAGGGATTGTGCCTGGCTTGTGGAGCACCAGACCATAGGGTTGGATCCTGCCCGAATAGGGGTGGTTCATCATCGTCCAACCTTTCTAGCTCTTCGGTGAGAGGACCAGCACCGGTCCAGCAGCAGCAACAGTACCCATTGCCGAGGCCCTTGCCGCCTCAGACCCAAGTATTCCAGCAGCAGAACCCCCAGCAGTATGCTCAAGCCCAAGCCCAGAGTCAGAGCAGACAGCGAGGATTTCAGCAGAGGGGACCAGCACCCCGAGGGCATGGTCAGGCTATGGTGATGACCGCAGAGGAAGAATTGGCACCAGGTGAGGTAGTGGCAGGTACAATTCTCGTCAACTCCTTTCCAGCTTCAGCTTTATTTGATTCTGATGCATCACATTCATTCATGTCTGCACGATTTGCGACACGGATAGGATTAGAGCCCGAGTCATTATTAGTAAGGCTCAGTATACTTACTGATAACGGACTTGTGGGGGTAGATAGAGTGTTTTCCTCGTGTCGGATCGTAGTTAGCGGTAGAGAATTCCCTGCTAGATTGATAGAGTTCCCGATGGCCGATTATGATATGGTCTTAGGGATGGACTGGTTGAGGAACCAGTACGCTAGAATAGACTGCCATATCGGCAGAGTCGTTTTCAGCATTCCAGGTGAGCCAGAGTTTTCCTTCTCCCGAGGCGAAGTTGAGCCCTCTCCTTCAGTGTTGCGGATGGCAGTAGCAGCAGTTCAGTTTCCCCGAGTAGTGGATGAGTTTCCAGATGTTTTCCCCGAAGAGCTTCCAGGGATGCCGCCAGAGCGAGAGATCGAGTTCACCATAGACTTGATTCCTGGGACAGCCCCAGTATCAGAGAGAGTCTACAGGATGGCGCCGTCAGAATTAGAGATCTTGTACAAGATGATTGAAGAGCTCAGAACCAAGGGATTCATTCGTGCTAGTGGATCGCCTTGGGGAGCCCCGATGCTTCTTGTGAAAAAGAAGGATGGTACGTCCAGGTTATGTGTTGATTATCGTACCTTGAACTCAGTGACAATCAAGAACAGATATCCTCTCCCGAGGATAGATGACTTGTTTGATCAACTCAAGGGGGCTTCAGTATTCTCGAAGATTGACTTACGCTCAGGATATCATCAGATCAGAGTCAGAGAGCAAGACATCCCGAAGACAGCTTTCAGATCGAGGTATGGGCATTGGGAGTTCCTAGTGATGCCTTTTGGAGCGACCAATGCGCCGACAGTATTCATGGACCTCATGAATCGCATCTTCATGCCTTACTTGGATCAGTTTGTGATTGTGTTCTTGGATGACATCCTGGTCTACAGTAAGAGTGAGGCGGAGCATGAGCAGCATCTCCGTGTGGTTCTTCAGACTCTCAGAAAGCACCAGTTATATGCCAAGTTCAGTAAATGCGAGTTCTGGCTCGATCGCATTTCGTACTTGGGTTATATCATCACCAGAGGAGGAGTAGAAGTGGATCCCCAGAAGATTGTGGCTATTGAGTTGTGGTCGGTGCCCAGCACAGTTGCAGAAGTTCGCAGTTTCCTTGGATTGGCTGGCTATTACCGGCGATTTATTTCAAATTTTGCTCGGATTTCAGCGCCATTGACCCAATTGACCCGCAAGGATGCGCAGTTTGCTTGGACAGCAGAGTGTCAGAGTTCTTTTGAATAGTTGAAGCGAGGCTTGATAACAGCTCCCATTCTCACGCTTTCAGATGGAACAGGAGGATTCTCAGTATACTGTGATGCTTCAGGCAGAGGCTTAGGATGTGTTCTAATGCAGCATGGGAAGGTAATAGCTTATACGTCACGACAACTTCGTGATCATGAGAGAAATTACCCAACCCATGACTTGGAGCTGGCAGCAGTAGTGTTTGCACTCAAATTATGGAGGCACTACTTGTACGGAGATAGGGTAGAGATTTTCACCGACCACAAGAGCTTGAAGTATGTTTTCACCCAGAAGGATCTTAACATGCGTCAGAGGAGATGGCTAGAGCTACTTGTGGATTATGAAGTCAACCTGCAGTATCATCCTGGGAAGGCCAACGTTGTAGCAGATGCATTGAGTAGGAGAACCGGAGCTTATTTCCTAACAGCACAACCAGAGCTGTTAACCGATCTTCAGAAGATGGGTATCGAAGTTTTCCTTCCTTCCAGTATGGCATTGATGGCCAGCATGCAAGTTCAGTCCACTATAGTCGAGAGGATCCGGATGGCGCAGTCGACAGATTCCAAGCTTCAGCGACTCAGGACAGAGTGTGAGACAGGACGAAGGCCAGAGTTATGCATTCATGAGGACGGTACACTTAGGCATGGTAATCGTCTTTGTGTACCCAGTGGTGATATCAGGCAGGAGATCATGACGGAAGCGCATAGTTCTCAGTATTCCATCCATCCTGGCAGTACGAAGATGTACCGTGATATCCGTCAGCACTTTTGGTGGAATGGCATGAAGCGGGAGATAGCTCGGTTTGTCTCTCGGTGTTTGGTTTGCCAACAAGTTAAGGCCGAACATCAGAGACCGGCTGGACTTCTTCAGCCCTTGTCGATTCCAGAATGGAAGTGGGAGCATGTGACCATGGATTTTGTGACTGGATTACCTAGGTCCCCAGCTGGTAGAGATGCTATCTGGGTTATAGTTGATCGGCTCATGAAGGTAGCTCACTTCCTTCCGTTCAGAGTTGGTCAGTCGACAGCTCAGTTGGCAGAAATGTACCTCAGGCAGATTGTCAGGTTGCACGGTGTTCCAGTCAGTATCACCTCGGACCGAGATTCCAGATTTACGTCGCACTTTTGGCGTAGCTTGCAAAAGAGTTTGGGGACTCATCTCCAGTTCAGTTCAGCATATCACCCGCAGACAGATGGCCAGTCGGAGCGTACGATCCAGACCCTTGAAGATATGTTACGATCTTGCACACTCGACTTCGGAGGTTCTTGGGAAGATCACCTACACCTAGTGGAGTTCTCGTACAATAATAGTTTCCAAGCTAGTATCCAGATGGCACCGTTCGAGGTACTTTATGGCAGGAAGTGCAGATCCCCGCTAGCCTGGGATGATGTTGGAGAAAGACAGATGCTCGGTCCAGAAATGATTGCCCAGACGGTTGAGGTGGTCAGAAGGGTCAGAGATCATCTTCGAGTTGCCCAAGATCGCCAGCGTCATTGGGCCGATTCTCACCGGCGTCCTCTAGAGTTTTCGGTCGGCGACCATGTATTCCTGAGGATTTCGCCTAACCGTGGCGTCATTCGTTTCGGCATACGGGGAAAGCTTAGTCCTAGGTATATAGGGCCGTTTGACATTTTAGAGCGAGTAGGAGATGTATCCTATCGTCTCGCTCTTCCACCGTCGCTGAGCGAGGTGCATGACGTATTCCATGTATCCCAATTACGACGGTATATCCCGAACCCGAGCCACATCCTGGATCATTCGGAATTGATTGTTGGTACCAACCTTTCGTATGAGGAGAGGCCCGTGTTTATATTGGACTGGAGAGAGAAGATCCTTAAGAACAAGACTATCAAGTTAGTCCGAGTTGCTTGGGGTCATCATTCTTTGAGCGAGTCAACATGGGAGCGTGAGGATGATATCCGATCGCGATATCCCGATTTGTTTGACTCGTGAGGTATAATGTCTTTCTTATGCCTCATACCTTCGATTCCTTACTTGCATGATTGATTGATTGCCTAGTTAATGCTTGCTTGCGATTAGTGTAGCTTGTCATTGCTCCTCTAGCCTCTTAATTAAATTCCGAGGACGAAATTCTTTTAAGGTGGGTAGAGTTGTAATGCCTGTGTTCGTATTACGTATTCTTGGAATACGTGTACGTATTTATTCTGTGTTGTATTGCTTGGCCATGGTTCATCTTGGTTCGGTGTGGCTTGGTTCGGTTTGCTTTTGGGTTCATCATGAACCAAAGGAAAACCCTCTACCTACCACCACTTACCCCCATTTATATCCCAACCACCTTTCTCTCTCCTCATAACTCAGCAATTATTATTCTTCTTCTTCTTCTTCCTCCACCCAGCGTAGAGCTCCACTTAACCCCACCGGCAAGTGCAACTTGCTTCATGGAGGAACTCACATTTTATTGTTTTATTTTCTTCTCTATACGATTCTAAGTCCCTTTAGTACTTAGTGTTTTCAACTTCCATGGCTCACTTCATGCAGATCTATGTTTATTTCATTTTCGAATTTCTTGGTTTGATCTACTATAATGGCTTGTTTTCGAAACTAAGAGTTCCATGGAGTAGGCCTCATGATTTTACACAAGTTTGGGTCTTGGGATGGCCGGATTTCACCAAGTCCTGGCCGAGATGGAGTTTTACGCCCACGCATTGCGTGCCAGCGTATTCCTCAGCTTTTACGCCCACGTCTTAACGTGTTAGCGTAGTTCCCTTTTACGCACACGCATTGCGTGACAGCGTACCTCGTTTTACGCTGCTTGAATTTTACGCCCGGGGCTTACCCGTAAGCGTAAAATCGAGCTAGCGTAAAATCGAGCTCTGCTTACGCTGACTGATTTTACGCTCGGGACTCTCCCGCCAGCGTAAAATCCTGCTAGCGTGAAGCCTTGCCAGCGTAAACCCTTGACCCGAGCCAACCCTTGCTAGCGTAAAAGTTATGCTCAAGTGTTCCTCGTATGAAATCTCGATTGCAGAGAGTTTTACGCACGTACAATCCGACTAGCATAAAAACCCCTCCCGCATGCACCTTGCTAACGTAAAGCTATCTTACCTTGCTCTTGCCTGCGTAGTGCTGTTTACGCTCGGGTTTAATTGGCCTAGCGTAGTAGTACACGCGTAAACTTGGGTTCCTATAGCGTACTCTTTATTCCTTTTTTAGATATTTTACGCCCATTTTATATCCTTGCGCCTTTTGTCCTAAACTTGATAAATCATGATTTGATTGACATGATGGAAACGACTATTGTACTTGACGTGGTGTGACAAGAATTGACATGGCAATGCACGATGGTAACATGACATGACATGATAGCGGCCCGTCGTGGCGCACTCCTGACAAGTAAACCTGACATGATATATCTTGATAAGCTCTACCTGACGTGACATGACCTGTATAAATTACCTGGACACCGTGGGCGATTGTGCTTGTACAAATAAACCAGTCCTGTCTTGCATCATGTCTAGGACAGGGACTCCTGAGTACCACGGTCAGGAGTACCTAATAAATTGGACTAGGTTAATAACTAGAATTACACAGTAGTCATGAAGAGATTTTCCAGCTACAGGCAATCCCGTTACCTGGGCACGCCTTGGGATCTGTAGCCTGCCGTCGAGTAGGGCATATTTCCAGCACACTGTCATGTGTTGCACCCTTCAAGCTACCTAAGGGTACATTCGTTTCCTGGACAATGTACCCACCTGAATTCAACTCTAAATCCTTCAACCCGGGTAACCTGGATGGTCTACAGGGCTTGTGGCTGTGGAATAATCTCGTTGCATCTTGTTAGTAATTAGGCTTGTGACAACCCTAGTTAGTTAAAGTATCAAGCCGTAGTTCTTGCTTGGCCGTGAAATGATTGGATGGAGTCTAACCAGTCTAGTTTTGTCCTGATCCTATTTCAGATTACTGCATGACCAGAATGCTATATTTATTTTACCGATAAATGGTGAGAATCCAAGTTCTGTTCAGACAAAGGGTTACAACCCCGGTCCTTGTTTGGTTTACGGGTTGTAACCTGGTTATCTGAATAGTTCCATGGTTATCTCGTCGTATATCATCCTGATGTATTTTTTTTATTTCCTGTTCTTACCTTACTTATATTCTTGTGCTGATTGCTGGTTTTTAGTTCCTAAGTGAAGCCTCCTTTGTGGCACTTGCTCTTTCTGGGGTCTGACCCAGCTGGTTTTGTGTGGCCAGATTTCGGAGCAGCTCCAGAGGATCTACCGACTTTCCAGCCCGATGGTGACCACCAGGCGTAACTAGGGCAACAGGTGGGTTATTTTTGGCTCTCCCACTCTATTGTAAAAATATTCTTTTGAGGCGTTTAGCCGACGAGCACCTGTTTAGCTCGATTGCACCTTACTTACTGTCTGCCCACGGGCTGTAACATGATTGACAGATCCTAGGGTTGATCATGTATGACTAAACTCTTGCTAGTCCTAACATTTTGTAACGACTAGCTTCATGATCAGCTGAATATGTAATATTTGGGACGCCTTATTATTGTATATTTAATGATCATACATCTTGAGACTTGTACCTACTTGCTTGTGATTTAGACACTAGGCTTGTTCATGACCATAGGAGACTGTTGGCTTGTAGTAAACCCTCATGTATCTAGACAGCCGTGACCGTATAGTGAGATGGATCCCGTTTCATATACGTAGCTGGCTATGTCCGCCCCCGCTCTCCAGTATTCTGGTTCTGGGGCGTGACATTTTGTGTCTTTAGACCATCCCGTGCTTGCAACAACAATGTCGACTCCAACAACGTTAACCTATCAGGTCGTGCTTACCTTTCAGCCAAAATCAGAGACGCAACTATGCGATGAGGCTCCATTCTCGTGTGACCGTGCTACAATCCTTTGTGCCATGCCTCGCAACTACGTGCGACTCGACCATATCGCCGCCTCGCGGCCCTTTGCTACCAAATCATCAACTGACCCAATCAAGACTTGTGGGTTAAGTGTCACTCGACCAACTCTGCCTTGCGGCCTTTCCTGACTTAGACTCAGGATAACTCACATCCAAACTATGCAACTTATATGCTGACAACATTAGACTCGACGCCACATCTCGTGCCGAAGCACGTCGCCTATGTTGATGCCACATCTTTGGACCAAACATTGTATTCCAACTGTACACATATTCAACAACTCAACTCAATCCAAAGGTACACACGCGGATTTGCCGCCATGCCGACTCATCTATATGATTTGGTCACTGACTCCCAGAGCCATCCTGGACTCTTTCAGCTTGTTAGGCGGCCGCCCTTGCCAGGTGGGTAGCTAGCCCCGCTGGCAAGCCTCTGCGCTAACTTGTGCGGTCATCCAGCACGTGCTAATGATGCTTCTCAAGAACCGGTCCCCTTCCGTCGGGCTACCGTTCGAGGAAACTCTACCTTGTCGACAAGTTGTCCATGACCATGCAAGACTCGACTCAACTGACGTCTCACACAGTCATTCCACCTCTAATGTTATCATCTCTTTCAGGGCCTAGTTCAATACGTCTCACCTCTGAGATCTTGCATCGACGACCCGTAGTCGCGAGCATTCTTCTTTCTTGTCCTATCATTTTACTCAACTCAAGAACAACTATTCACAACTCTTTCCAAACTCAATGAATCAACCGTGGCCCGTGCCTTAAAACTCTAGGACCGTGCCATCGTGTCTCAAATCGACTTCCGATCTACGCGACGCTATCGCCCAAGTCATACTTCATATGACGGGCCTTGGGATCGTGGGACTATTTAACTTAACAACCGCAGAAAGAGCGGGACAGCACTAGAAATGACTTAGGTCGATCGGCGTAACTTTGCCTAACTTAATCGAGCCTATAACTTGACTTAAGGGACGAGCAAAGGCTATGCCAAGCCTTGCGTTATGGAAACGTGCATGCTTTGTCGAGCATTTACGCGGGCGATGCCTATGACTTAGGCCAACTCAAGTGTCGGGACAATTCGACGGGACCGTGCATGCTTTAACAAGCATTCACGCAGGCGACGCCTATGACTTAGGATATTTCACAACTTTGTGTCGAAGACCAACTTTCCTTCTCCCAAGCCATGGGACGAAGGACTGAGTGTCATTTTCAAAGCACGCCGTGCACCAACTCTAATCCGACCGTGGGACGTTTTCCATGTTCTAACTCAATTCGACCGTCGGGATTATTCCCTTTAGCTATATGGATTCGTCTCTTTTATTATCAAGCCTACTTGTGCAAGTTGAAAACATGTATTTTATTATGTGCAGGCAAAGATGAGGCAAGTTCACCGAAACTACCCCACCTGAGCGCTGTCTTCGAGTCGCCGTTGCATGGCGAAGTCCGAACGCCGTCGGCGTTTCGATTCCTCCGATTGACTGAGCGGGACGGGGTCGAAACTAACTGAGTACTTACTTATTTACTTATCACTTTACTCGACATTCAAGAACTCTCGCAGACACTACGCCTATGCGTTTCCTCAATCCGAGCCACGCTTGCGCTATCCTCAATCTTTTCTTTGAAATTCTATTTCGAAATCCTCAACACTTTTCCATTCCTCTGGTTCACTCGATTCAACGTATCACTTAGTATGGATCGTGCACATATCTTAGGCGTCCCCAAAATACATGCATTTCAACCAAGCCTCGTGATAGAGAATCCACCATCACCACTCGAGTCGGATCGTGCACATATTCGGGCGCCCATGATATACGTGCATGTCAACCGAGACTCGTGAGTGATGCCTCCGTAACTCCTATCGCTTCGCGCTCGGACGTCTGCCTAACCGCTAGGCTATATCTTTTGGCTAAGGTTATTCGTCAGCAATGGAATCATAGTTCCCAAACAACAATATCAACACTGACCCCATCCTAAGGTCAAACCAAGTTGATAGTACGGGTTTTTCTACCCAAGCTCGCATCACTCCGATTTTTAAACATCGAGCATCGATTCCCTACGCACATCCCAACATTCGTCGCACGGGGTCTGAGTCATTCAGCAAAGCCATCCTACTTCAACTTACGTTCAACCAAATTTCATGACGTATCAATATCGCTCGTTCAACAAACCATCTTGCATAGACTATCTCTTCGAACACGTTCGACATAATCCGCCTATCAATCCTTCCAAGTTAAGCACGCCAAGACACGATTCATCTCTAAACCATAATTCACATTTCATATTTCCTAAGTCATTCATCCCAATTCACGTATTCGATCACGAGGTCATCTGACTTAACAATACGTTGCGCCCCGATCTCACGCGAGTCAGATTATCCACGGTAGGCACGAATCACCATGCACGCTCCCGCGAGATAATCATTCTCATCAGGACGTAACTCTTGTTTTGTGTCTAGACTAATTCATTCTCGATGCGCGGATTGGACTTACTCCATCCTCAAGTTTATTCAATCATCAATCGCAAGTCTTACAAATCCTCGAATTTACCTTCGCGTCAAGCTAACAAGTCGAGACAATCAACGTTGCCGCGTCCTGATTTTCCGAGTTCGATCATTCCCGCGACATGAATCACCATGTCAACGCTCACGCGGAACGATCGCCCCAAATCCGACGCAACACATGTGCGAGGCTAGAGTTGCGCTCGCGCAAGACAAGATCGTCGACGTTGTAGTTATCCGCGTAACCATCAAAACACAATCATTTTCATCCAACATTCATCTCGATCAAAATCCTAAGCATAGCATCCAACCGAACAATAACACTTGCACGATCGTCTTTCGTCGAGTCAGAGTACCTCCGAGTTATCGTATATCGATCTTTGATACGCCTCAATACCATCGATGATATGCGTAACTTGACGATCTTCCTTTGCAACAAATTTTGAGTCGTGCGAATGATGCTATCGTCCGACTGGATAATCTCCTCGACACTCAAATTCAAGTTTGATCATTATCCCTCGAACCATTTGCAACATCAATTTCCTCAATCAATCGATCGACATCCCTGAGGCTATCGCATACACCACTCAGGGATGAAGTCATTCAACAAATCCTCAACTTATCATTCGAATCAAAATCTACTTCTTCAAATCCCGTTCGAACCATTCCTCGAATTCCAAGCACGCTCATCTATATCGCATCGACGTTATCGTCGCTCGATAGCACCCTTATCGATAGTCGACTCACTTTACTCAATCGAGTTCAACTCATTCTTGCTCGACACTATTCAATTCCCGCACTCGACTTTTCTAAGGTCGATGCAACTTTGGTGTATATGCCCAGCCCGACTTAGCCAACCGTGCTTACGCGAACCATCTTTTTGTTTTGTTGTCAAAAACTGTTCTCCTACGTTTTGCAAAATAGATAGACTTATTGTATGGACATCCCGTGGGACAATTGAGAGAGAGCGCACCAACGATATCAACTTGTGGAAGCAACAGAGTTTGCGGAAACAATGAGTTAAAGAATTCAATCGGTTATCCAAGGACGTAAAGCCGTGCTCTGATACCATTATGTCACGCCCCGCTCCCATAGGAGCGATCCTCCTCGCTAAGGCGTGATGCCGCACGAGCCTAGATTGCGCTCGTGCAAGGCGGGTTCCATAACGGCCGATTTCAGCGGCTGCGACGAGGTCGTCGCACAGAAGTCCCAAGCAGAGACATTGAATAATAGCAGCGGAATTTAGAACAAAACACAAGTTATACAAAGAAGCTCTTTATTGATATTGAAACAACGGTTACATTGGGGGCGCAAGGCCAAGATTACAAGTCTCTCATGCTCACTCAAGCTCACATTACAAGTCACTCAGCTCTCTCTCTCATCTCTCAATAGATTTGTCGATCCAGCGGAAGCTTCGGAAGGCGATGTCCATACATTATGTCCCGTATAAGTCTTTACTCCATGCGGTCGTGCGCTTCGAATCGCCAAGGAACTCTGTGCCTCGACGCATCCAAGCGACCTCCGCGCCACGAGCTTCTACCTGTGCCTGCACATGTAAACTATGTGGGTGTCAGTACTCAACTGTACTGGTGGAATGAGCTCCTCGCCCACCCATACAAAACCAATACGTTTACTTTACTTTGTGCAACATAGTCCCCTTTTGTATTATCTTTCTACTCTTGCCTTAGGATCAGTTTTATGACCGACGCCTTGCTTATTTTGTATCTTTAGACCATCCCGTGCTTGCAACAACAATGTCGACTCCAACAACGTTAACCTATCAGGTCGTGCTTGCCTTTCGGCCAAAATCAGAGACGCAACTATGCGATGAGGCTCCATTCTCGTGTGACCGTGCTACAATCCTTTGTGCCGTGCCTCGCAACTACGTGCGACTCGACCATATCGCCGCCTCGCGGCCCTTTGCTACCAAATCATCAACTGACCCAATCAAGACTTGTGGGTTAAGTGTCACTCGACCAACTCTGCCTTGCGGCCTTTCCTAACTTAGACTCAGGATAACTCACATCCAAACTATGCAACTTATATGCTGACAACATTAGACTCGACGTCACATCTCGTGCCGAAGCACGTCGCCTATGTTGATGCCACATCTTAGGACCAAACATTGTATTCCAACTGTACACACATTCAACAACTCAACTCAATCCAAAGGCACACACGCGGATTTGCCGCCATGCCGACTCATCTATATGATTTGGTCACTGACTCCCAGAGCCATCCTGGACTCCTTCAGCTTGTTAGGCGGCCGCCCTTGCCAGGTGGGTAGCTAGCCCCGCTGGCAAGCCTCTGCGCTAACTTGTGCGGTCATCCAGCACGTGCTAATGATGCTTCTCAAGAACCGGTCCCCTTCCGTCGGGCTACCGTTCGAGGAAACTCTACCTTGTCGACAAGTTGTCCATGACCATGCAAGACTCGACTCAACTGACGTCTCACACAGTCATTCCACCTCTAATGTTATCATCTCTTTCAGGGCCTAGTTCAATACGTCTCACCTCTGAGATCTTGCCTCGACGACCCGTAGTCGCGAGCATTCTTCTTTCTTGCCCCATCATTTTACTCAACTCAAGAACAACTATTCACAACTCTTTCCAAACTCAATGAATCAACCGTGGTCCGTGCCTTAAAACTCTAGGACCGTGCCATCGTGTCTCAAACCGACTTCCGATCTACGCGACGCTATCGCCCAAGTCATACTTCATATGACGGGCCTTGGGATCGTGGGACTATTTAACTTGACAACCGCAGAAAGAGCGGGACAGCACTAGAAATGACTTAGGTCGATCGGCGTAACTTTGTCTAACTTAATTGAGCCTATAACTTGACTTAAGGGACGAGCAAAGGCTATGCCAAGCCTTGCGTTATGGAAACGTGCATGCTTTGTCGAGCATTTACGCGGGCAATGCCTATGACTTAGGCCAACTCAAGTGTCGGGACAATTCGACGGGACCGTGCATGCTTTAACAAGCATTCACGCAGGCGACGCCTATGACTTAGGCTATTTCATAACTTTGTGTCGAAGACCAACTTTCCTTCTCCCAAGCCACGGGACGAAGGACCGAGTGTCATTTTCAAAGCACGCCGTGCACCAACTCTAATCCGACCGTGGGACGTTTTCCATGTTCTAACTCAATTCGACCGTCGGGATTATTCCCTTTAGCTATGTGGATTCGTCTCTTTTATTATCAAGCCTACTTGTGCAAGTTGAAAACATGCATTTTATTATGTGCAGGCAAAGATGAGGCAAGTTCACCGAAACTACCCCACCTGAGCGCTGTCTTCGAGTCGCCGTTGCATGGCGAAGTCCGAACGCCGTCGGCGTTTCGATTCCTCCGATTGACTGAGCGGGACGGGGCACTACACGAGCAGTCCCGGGGACAGCATAGAGAGGGAGGCATCGAATGTTCTCACAGTACCGGTCTCCTTACCTCCTTCCACCGCAAACGAGTGCTTAATCCAAGTCCACCCGCCGACAGAATCCCCAGCCTTTTCAGGGAGTGTAATGCCTCGCACCACA
This sequence comes from Iris pallida, assembly GCA_029216955.1. NCBI lineage: Eukaryota > Viridiplantae > Streptophyta > Magnoliopsida > Asparagales > Iridaceae > Iris > Iris pallida. Next base: position 11,187,608 of record JANAVB010016599.1, on the reverse strand, counting down.
ACGGTGCATAACGATGAGTCGTTGACTCGAAGAGTTGTGTTAACCCGATAAAGTATCGATACAAATCGATGCAAGAGGTACGTTGGCCCGAAAGGAAGCCTTGAGTCGATTCAAATCTATAAATCGAAACGATATAAAGGATAAGTCCCGTTTGAGCAAGTGCTGATTTTAATTGATTTTGTGTGCAGGCTACGCTTTTATGCTGAATCATAAAAGGTCGACTTTTTTCCTTATTTGCAACGGTGTCCGCAAAACCAAATCGTCGCCTTGCAACAAACTAAGGTATGGGCACGGTAGGCCGAATCAGTCGAATAGTTCCATGAAATGGCTAAGTCAGGAGAGTTAGCCTTGCAACAAAGTTATGAAATCAAAAGGCATCAGTTCGACGAGACGACAAGGCGTATTGGCTTAAGGTGGGTGGGTTCATGACTCTTCTCCCCTACTCCTTCACGCCTAATGAAATGTATCCTTGTATGCGTAAGTTGCTATCAAATTAATGAGCATGGCTCGAATCGAGTAAAGGTCTTAGTGTGTATCGAACATTAAGATAGAACATTGAACATTGAACAATTGAGACGACGTGCATCAAGTGCACGAGTCGCAATAGGACATTGATGCTAGAACATCACTACAAGAAAAACACATTTTTATGACGGGTAAAACTGTCATAAATGAGATTTTATAACGCTTTTTTGTAGGCCCGCAACCGTCATGAAAACCAGTGTTATAAATGTTTACTAAAACCGTTATAAATGATATAGTCCTATATGACACTTATTTCTTGAAAACGTTATAAATAATGCAGCTATATATAACAATAAATTTTTGAGCAATATAAATATTTGTCATTATATATAACATATCTATTTAGAAGCGTTATAAGTAGAACATATACACAACACTTTTAAACTATTCTAAAATTCACACATTCATAAAGCGATATAAATAGGACATATATACATAACACTTTTTAACTTGTTCTGGTATTCACACACACACATTTTTTTTTTACTCAATGCATTATAAAAAGCAATGATCAATACTAATTTCCAAAACATGAGACAACAAATATAAATTATGAAATTTAACTAACATTTGAAACATTCCATTCCAAACGTCACCATCTTAGTTACATTTCAAAATATATCAAAATATATACATATACATCTTTTAATGTTTCATTTTTTAGGCACTTGGCCTCAAAACATTCATTTTACTTCACCAACACAAAATTGTTGACATCCCTTCAAAACTGTCAACACGTAGGTCAAAAGGAGAAACTTAAGAATCCTTGATTCTACAACCTACAAATAAAGGTACAAATAAAATGTAATTAGTCTTCAGCACCAAAATTTCTTCAAATGTCATAAAAGACAGGGCATGCAAAGTTACGTACCTGGATCACTAAAAGACATGGCATGCAAAGGTTATAAAAACACCATTCACGCCACACAACATATGATTTGTGCGAACAAATAATTTAAAAATCTTTGTACCTTGTCAATATGGGTAAGAATCTCAGGTCTTGATGCAACAATAATATATCCCTTGCCTGCTCATAAGAAATAAAATGCAAAATAAAAACTATAAAATAAATAAATATGTGGATTAGTTCAGTGCAGAAAAAAGAAAAAAGAAAATGCATTATAAGTTAGAGTCACATAAACTAGTCATATATCTAAATAAGTATTTGTATCTTTTAAGTGTCTTTGTAATACTTGAAAATTATTTTGTGTTGAGCTTCAAAATGAAAAAAAGATTCAATCAGAAAAATATCACATCGACATAGCTAATGTTGCTGACAAAAATAAAACCAACATATAGGCAGTACTGGAACCAACATATCCAAAGCAGCTACCAAATATGAAGCTAATGTTGATACTCAAAAAATTGCACAAGAATACTGGAATGAAGGGGGTGTTTGGTTGGGGTAACTGGACTAAAAATAAGATACTCACAAATTTTACTGATAGTCATAAACTACCAATGGTACTCAATAAACAAAAATAAGTTAATAAGCAAAATTCCTCTCATTATGGAACTGATATTCCAAATTCCACTGAAAATAAAACTCTGTTACCTTTGCTCGAAAAAACAGTAGTAAGAACATACATATGCTCAAAAAATATACCAATGCTTATGAAATTAAAGCATGATTTGTTTAGACATTCCAAGGTAAGTTCAAACAAGCCATCCTATGCTGAGCTAAGTTCAAATTTTGGACAGATGGGCTGATCCTCAGGCTATCATAATATCATATGTATCACTATATTCATAAGCCTATATATAATTCCGCATAAACTATCACCAACCCTTTATGTACAAAGCATTGTGTGTCTCACTAGCCCCTACAAAAAAGTTCCAAAATGTGTGTACAATCTAAGGCATTGAAGCTAATTTGTATATCCTTTTGTTATTAGCTGCAGAGTGCAGACCTTACTATACTATCAAGGTACTTAAAAGCCCAAAAATATTAACAAGAAAAAGATGGTACTAAAAAGCCCAAAACTTGAGCATTACTGAAGAAATATGTTCAAAAAAAGACAGCTAAAGCTACTAAACAAGTTCAAGAGTTACATACTTCATTTTGTAGAGCACAAGCTGCATTACCACGATTGGGAGGATCTAGTGCAAGAAGCGACTTCAATAGACCCATCGAAGAAGGGAAGTCTCTGAAAATTTCTACTATATTTGGTTTATAAGCTTTCGGGGGTCGGAAGTTTTTTGAGAGCTTCAATTCCCTCTAATAATCTTTTGATGGGGAACCACAAGGTTTAAATATCCTGTGGACCTGCTCAACCTGGAGGTAGCAGAACCATGTTAAAATTATCACTATATTTTTATACTAATCATCCACGACAAACTTGGATCTTATGCACATTACCTTATAAGAGTGGAAAAAAATAAACAATTTTAAATGCTTATTTGTAGTTATTATTCAACACAAATATATGAATTAGGATAGGTAACAACATTTTCATGGTCACTTAAAAACCTAGAAGCAAACAATGTCTTTCGCAGGGATGTTATTGAAATGATCCATTTTATCACTTGGAAACGAATACTCATTACAAAACTGCCAAAAGGTACATCATAAATAATATTTCATATCACCAAAAGAGAATCTACAAAAAAAACTCATCTTTTTGGACACAAAAATTTGATAGGCACATATATGAATGCAGTTGCCTAATGCAGGCAACCTAGTTAGAAGATGTGGTCATTAACTTTATAATACCAAAATCATGAAGATGTTATGTAAAAAGTGAAGTAATATGCTCACTCAATTTAGTTGAGTACTAAGCAAGGCAATCTTCGTACATAACCAATTTAAATTTTGGGGCAGCTTTTGAAAGAAAATGAAGGGCTGTTGTCAAGCGGCTTCTGCTGCTACTTTTGAAAAGCAGCAGCAACACCAAAACCAGGCCTTATTCTTGTGGAAGTCAAGTACTAGCTATTTTACCATTGAAAAATAAGGAGAGAGTTAGGTCTTTCAGTTGATGTCGTGATGGAAACAACTGCCCACCCCATGAGGTAGAGAGATCTGGTAATACTTTTCTTTAGTAGGTGCACAAACCAATCAAAGCTAGTCATGCTGATTCCATATATGTGCCAACTTATACTACTTAATTTCTCTATTGTTATGTACTAATGATGTGAATTTAGTTCACTTAATAAAATGCTATAAATGAAGAGAGATCCACATCTTATGCTAAAACATAAGCACTAATTTAACTACGAAACCAAAAAAGGTATTTAGACGACATAATAGCAACCGTAAATATTCTAGTTACTCAGGAAACACAAGTCACATTTGACATTACGAAAAACATTAAAACTAGTATATTATTTTTTTCATCCATCATGAAAACATGACCATTTTCATGATCAACAAACAACCACCACTTACAAAAGCATTATTGCATCACAACAGAGATATTAACTCCAACCTGACTTCCAGGTTTTGGTGTATTGCACTTCCTTATGTTGCAAACAGTCCAGAATGCAAAGTTAAGGTTACTACAAGTAGGGCAAGTCCAGTCATCCTCACGTCCTGCACATATAATACATATGAATTCAGTATGCATATAAAAGTGGAAGATTTGCATCCCAAAGTCCCCTACAAAATGGAAACACCACATATAATAACCTGTAGCCTTCTTTTGGGAGCTTTTTTCAGGAAATGTTCCAGGCCTTGGACCCTACAAAATTTTAAATCTCAAATTTGTTTGACTGGTAGAGATCACATGTATGAAAAGAATCCAAACAAGATGAATGTTCAAAACAAATAATTACAGGAGTGGGTCATCAAACTGCAGGTAACATACAGCTTCAAATAAAGTATGTCTAAAAATAAAAATAATTACCTATGAGAAACCATAAATGTTAAAACCCCATGCATGCCAAGATGTAAAGGTGCCCAAGAAACCAATCAAGGTACCTTAGCTGGAGAACTAATTAATAGCATGTAACTTTGCTTACCATTGCACCATATGCCATAGGTAGCCCCATGCCATACCTGTCCATCATAGGTGGCATTCCAAACATCCCACCTAAATCACAAGGAAGAAAATCAGTAACTAAGCATATGAATGTTCACTTTGTAATTAGACAATAGGGACTAATATAAAGCAGAAATATAACTAAAAGTTGTTTGCCATTAAAACTCTTTGGGATTGATGTTTTTAATTACAAACAGAACATAGTACAATGTAGGACTTAGACGTAGTCCTAGGAGTACACTTTTGTTTTTATCTCGGCACTGTGTCGATGGAACGAGTGGTAATACATTGACTCCGTTTACGATCTGACGACGATCTTAAACTCTCTGAAGGTCTGGGTTGCTCTGGATGCCAGAGCGTTGCGAGGAGAAGTGGACGTTAAGTGTCTCTTCTGGCCTCTGTATGTGGATATAACAGTCTGTCTGTATATATCTCTCTGTCTGTCTGTATCCGTCATGAAGGAGTGATCCTTCTATTTATAGATAGCAGGTTGGCTGCTCATGCGTGCATATGTCGGATGCACCTTGACGTGGGAACACCACGTGGCTGATGCTGGCGGGGGCGCAAGGACGATGCATCCCGAGTTGTAGTGGAATCTGCTCGAACTGCTTCGTTGGTCTACGGAGGAGCTGACATGTGACAGTTGCTGAGATTTGGTTGTTGCTGAGATCTTGGGTGGTTAGCACCCATTTTTTGAATAGAACTGAGTCAAAGGACGCGTGGCGTATGCCTGTAGCTCAAAGATCTCGATTTTGGAGAAGAGTGATCTATCGGGGTGCGCCTAGGATCAGGCGCATGGAGGCGACTTAGTCCTATAATTTTTAGGCATCACAGACAAGTCTGGGCGCATGGCTTTTGAGGCGCATGCAGAACTTCACATCAGGGTGCGCCTAGGATCAGGCACAGGGGAGGCGACTTGGTCTCGTGACTTTTAGGAGTCATGAGCAAGTCCAGGCGCATGACTTTTGAGGTGCATGCAGAGCTTAGTCTTTTGTTGCGTGAGATCAGAAGTAAGCTGAGGGGGCGTATGACCACTGGGGCGCACGCTGTCTTCTGGGCGCATGGCCACGAGGCGCATATGAATGATCGATCGGCCACGTGGCAGTTGTTGCCGATCCAAGGTGTAATGATGGTGCTGACATCAGCGGCTCTTCATTTTCTGCAAGGGCTGCTGATTGGACGGCTCTTGGAATGCGTTGCCGCCTGTCATTCAGCATTAAATGCTTGATGGTGATCAGTTTGAAGAGGGTGCATCGGTTAGTGCCCCTTTTGGCGCATGGGTCTCTGGCCCATTTGGGCGCATCCCTGAGGAGCGCATGATGTTGATGGCGCATCAACCAGGTGTCACATCCTCCTTGGCCCGTCTGTTGAGTTATTTGAGGTTTTAATTTAGCTAAATAGTTTTAATTTAGCTAAATACGAGGAGACGGATTCATTTGCTATTAATGCAGATTCATTGCATGAAATTTGGAAAGTTGGCCATTTGGCACTCGGGTGTAGGCTGCCAGTGCTTATAAATAGCCGCATGAAGGAAAGCTTTGCTTCCATTCTTCATTTCGACATGAAGATAAACTTGGCCGGAGCTCCGCCTTGGCGAACTGCCGAACTCAGTTTTTGTAGAAGTCTTGATGACGAGCTCTTCCCGTGGGTGAAGATGCGCTGCCCCAGTCTTCCCGTCGCTCTGAGCTTCTGTGATAGTGTCTGTTGCACCCAAATATCGGGATCGTCGAGTCCCGACACAGGTCGATGGTGCCTGTTGCATCCAAAGATCGGGGCGGCCGTGCTCCGTCTTTCGTTATGCTTGAAGCTCCACAGGCTGCCGAGTGTGCCTGTTGCTTCCGAAGACCGGGACGTCGTGCCGCGATCTTTGTCGGGCTAGGAGAGCTCCTCCTCCTGCTAGACAAGGGCTGATTGGCTCTGATGCGCCTGTGCCATAATGACAAGACGATGCGCCTGGATGAGACATCAGAGTGATGAGCCTGACAGATGATGCGCCTGGCATGGGACGCATGGCAGTTGTTGCGCCTGGCTGTAGCTTTAGGATCTTTCTTTTTGTAGTTCTCCTTTGTAAAGTCTTTTTTTAGACATGCAATAGACTTTAATATGAAATAAAAACCTTCTTTTGATGTCTATACTTTTGCTGTCCTTTGATGTACTAAGTACTTTGTTTGAACTCCCTGGTGCATGTTTGAGTATAGCCGCATAGTGTTAAGCGCATAGGAATTCTGGCCTATAGATGCGCCTGAAATTCCATGCTCCTACAAGACCCCCTTCAAAGTTTTCAAAACTTTCTGTCAAGTTTTGGAAGACTTTGAACAAGAAGTATGGGAAGTAACGTCTCAGGGCGCATGCCCTTCGCCTAGGCGCATGGCTCTTGTCGTATAGTCGTTCTACGCGTCGTTTTGGGGACGCTTGTTGCTTAAGCGCATACTGCTAGGGCGCATACTTCTTTTGGAAAAGATAATGTCTCGATCTTAGGAAAGATTAATGATGATCTTTTGAAGATAAGCAGTCGTTGGTTTCACCTGACCCGAAGCGACTGATTGCTGATGTCACGTCTCATCGGTTTATGCGTGGGGCCAAGCCTATAAATAGGTGGTTGTGAGGAGAAAGAGTCTTCTACTTTCTACCAAAGCTTTCTTCTTCCTCAGAGCACTTTTCTCCTTCTTCTTCGAGAACCTTTAGTCCTTTCGAGAAATAGCTCCCAAGACTCCCTGCGGTGCTGCTGGCCAAGGAGGGGCCGAGGCAAGGAGCCCATGCAGGTTGATGTGGAGGACGCCCCCGTCGTCTTGGCAACACACGCCGACGTTCGGCCGGAAGTGTTCGGTGGGTGTTCTCTTGCCTTGGTCTTTGTTGCAGTGATGTTGGGGTGACCCGACTGCAGATGAGTTGCCTCATGTCGATGTGTTTTGGCTGACGCGCATGGACTTGTTCTGATGATGCACAGAAGCCTTTTTAGCTGACGCGCATGGACTTAGGTTCTGATATTGCGCCGAAGCTTCTTCTGCTGACGCGCATGGACTTTTGTCCTGATGATGTGCCGAAGCCTCACTTGCTGACGCGCATGGACTTAGGTCCTGATGATGCGCCGAAGCCTCACTTGCTGACGCGCATGGACTTAGGTCCTGATGATGCGCCAAAGCTCCATTTTGCTAACGCGCATGGACTTCGGTCCTGAGTGAGAAAGAGGCGGGAGGATCTACTCCCTCGCCCGATGCTGAAAACCCTCCGTCGATAGTAGGAGGATCCTCCCCAGCTGCTGATGTTACCGTTGGGACTGCTGTGGCGGCCTCAGCTATTGTGGTGCCTGAGGCCCAGTTGGGTAAGGGCAAGGGACCTCTGGTAGAAGCTGTACCCCTGCTCCCTACTGCCTGGGGACGATATCAGGTCCTCCTGGAGGTCTTGGCCCGATGACGGGAGGTTCAGAAGTCGGGGTTACCGAAGCTCCGGTTTCCACTCCTGTAGGTACAAGATCTGAGGCTCATGTGGGCCAAGCGGCGACTGCGTCCTCAACCTCAGGTATGGGAACTACTGCGAGAGGTGTTCCTTTAGCTCTTGTGGTGGCTCCGGCAACTCCTGCGATGACGCCTCAAGTGCTGGCCGATGCAGATGAATAAGTAAGATTCATGATCGAGGCCGTCTACAAGATGTTGCGACGGGGAGTGTCGGCTGTGTTGGACGAAGGTGGAAGCTTCGCGACCGCAAGGCGCATGGCGCACCCATTTGTCCAGCAGATTTGGAGCTACCAAGGCCATGATCATATGGCCGAGATCTTGGAAGCTTCCATAACTGAACTCGACCTTCGCATGACGGAGCTTCGGAACATTCGACGGAACGACTTTTCTGTCTTGATTGAAGAAGAGTAGAATAAGCTGGAGGCCGCTGTTGAGTCGGCTCACTCGGACATCATGGCTACCTGGGCGCAAGTGATGGCCGCCGCTGTAGATAAGGAGGAGAATTTATCCTCGTCAATGGAGGAGAAGGCCAAAAGACGGGAGTCCCTGAAGGTCAATGTCACGACCCGCTCCCGAATAATCGGATATGAGTCGGACACGTCCAGCCTTCGTCGTTAGACACGACGAAATAAGCTGTACCAAGCTAGGGAAATCTAACCAGATAAACATGAATGTGTACAATCACAGCATCTATAAAACGTTCCCAGAATGATCACCATAATCCACCGATCATAATATCATAAAAGTACTAGAGACAACAAGAAGAAAAACACTATGAACTCACAACATACAATATCTAAAGGAAGAGCTAAAACAATCTAAACCTGAAACCTCAAGCTAAGTCATGACATCATCCTGCTCAGCTAAAATCTCGGACTCTGGCCCATAAGGTAGAACAATATCCTGCAAGTACATCTGCAACATATCCTAGTCAGGAGCGGAGCTAAGTATATCCAGGAAAATGAACATGAACATCATAATATGGAAATGAATACAGGAAAAATATAAAGTACGAAAAATAAGAACATGAAATGAAACCTGAACATGAATACTGAGAAATAAACAGGGAATACAGGAAACATGAAATGGAACCTGAACATGAAATATACAATGAACCTGACGTGTACAATATATCGAAATACATCCAGAGTGTGATCGGCTTGGGTAGAACAAGGAACATGAAATGGTACAGCTTCAGTCCCGCGTGCACGATGCGAGGCCCAAGTCATTCACATGAATTGTAACTCGGGTTTGATCACACATCTGTAGTATTTTCCCTCCCAGACACAAGTAAACTCAGGGAACATGATACAAGACAATCTCGTGAAATATCGTGTTAACAAGAAGGTACAAGCATGAATACAAGACATGAAGTAATGGACAAGTCCGAGGAGTATACTTGCTTTGCTCAGGGTGATCAATTGTGGGTAGAAGATCTGGATATCCTTCTGTTATTCACAATTTGATTAATTAAAACTCTATTCTAGACTAGCCTATTTACAAATGAGAGTAAATATGTTCCAACACAAACCTTCCCTTTATTACCTAGAGTCTAGTTTGTTTTAGAAGGAAAGTAAACTTGAGTCTATAATTAAATCCTAATAATCTGATCTTACTTAACTTCTTATTTGATAGGAAGATAATTTAAGTTAGCTAACAAGGTAACATGACTACTATTAAGAACTCATGAGATATCTTAGCACTGGCAACTTAACCCTTATACCACTGTTATATCACTTGTCACTACCACATTTTTGGCTTGGGAGTATTTTGGTCATTTTGACTTTTTGGTGATTTTGAATTTTTATTAATTAAATATGTGCTAATTGTTAGGTTGAGACTTGACCTAGAAACTTAGCCTAATCTAAGATTAGCCTTGAGCTTAGAGTATTGATTAGGGTAACCTAGTAATGACAAGGATAATAATATCTAGATATTCTAAGTAGGATTTTTTTCCTTAGGATATTTGTGAAAAAAGGAAGCCCCATGACTAGTTGAACCAATAGGAAGGCTTAGAATTGGGTGGACAACTCCTAGCCACTCATCTAGACCTAAAACCTAACCCTAATTCATCTAATGGCAGCCATCAAGTGTCCCCTCTTCCTATAAAACATCTTTAACAAAGCCCTTGCCTCTTTTTACATTTGCTTAGAACCCTAATAGTTCCTCCCCAAAAATTTTCCCCTAATATCCAAATCAAGCCCAAATTGGTCCTAATCAATTGCATCATCACCCTCTACCATAGTGGAAGCTAGTAGGGGCTTGCTAGCTAAGATTTGAAGTGCTTTGGGCAATTGAAGTTCAAGGGAAAACACTCAACCTCACCCTTTTCATTGAGATTCACTCTCAATAGGTAAATCCCATAAAACCCATATAAAATCATGTTTTCTTTTCATTGATGCATGCATATAGGTATACCCTAGCTGTAGGGTTAGTTTGGTGCTAGGTAGTGTCCATTTCGTGTCCCTATCGGACACGTATCAGCCCATATAAACCGGTGTTCGATGAAATGCCTAAACCTTGATAACCATTTTTGAAACTAATTACATGGATTTGTAGCCCTATACATGTGTTTTCATTCCCCCATTGACTGAGCACACACTTATGTCATTTTCGTGTCGAAAATTGACACGGACATGCATCACGAGACAGTGTCTCGATGTCCTGCTGCCACACGTGTTGTGCTCACTGCACAGACCATGTGGACCCACCAAAATTGGTGTGGAGGTCGGGGCAGTAACTGACAAGTCACTCCCCAAGTTTCACGACTCCTCGTGTCGTGTCGGACACGAAAATCGACTCACTGATTTTCCACTGACACGCGCGCATATGAACACCCTGCTCTGATACGGGCTTCGTGTCCCACCAGTACACGTCGTAGTGACGTGTCAGGGACTCGAGCATGTAGCTCTATCCCTGGCGAATGTATGGATACGAGCACGTGTCTTGGTTCGACTTGTGTCGTGTCCACGAGGACACGAACACCCTGCACGAGCCTGTGCGCAGAGCCTGTGCACAGGATGCCTGAACCGTGTACGCAGTGTGTTAGACACTTCGTGTACGTGTACACATGGGGAACACACCTATATGCCTGATTGTTAATTTTATTAGTTCAATTTAGGTTTTCGAATTTGAATTTTAGGTATCAGTTTCATTTCCAGTTTCAGTTTAATCAAACTGTCAGTTAATGCATATAAACCTAATTTCCTGAGAATCCCAGTTAAATTGATTAACCTGAGATTAAATGTTAGTTTAGTTTTGGAATTTAAGGTTGTGTATATATATGCAGGTTGCCATTTTAATTTCATTGGGTGAATGTTGGGATTAAATCGAAAACTGAAATGGGAGTTAACTGAGATTTCAATCAACTGTTAATTTCCTGAGATTTAAGGGGTTAATTCAAACTGTATTAATGTTAAATTCCTGAGTTTAGTTTGATAATTGTTAACTGAGATTTCAGTAACAGGAAACCTGAAATTGCATGTGTATTCCTGAGATTGAAATGTTAATTTAAACTGAGATTTGAAATGTTAAACTGAGATTTCAAATGAAGTGTTAACCTGAGATTTCAATGTTATAATTGAGTTTCCCTATATGTAAACCTTAAACCTGAAATTGAATGTAGGTTAACTGAGTTTACAGTAAACTGAGTTTTGGGTTGTAAATGTTAACTGAGATGTTAAATGATAACTGGATTAAGTTTTGACATGAAAACTGAGAATGGGTGAATTACTTAAAACCTAAGAATTCAAGTTAACTGAACCATGTTAACCTGTGTACACTTATGGCTTTCCTGAGTTCAAATGTTAACTGGGATGTTGTTGACTGTTAAGAGTGTAACCTGAAATCTGAGTTTCAATGAACCCTAAACTTGTGTGATGATGCCATGTTGCTCTTTAACCCTTAAAATTCAGTCCATAGTTCACACACACACACACATTCACTCTCTAAATTCCTTTTTCCTTCTCCATATACATATATATGTATGTTCATATATATAGCTTCCCTACATAATTATATATATATATTGAATATGTGAGTGATACCTATATATGCAATATAGTGTGTATATATATTATAATGGGTATTGTATAAGTAGGGTTGTGTTGGTAATGGTGAATAGGCCTAGAGGTAGAGTGTTGACTTAAGTTGACTAAACCTAGCTAGTTGATTACAATTGACCTAAGTTGACTAGAGTGACCTAGAATAGTGGACTTGACCTAGTTTGACTTACAGTTGACCAAACCCTAAGGTTGACTCAGTTTGATTAGATATTGACTTGGGCTGACCTAGAGTTGACCAAGTTTGACTTTGACCTAGATTGACCTAAAATTATGTAGATTGCATTACAAACTTCATTTACCTTATATTAAACACATTGTGACCTGTGTTGCTCTAAATACTCATCTACTCTGTCTGGACATCTACACTTACCAGATACTCAGGTTATCAGGCGAGTACATTCTCTGACCGTTTCATACTTGCTAGAACTTATATTCATGCTCTAGATTACTTTACTTGTATGCTGTCACGTTGGTAACACGGATTGGTACTATATGGATCTTTTCATGAGATGTTATCCCCCTCGGGAGCATCAGGTACTTCATGTCATGTGTGTTTCACTTATATCATGTATCTTTATGCTTCACTATTCATGTATACTCTTGTGATTCATGTACTCTCATGTTCACAGAGCCCCCATGAATCAATTTCACGTGTGCTCTCATCTATGAGGCAGTGAGATCATGAATCTTAACATAACATGTCTGGATCCTTGTGTATTGATTGGGGATGGAGGAGTAGAAATAGTCATGTGAATAATTCCAAAGTAGTATAGCCATGTTCAACCTCTTATGAATCACCTCCAGCTGTTCACATGTCTATCCTGTACTCTGATTCACTAGTCACCGATAGTTCTCTACTTATAGTAGATATTTCCATTACAGTTATCTCTTTTACTTCATGTACATTCCTTCAGTTATTCATATATCGTACTCTATTGCATGTTTATTATCTTCTAACATGATATGAACCGCGTGAGATGTATTGTGCTCGCTCCTGTCCTGACTGGACCTGTTGATATATTACAGAGGATGAGGATGAGGCTTTCTACACTACCTATTATGGAGCAGTCCTAGACGACACTTGCGAGCTGGACTCTCAGGAGGACCCAGCTCTAGCTGATGTTATCACCCCTACTGCCTAGACTAGTTTAGTTAGGCTTTATCTTACTTATGTTGTCATTGGGATTTGAGTTGTATTATGTTTTGTTATTGTGTCGTTTAGACACTTAAGACTTATTTCCCTTTCTGTTTGTACTTCCTTTGAGATTTTCATATCTATGATATCGTGCTATTTCTGCCTTAGTTGTGATTGAGACTGTATTCTGTATTGTCACCTCCACTCGGAGTGCATATACTGTACAGGTGTCTTATATTGTTATATGTTGTGACCTAGGACAGCGTTCTACCGCCGACACTGCGGCGTAGGCTGGACGTACCCACTTCTCGTGCCCTTACTCTAGGGTACGGGTCGTGACATCACTGTCCAGTTCAAGAGTGCCCCTCAAATACTTTTAAGTAAAACCAACACTGTTTCACAGATATTAACAAAAGTTGACTCAAAACAACCTGACATTAATTGGACAGAAAACCCAATTATCTTCCCAACTAAATAGGCAAAACCTAGACTGTTGTTCAGAACTTACGCAAACCCAAAGCCAACTGCTACCAGGCCTAACTCTAAAGCATCACCATTCTATTCCTAATGATCTTACAGGTTCCTGGATTCCTCACAACTGTTAACCTTCAACCAACCAATTTGTAAATTCATAAAAAACACTCTAGAATAACTGATATCTTAGAAAGTATTGCCAAATGGAAAAACAAAGAATTTCAAACTGATTACAGTAGTGGCTCAGATAACTTCAATACCTTACTAATCCTATCATGATTGTTATAACAACCAATCCTCTAAATCAAGGTTCAACTTATTTACCTGCTTAGGATGAGCACAAGGGTTCAGTTCAGAAATAGAACAGAACACTAGCTGAGCATACAACAGTCCACCCAACCAAAATAAGCCTAGCAGCTCATACTCTGTCAGCTCACAACAATGTTCTGTATCCAGATTATCCTCAATTCTCTGATGAACCTATCAGTCCAAGAGATTACTTCTCGAAATGCTTAATGTAATATTGAACGACTGATACTCAATTAAGTATCCAAAGTTCAAACCAAGCTGCTATGGAGAGATTCTAACCTCATCCAGGTATCCAGTTTATTCATTAAACTCTAATTCCCAGATCCATCTCCTATTAACCTTTGCCAACCCTTAGCTGATAGACTTAACCTATATAAGCAGTGACTCCCCTTCGTATCCAATTGTCCCTGACACACGTTCAATCTTGGACACAACAAGATGTTCGACACGAACGAATCACTATCTGCATCCAACCCCATCCCTGGCCGACAACTCATTAGTTCTAGATACGACACAAACATCAACATACTCAAGATATTAGTACAATACCTGAAGAAGGAAAGTCGCTCGTATCTGAGAGATTGCTCTGAGGAGTCGGACACGTCTCTTCGAGTCCGATTTGGAAATTGAAGCTCTGTTGAAGCATTTTGTCGAACAAGAACAAAGCATCACAAATGGGACGAACAGTTAGCTAAATTTGAATTCCCGAACTCATAAAATTAGCAAGAAAATCATCATACTAAAATCTAACACTCACAGTTCAATCCAATACTCGCTACTGCCATCAACAACCGATCCTTAACTCATCTGGCTCGATTTTAATCTAAGAACAAGGAAATCCACACTCAAATCCATCCACGCACACAGTAAAACTCAGATCAAATCCACGAGGAAATTGATACTCACCAGATCTAATTGTCAATAGTGGGAACACCGATCGATCCGACAAATCACCAAATCAAATGCTCCGATATTGACACCAGCGTTGGAATTTGATTGATCCCCTGACAGAAACTGATCGACCCAATCTAGATGATTTTGATCTGTCCTTGCAAGCAATCGAGAGAGAAAAGGATGAATCAGAGGCGAACGACTTCCGGAAATGAACAGATGTGACACAAGGATTCACGATGCTTACCAATTTGAAGGCGCGGACAAGAACACGAACTCCGCGGGAGAATTTGCCAAGAAAACTCAAGTCACCGACGCTGTCTTCATCATCGCTCAACCAGTACTGTCGCGAGGAGTCGCCACCAGATGGTGGTGGTGCTGTCGATGCCTAGCTCAGTCGCCAGAGGGGAGACCGCCATCGTCGATGTGATCAATTCTCAAGAAACTAGGGTTTGTGACAGTTGAATGGAGTGGGGAAAGAGAAGAAGAACGAGAGGGAGGCTCTGTCCTCAGAATTTTTGTTGGCTTCAAAAATGAATGAAAGAGAGAGAGAGAGTTTATAAAGAGTTGGCCGTTGGTTTAGCTTGAGGAAGAGGTTGGTTGGAAAATTTGATTTGGAGGGAAAAATTGGAATTTTGGAAAGTTGTTATAGCAGCATGTGTTAGGAAGTAGCACATGCAATTATTTGGTAGAAAAATTGGTCATTTCTAACAAGTAGTCCAAAGTGAGTATATATGGCCGTGTAATTGGGCCAGCATTAAAGCCCAATTAATTTAGTGACTTAAGGGATTGAATAATAAACATTATACCATGACTTTTTTTAAAAAATCTTTAATATTTAAAAAAAACAATTTATAGAGAAGTATTCATTTTAATCCGTAATAAGATATTATTCTTTATTGATCTCTGGGAAGTGGGGTTACAAATCTTCCCCCCTTGAAAAAATTTCGTCCTCGAAATTTAAAGGTTACAGTAGGCACAGTTAAGTAATTAAAAAAAAAAAATTGAGACTGATCGACTAAGTTGGTCATACCATAGGGTTGACAAAAAAAAATCTAGCACGACAACTAAACACGATCCAAATCAAAGTTGGGGCATGGTGGAAAAATGGTCATGATCAAAACGGGATTTCAATCAGCAGGTATAATCAATAGGTACAGGGTATAAAATATACACATGATCAGGATCATCTAGATATGATCAGATGTAGAACTTGGAATAACTTGGTATGATGAATTAAACGGGTAAAATGGCATTATCGATAATGATCAAAATTGGTCAGGCATGAAGTGAAACAAGGTTTAATTAAGACCAAGTACAATAGTTTCACACAGGGAGTTTGAAATAACACGATCTAACCATGATCAAGAGTTTTAAATAAGCATGAGAGGACATGAATTTTAATTACGACTTAGCGGAGTAAAATCATAAAGGCATGACCAAATTGAAAGTTTTAGTACAATTGAACTAGAACAAATTAAGAAAGTCACGGTTGGGTAAGCATGATTAGGATCGAAGTTTAGACGAAACACGATCAAAGATAAGTTTGATTTAAAATCAAGGTTGTCAAAGGCGCAAGGCGCACTCAAGGCACAAAGGGTCCATATCGCCCGAGGCGCAAGGCACACTTAAGGCGCGCGCCCGAGCGATGCAAGGCGTATATATATATATATATATATATATATATATATATATATATATATATATATATGTGTGTGTGTGTGTGTGTGTGTGTGTGTGTGTTTTCATTTTGCCTGAATTTGAAGATTTTGATCCTTGTGTTGATCTATTCTTTAATTTAATTTACTGGAATTTTTACGACACCAAAATAAATTCTCTTGCAATTTGAAGTTTCCTTAAGTTTGAACTACGTAAACACGCATTGTGAGGAAATTACGAATTTTATTATGCATTGTGCTGGAACCTGTCACCTCTTTAGTCTCTCTATATCGAGGTGCGCCTTAGCCACATCCTGCGCATGAATAATGTCGCCAAAATAAATGAGTCAATGTGAATTGAATTTTTTTTTCCTACACATGTATACAAGCAAAATCAGCAAAATTATCGAGGCGCGCCTAGGCGCGCCTTAACCACATCATGCGCCTGAGGAAAAGGCGCGCCCGACGAACTGCGCCTCGCCCAGACCCTATTAAGGCGCTGCTCCTGCGCCTAGGTCCAAGGCGCGCCTTAGGCGCGCCTGGGGCGCGCCTTTGACAACACTGTTTAAAATCTAGTGAAACAAAATCGAAATCTAGCAATCGGTACTTTATTGAGAAAATCCAATGATAATATGCAAGAAGGGAAATTGCAAGAGTTGATTTGAGAAAATACATGGAACTAATCAGAAGATATTAGTATCAAATCAAGATGTAACTGCCAAGGATTTGTGATTCATGAAAAGTCAATAATCATCTAAAAAGGGAATATAGTCTCTATGGTATTCGAGAACATACAGATATTTGAAGTCACTTTACTTAGAATTCTTGTCCCGCCAGTGTATATCTGGCTGCAGTGAACTTTCGGCTCCGTGACTCAAATAACGATACGTTGCCGAATATTCTATCAACTTTATCCATTTTCCAACAATTATCAACGAAGCAATCCAAGCGATCAAGATATGAAGAACTTAGGACAAAGTCTCAATAATACCCGAAAATCTACGAATGTCTAAAATTACTTCAACTTAGAGTTCATACCTCGCCAGTTCACAGCTGGCTGCAGTGAATCCTCAGTCTCCATAATCCAGATAATGGCTGCAGTGCATAACTGCCATGTCATAATAGATAGTCGAATATTCTCTCAACCTTGTCTATGGAATTTCCAAAGGGTTTATGGTAATCCAATACGAGTTCTAAATCATGATAGAAAATGATGTTATATGTCCTTTACAAAATAAGAAGTTTCACTAGGTACTAAGAAGCAACAGAAGATCCAACAAGGAGTAGCGGGTACTAAAAGGAACAAACAAGGAGATTTTAAATCTCGAACAGGAAACAAAGCTTCAAATAGTAACCAAAATCTCAAATGAAAACCAGGATGGTAACAAGATCCCGTATTTGGAACGTAATCTTGGATAGGTAACGAAGTCTCAAAAGTAGCATAGAAGCAAGGTATCAGATAGAGGACAAGGTCTCAAAATAAGGAATAAAATCTCGTATCGAAAACATAGTTCAATAATATATCGAATAACCGCAAAATCTCAGACAAAATCTCGAAGGGAAAACAAACCTCCCATAGGATACAAGGTCTCAAATAGAGAACCAATATCAACAAAGTTGTGATTAGGGAATAAAATCTCGAATAGAAAATCTTGACGAGGAAACAAGGTATCGAATAGGGAACAAGGTCTCAACGAGTCACGAGTAGGAACCGAAGTTTTAAAGTCTGAAAAATCTTGAATATGAGACAAAATCACGAACAAAACAAAGTCTCAAAATAGGAAACAGGATCTTAAAATCTCAAATGGAATCAAGTTACGAATAGAAAAAGAGAATCAATGGGTGAATAGGAAACAAGTATCCACGAAACAAGCGATATCCCAAATAGGGGACAAGATCGAAACAAAATTGTGAATTGAACAATTTCTCAAATAGAAAACAAGCCACAAATAGGAAACGAAATCTCATATAGGGAACAGGTCAAGACCTCAGATTTGAAAGGAAGTTCTCAAACGATGTCTTGAATGGTGAATAGAAGCAAATATCGAATAAGAATCAAATTCCAACAAGCCCCGAATAGAAAACTGAACCTCGAGGAGAAAACAAAATTTACAAATTGTAACCAGTTCTGAATAGGAAACAGAATTCTGAGTAGAATCTCGAAAAGAAAGCAAGGTTACGAAGAGAGGATGGAGGAGTATCATTCAACGAATAGGAAACGTTATCTCGAAATAAGTTTTGAATATCCACCAAGGTTTTAAAATGGAAAACAAGAAGTTTCAAGAAAGGATCTAGGTGCTAAGAGAAATTTAAGGGAAGACTGGATTGCGAATCAAGATACATGGTTTTCTCCAACCATGCAAAAGAAGCCTTCTGCCTTCAGTATTCCTCCGGGACTGGAAACTCTTCAATCTTCCTCAACTGTCCTGACGTAGGCTGGTCCCTGCGGTAGTGCTCTATGTGATTGCTGAATCTGGAGAGGCGGGTCCCCTTGATGTAGTCCTGATGCTCCTCGTGCTTGTCCTTGGGCAGTGTGACCAACGGCCTCTGGGCAATCCTTGACTTGATGGGCAGGCGATCCGCAGAACAAGCATAGCTTCGGTCTCTTGCGGCACTCGTCGTAGTGGTGTCCTGAGCGGTGGCAGAAAGTACAAATGATCGTCGACTGAATCTGGATCTCCCGCTGGTGTGGCTGTAATGCAAGGACTCTGGCAAGGATATACGGCTGCTAGCATGCTGACTGCTGAGGTCCTGATGCTCCTCGGCCATCGTGATCCACGGTCTGCTGGCAATCCTTCGTTCTGTGAGTAGAAGATCCGCAGAACAAACAGTGTCCGAGCCTCTTGCGGCACTTGTCAACATGATGTCCCGTTCTCTTGCAGAACACACAACGAAGGTGGCCTGAATCTGCCTCTGATGATGCGGCTGAGGATGTGACTGAAAAATGTCGTCTGAGTGTTGCGACACTTTGCGGGTCCAGGGTAGTTGTTATCTCCGTCATAAGTCTTCTTGTCTCTCCTGGTTTCAGCTTCACGTCTTGTTCTATTGTCTGTGTTACATTTTGGATCTCCTGGCTGGTGGCTCAAATCTTTAGAGGAGTTGGGTCTTAATTGACTTGGATGATCTTCAGTGGCGGTTCCAGGTTTTCGATCTACTCCTCGGTGCAAGATATGCGCTCGGTGTCGAGGAAATCCAAATGTCTGAGAGTCTGGAAGTCAGAAGTCCTCCCTAGCTCGGAAAGCATATCTACAAGTCTGGCTTGGAAAAGAATGGCATGCTCCCTCTGGGTGTCAAGGAACTCTTCAAACATCTCCGTCAACTGCGTACTACCCGTGGGGATAGTAGGGTGATAGAAGGTAGTGGGAGCTCGAAACCCTCAAGTGTAGGTGGATCGACTGTTCCGGTGTCGCGTGTTTTTGAACTATCTGAAAAACAGAAAACTGTTAAATATCCTAAACCTAAAAACAACAAGTGTTTATAGAATATCAATATACCCGGTGTACCCGATTTCCTATGATGTGATCAAGTTTTCCTAGTTTAAATCAAGTCCCCCAATAGTACTCTAATACCTAGGTACCATTAGGATTGACCTGCATGGGCCACCACTAAAAACATATCACGACCCGCTTCCGAATAATCGGACACGAGTCGGACACGCCCAGCCTTCATCGTTAGACACGACGAAGTAAGCTGTACCAAGCTAGGGAAATCTAACCAAATAAACATGAATGTGTACAATCACAGCATCTATAAAACGTTTCCAGAATGATCACCATAATCCACCGATCATAATATCATAATAGTACTAGAGACAACAAGAAGAAAAATAATATGAACTCACAACATACAATATCTAGAGGAAGAGCTAAAACAATCTAAACCTGAAACCTCAAGCTAAGTCATGACTCCATCCTGCTCAGCTAAGATCCCGGACTCTGGCCCATAAGGTAGAACAATATCCTGCAAGTACATCTGCAACATATCCTAGTCAGGAGCGGAGCTAAGTATATCCAGGGAAATGAACATGAACATCATGATATGGAAATGAATACAGGAAAAATATAAAGTACGAGAAATAAGAACATGAAATGAAACCTGAACATGAATACTGAGAAATAAACAGGGAATACAAGGAACAGGAAATGGAACCTGAACATGAAATATACAATGAACCTGACGTGTGCAATATATCGAAATACATCCAGAGTGTGTGATCGGCTTGGATAGAACAGGGAACATGAAATGGTAGGGCTACGGTCCCGCGTGCACGATGCGGGGCCTAAGCTATTCACATGAATTGTAACTCGGATTTGATCACTCTGTAGTATTTCCCCTCCCAGACACAAGTAAACTCAGGGAACATGATACAAGACAATCTCGTGAAATATCGTGTTAACAAGAAGGTACAAGCATGAATACAAGACATGAAGTAATGGACAAGTCCGATGAGTATACTTACCTTGCTCAGGGTGATCAGGTGTGGGTAGAAGATCTGGATATCCTCCTATTATTAGGGACAATTTGATTAATTAGAACTCTATTCTAGACTAGCCTATTTACAAATGAGAGTAAATATGTTCCAACCCAAACCTTCCCTTTATTACCTAGAGTCTAGTTTGTTTTAGAAGTAAACTTGAGTCTATAATTAAATCCTAATAATCTGATCTTACTTAACTTCTTTTTTGATAGGAAGATAATTTAAGTTAGCTAACAAGGTAACATGACTACTATTAAGAACTCATGAGATATCTTAGCACTAGCAACTTAACCCTTATACCACTGCTATATCACTGTCCAGTTCAAGAGTGCCCCTCAAATACTTTTAAGTAAAACCAACACTGTTTCACAGATATTAACAAAAGTTGACTCAAAACAACCTGACATTAACTGGACAGAAAACCCAATTATCTTCCCAACTAAATAGGCAAAACCTAGACTGTTGTTCAGAACTTACGCAAACCCAAAGCCAACTGCTACCAGGCCTAACTCTAAAGCATCACCATTCTATTCCTAATGATCTTACAGGTTCCTAGATTCCTCACAACTGTTAACCTTCAACCAACCAATTTGTAAATTCATAAACAACACTCTAGAATAACTGATATCTTAGAAAGTATTGCCAAATGGAAAAACAAAGAATTTCAAACTGATTACAGTAGTGGCTCTGATAACTTCAATACCTTACTAATCCTATCATAATTGTTGTAACAACCAATCCTCTAAATCAAGGTTCAACTTATTTACCCGCTTAGGATGAGCACAAGGGTTCAGTTCAGAAATAGAACAGAACACTAGCTGAGCATACAACAGTCCACCCAACCAAAATAAGCCTAGCAGCTCATACTCTGTCAGCTCACAACAATGTTCTGTATCCAGATTATCCTCAATTCTCTGATGAACCTATCAGTCCAAGAGATTACTTCTCGAAATGCTTAATGTAATACTGAACGACTGATACTCAATTAAGTATCCAAAGTTCAAACCAAGCTGCTATGGAGAGCTTCTAACCTCATCCAGGTATCCAGTTTATTCATTAAACTCTAATTCCCAGATCCATCTCCTATTAACCTTTGCCAACCCTTAGCTGATAGACTTAACCTATATAAGCAGTGACTCCCCTTCGTATCCGATTGTCCCTGACACACGTTCAATCTTGGACACAACAAGATGTTCGACATGAACGAATCACTATCTGCATCCAACCCCATCCCTGGCCGACAACTCATTAGTTCTAGATACGACACAAACATCAACATACTCAAGATATTAGTACAATACCTGAAGAAGGAAAGTCGCTCGTATCTAAGAGATTGCTCTGAGGAGTCGGACACGTCTCTTCGAGTCCGATTTGGAAATTGAAGCTCTGTTGAGGCATTTTGTCGAACAAGAACAAAGCATCACAAATGGGACGAACAGTTAGCTAAATTTGAATTCCCGAACTCATAA
Organism: Iris pallida; assembly: GCA_029216955.1. Lineage (NCBI taxonomy): Eukaryota > Viridiplantae > Streptophyta > Magnoliopsida > Asparagales > Iridaceae > Iris > Iris pallida. The sequence goes on along the minus strand of JANAVB010016599.1, from coordinate 11,165,174 downwards.
AATTAGCAAGAAAATCATCATACTAAAATCTAACACTCACAGTTCAATCCAATACTCGCTACTGCGATCAACAACCGATCCTTAACTCATCTGGCTCGATTTTAATCTAAGAACAAGGAAATCCACACTCAAATCCAATCCACGCACACAGTAAAACTCAGATCAAATCCACGAGGAAATTGATACTCACCAGATCCAATTGTCAGTAGTGGGAACACCGATCGATCTGACAAATCGCCAAATCAAATGCTCCGATATTGACACCAGCGTTGGAATTTGATTGATCCCCTGACAGAAACTGATCGACCCAATCTAGATGATTTTGATCTGTCCTTGCAAGCAATCGAGAGAGAAAAGGATGAATTAGAGGCGAACGACTTCCGGAAATGAACAGATGTGACACAAGGATTCACGATGCTTACCAATTTAAAGGCGCGGACTAGGGGTGAGCATCGGTTCGGTTCGGTTCAAACCGAACCGTATTTCTAGGAACCGATTCTGAACCGAACCGACCTAATGATGAACCAACCCGACCCGAATTGCTGCAAAACCAAAATCAACCGAACCGAAAAATACCGGGTCGGTTATTCGGTTATTTCGGTTTACAACCAAAAAAATTTCTTGGTCCATCAAACATACAGACAAAATTTCATTTACAACCAAAAATTCTCAACCAAAAATTCTAACACCACAAATTATACATTGTTCCAGATCTAAAAATTCTAACAAAATTCTGTAGGAACTTGCCACCTCACCCAACAAATAAAACGTTCCTTAGCCTATCAAGTATATTGTTCCGAACCCATTTTACAAACAAATAACATCAAATCTAGCCCATCCCATCCAGAGAAATTTTCCTTTACAACCAAAAATTTTCAACAAAAAATTCTAACACCACAAATTTTACATTGTTTCAGAACTAAAAGTTCTAACAAATAGAAACCTGTGTAAGAATTGTTTTCCCATACCAAAAAGTAACATGGAAAGAATTGTTTTCCCATACCAATAATTTTATTTACAACCATAAATTTTCATGTGTATGAATTGTTTTTCCATACCTGTGTATGAATTATTTCCCATACCAATAACATCAAAAAATCAAGACAGAGACTTAGATCCTGTTTCTACACTACAGATCTAGAGTCCAAGCGGAAGAGAGAGAGAGAGAGAGAGAGAGAGAGAGGGATCTAGAGGGCGAGAGAGAGAGAGAGAGAGCAGAGCAGAGAGCAGAGAATAGGGGTGAGCTCGTGGCCGACCGTCGGAGTAATACGGGGGTGGAGGGGGAGAGAGAGTGGAGAGTGACTTCTACTCTTCGTCTTTCCGAGGAAGAGGCTCTCTTCAAGAGAGGACTCAAAGGCGGCAGTTTGGAGAGTGAAACTTAGGTTTAGGGGTTTTTTTTGTTTGTTTTATACTTGAGTGTGGGTAAAATTGTAAATACACCTGTTCGGTTTTCGGTTCGGGTCAAAAACCGAATCCCAGATCCGCGACCCGAACCGAAAAAACCGAATATTATTCATTTTAGAACCGACATCCGATCCGATACTCTCAAAACCGACCCGAATTGTTAATTCGGGTCGGTTCGGGTCGGTTTTCGGCCCAAAACCGTTATATGCTCACCCCTAGCGCGGACAAGAACACGAACTCCATGGGAAAATTTGCCAAGAAAACTCAAGTCGCCGACGTTGTCTTCATCGTCGCTCAACCAGTACTTTCGCGAGGAGTCGCCACCAGATGGTGGTGGTGCTGTCGATGCTTAGCTCAGTCGCCGGAGGGGAGACCGCCATCGTCGCTGTGATCAATTCTCAAGAAACTAGGGTTTGTGAGAGTTGAATGGAGTGGGGAAAGAGAAGAAGAACGAGAGGGAGGCTCTGTCCTTAGAATTTTTGTTGGCTTAAAAAATGAATGAAAGAGAGAGATAGAGAGTTTATAAAGAGTTGGCCGTTGGTTTAGCTTGAGGAAGAGGTTGGTTGGAAAATTTGATTTGGAGGGAAAAATTGGAATTTTGGAAAGTTGTTATAGCAGCATGTGTTAGGAAGTAGCGCATGCAATTATTTGGTAGAAAAATTGGTCATTCCTAACAAGTAGTCCAAAGTGAGTATATATGGCCGTGTAATTGGGCCAGCATTAAAGCCCAATTAATTTAGTGACTTAAGGGATTGAATAATAAACATTATACCATGGCTTTTTTTTAAAATCTTTAATATTTAAAAAAACAATTTATAGAGAATTATTCATTTTAATCCATAATAAGATATTATTCTTTATTGATCTCTGGGAAGTGGGGTTACAGTCAACCTTGCGGAAGTTGACGCGCAAATTCGTCATCTGCAAGAGCAGCGAGCTCGGCTTCTGGCTGACTCCGAACGGGCACAGGCCGAACACGTCGAGCTTATGGAGGAGACGGCGAGGTGCACTTGCCAAGCGGCCTTCTTGCTTCGTCAGAAGGAGGTGGATGACAGATTTGCTGCCGACCTAGCTCCTGAGGCCAGGCACGCAATGCGCCAGGAAGCTGAGCGTCGCGTTTTGGCGACTGTGGAGACTAAAGCCTAAGATTTGTAGCGTCGGGCCGATGAACTAGTTGATGATCCTTAGTTCTTTTGCTTTATTCCCCTTTTTTGTTTTGGAGACACTTCTGTCTCTCCTTTGATGTATGTTTCACAAAATGTAGCTCTGTTATTTCCTTTGCTGAAGAAATAAAGAACCTTTTGCTTTGTTCAATCTTTTGCGATTTTTGTGGACCTATTATCTTTTGCGCACTTTGGTCTCTGGGTGTAGATAATAAGTTTTATGATGGATCCAGCATATTTACTCAGAGGTAATATGGACGTGATAAATATGGGGTACTTCCTCTGGAGGTTTTATGTGGACTTATCATCCTTGGCGTACCTTGGTTTTAGGTACGTATTGATAAGTTGAAAGAGAGGACCAATATATTTACTCAGAGGTAATGTGGACATAGTAAATATGGGCTAATTGGTGGAGTTTTCCTATTCAGAGGTAATGTGGACATGGTAGGAGTGAACTCTGTGGGAGTTTATAGAACAACCCAGAGGTAATATGGACGTGGATGTTCTATGGTGCAATAACACAGGGATTGTTGTACGAAATGTTTACTCAGAGGTGATGTGGACGTGGTAAACATTGCTTTAAGAATGATCTGGTGCAGGATCCTGCTTGATGGGGTGTAGAGAAGCAACTTAGAGGTAATGTGGACGTGGTTGTTCTTCTACTGGGGATAGAATGCAATGGAATAATTGGATTCCAGAAGCATATGATTTGTCAAAGAAGGGGTGTGAACTTGGTTTGGTCAAGTCCACTAATCCTCTCCCTGGGGAGAGGCAGTATATTTTTAACAAATGTTAAGAGTGGTACTTCCCTGAGGATTTGTCGTCGATGGGATGTACGGTTGTTATATTGGCTGACAGCACCTTCCTGAAGACTGAGCCGATGCTGATGTCGGAATCCCAAGTTGAAGTTTCAGATGAGTGAGAATGTATGACATCCTCTGCTTCTGATTCTTCTGGAGTTGTTGGAGGCGTGATGTAGCCTATCCCCCGTCGGGTATGGTGATAGTAGTCCTTGCGGCTTCCCTTTTGGCACTGAAAGTCATAGGGGAAGGCATCGACCTTTGCCGTAGTTCAGACCTTGGCCGCTCTTCAAGTTGTAACCCATCTTTTGGATGAGATACTTGGCTCGATCGTTGTACCGATAGATTTTCATTCTGTCAGTGTCGTCTTCTGGCTCCGTCGGTGGGAGGTCTTGGTGACGCTCGACTTTGCCAAAGATAATGGGCTTCTCGTCCTTGTTCCGAGACGAAACTATGTAACAGACTCCTTGGTACAGGACGACTCGATTTATATGACTCACGGTCGTTATTTGTGTTTGCAACGACTATAGAGCATTATCTAGAGTGTACATGGTATTCCAATGTGGAAGACTAGAATAATTGAAAGACACTCTCTTATTGATAAAATACGGGATCTTGTCCCGAGGGATTACATTATTTAGGGATGGAGCATCAACATTAGCCGATATGTACTCTCCAAGTTCTTCATCGGTGAGAACTGGAGCAGCCTTGGGAGGTTCAGAAGAGTTTTTCGGGAGCTTGCCCCGTGCTGGCTCCTGGGACTGTGCTGAGAAGAACGCCGAGGTCTTCTCTTGTGGCCTGACGGGTGCCGACAACCGAGGAGGTCTGCCTTTGAGCCGCACCTTGAGGGGAGCCTCCGTTGGTGTGCCGGGAGCTGGAGCCTTTCCCCGTAGCTTGGCTACGAGAGGAGCCGCCACTTGAGGGGGCTTGCCTTTGAGGCACATCTTCAACGGAGCTTTATTGGATGTTCTGCCCGGAGAAGCTGGCGCCTTCCCGCGGAGTTTGACTACCATAGGAGCCGATGTTTGAGGCGGCCTTCCTTTGAGTCGCACTTTTAGGGGAGTGTCGATTGTCATGTCCACCTCTAGGTCAGCTTCGACCTCAGCTTCTGCTTCGTCATCGGCGTCTTGGCTTCATCTTCGAGATGAATTGATTTGTACAGATCAGCGTTGGTGAAGAAGGCTTCAATCCCTCTCAAGGGATCGACATCAGCAAACTCTGTTCGGATGATGCCGCTGGTGGACACGTATTTCATATATTGATGGAGAGTGGATGGCACCACCATGTATTCATGTATCCATGGCCGTCCCAACAGGATATTGTAGTTGACGTCTACATCCACAACATAGCAAGTCACCTCGATCTGGAGATCGCCGATGTGACACTTCAAGTGGATCTTTCGCAGCAGCTCACTCTTACTGCGTTGAAGCCACTGATGGTAGTGTAATACGCTGTCAGGCGATGCATCGGGATCCCCAACGTCTGAAGTAGAGTTCAGGGGATGATGGTGAGAGAAGACCCATGGTCGATCTGCATTCGATCCACCTTGATGGCACCGACATACCCTGTGTAATACAGGAGTCTGTTGTACATGTTGTTCTTGAGCAGCATATCCTGTTGAGTGAATGTGATGTTGGGGATGATCTCCCCCACATTATGGCAGTGCGGACATGCTGTAGGATCGTCGTCAGGCTGCTTGACCTGACTGATGAAAGACTCGGCGCCCTTCAGGACTTCGCAGAGAGCCTCCCGAGTATCTTTGGATAGGCGGAGAAGCTCAAATAGGAAAAGTCGTGCTGTAGTACTGGCCAGTTGTGCCAGTATGTCGAAGTTGTGGGGCTTGGCTAACCCCGGAGCGTTGTCTTTTTGAAGAGGCATGTCGAAGCGGGCCTCCTTCTGCTTTTGTTTATCAGCTGCAGGAGGTTGGGATGAACCTTCTCCTTGGACAGCTGTGGTGATGATAGGAGGCATCACTTCGGACGGAGCCTCCTCTGGCTGGGCGTTCTGCTGTGAACGCGTTTGTACGGGCAATGCTTCCTCAAGGGAGGAAGTCACCATTTGGCAAGACTTAATCTTCTTGTCTTTGCTTTTGGAGGTAGAGGGTACCCCCGGTTGAGTCAGCTCTGGAACGAGATCCGGGTGAACCCACATGATCTCTCCCTTGGATGTTGTGAGTGGTGTCAGCCCACCCACGTTGTTGCGGGTTGGTGGAAGGTTGACTACTTCCATTGTCGCCTTTGGGATGAAGACGACGCCATCTTGAGCTGTGGTAGGCGGTAAGGTGCCGAACTGGAGCGACATCATATTGGCCGAGACTGTCTTCTCCTCGTAATCGACTGAGATGACATTCGCATTGATCATGCGCTGTATGTAGTCTTTGAGGATGTAGCAGTCTTTAGTTGGATGTCCAACGAACCGATGGTAGTGACAATACCTCGGATCGCCGACTCTGTCTACTTCGTCAGGACGCTTGAGATCAGGCAACTTGATTTTGTCGCCCTGCTTCAGCATCTCGAAGAGTTGTAAGGTATCCTCATCGTGGAAGGAGTAGACCAGCTTCGGTCGTGGTGCGGTAGGAGGCCTCTGGGCAGGGCCTTGCGTGTTGTTTAGACGCATTGACAGTCAACGCCTGCTTCCCTTTTGCTTCGCGGCTGCTACTGCTGGTCGCAGGCCGTTTCCCTTTGTCGTCGAAGGTGGAGAAGTTAACCCCTAGAAGGCGAGCATTACGTGCTTTCTTTTCAGCAACTTCGTCTTCAATGATCAATGCGCTCCAATCAGACGGGGGAGTGGAGTTGAGCCAGAGCTTGATTGCAGGGAGCATGTTCGTACTGCATGTTCCGATGAGTGCATGTTCCGGCATGCCCGAAGGCAACTTTAGACATGCTTGTCGAAAACGTTCGATGAAGACTCAAACGATCTCATTCTCAGTCTGTCGCACTTCTATGAGAGACGACATGGTCATGTCTCTCCCTCCGTCATAGAACCGATCTAGGAAGAGGCGTGTCAAGTCGTCGAAGGATGATATAGAGTTGTCAGGGAGACTGTAGTACCAGTCGTAGGCGACTCCCTTCAAAGCCCCAACAAACAGGCTCGTGAGTAAGGCGTCTTCTTTTGGGAGATGCCCCATCTGAGACTGAAAGTAGATCAGGTACCGGCGAGGAGAATCCTTTCCGTCGTTTGGTGTCAACGTTTGCGGTTTATACTTGGGAGGATAAACCACTTTGTTCCATTCGAGGGGGTAAGATTGCGGGAGTCCCATCTTCTGGCGATCCTCCTGTCTACTTCGGGCCTCAAAACTCTCGCGCAGGTCTCTGACCATCTCAACCAAGTCTTCTGTCGAGCTGGGAGCAGGTGAAGGCGGTACGGCCTGAAACTGGATATTGGAAGGAGCTGACGCTCGCGGTGCAGTGTGGTGCTCCGCCCCTGAAGATACCCGTTGAGGGGGTATACTTGATTCTCCGTTGGCCCCTGGATCGGGGCTGGTGGAGACAGGTGCCTTTGCCAGAGTGGTTCGAATGTCGAACACCGCCTGGGTCAGGATCTGCATGGAGGCAGAGAGGGTTTTGACACTCCCCTCAAGAGTGTCTATGCGCTGCACGATGTCTAGCACTGGAGCGTCTAATTCTCCTTCATCACCACCCCCTACCATGTAAGCTGTCATGACATGGATGGAAGTGGATGGATCGGTCGAGGCTTCGCTTTCGACCTCGCTTTCCTGTATAGGGGCTTCTTCTTTTGAGGCCTCGTGTTAGCTACCCCCAGCTATGTCATGGTCGGTTTGTCGAAGCGCTTCTTCGTCTTCGAGGGGAGGGTTGTCAGAGGCTCGACTACCCCCGGCTGTTGCTTCTGCCAGGGCCTTGCTCCTTGCTCGGGTGCGTTCGTACACCCCTGGGGACGGGACCACTGTTTTACTCTTCCTCAGCTGACTCTTAGATGCAGAGGCAGAGGAGTTGGTGGTTGTCTTTCTCACGGATGAGTGAGAATTGGAGGCAACATGACAAAAAGCGATCTTGGGCTCCTCTTCGTCTTCAATTGGCACTTTCTTTTCGAGGCGACGTCGGATAGGTGCTGTAGATTGTAGTCGTTGAAACACAGACTGCCTCTGTGGTGGAGCCGCTGTTTTGCAACAACAGCAGTTGATGGTGACCATAGCACAGGTGTGCCCTGCGAGGGGCACATTGTGCTTATTGGTCAGCTCTCCTGATCTGCGTTTGTAACCGATCACACTACACAAATCATGATGGGAGAGTTTTACTTTAACACCCCTATCAGGCGCATGGCAAGGCCAAGCACCGGGGTGGTCATACGAATGCTGTACCCCCTGATCTGGTTTACGCGTATGAGATACGCCCAAATCATTGGTAGAGGAACAACATTTATAGCAACTTGAGTCCACTTCATGCGCATCACCCAAGTGGGCGCATGGACTCAACATCGCAGTTGCCCAGCCAGACTTGGTTCGAAACACAGTAGATACGCCCAAGCGGTACAGGGACTTTGAGAGTCGACTCGTTTCTGGTAAAGATGCGTCCGAGTCGACTCTGTACAGCTTACCATCAGCAGCGCGCATGATTTTGAACGTATACTTCTGGTTTGTTGTTGGCGTAGCACATTCGTGGCGCATGGCCTGTGCTGTCTTGGATTTCTTTGTACTAGCCTGCGAAGGCGCATAGTACTCAGAATCCAATTGTGCCTCGCCATGACAGCGCGTGAGTCTCTTAAAGACAGACGTTCTCTCCTGCGCACCAGAGCTAATGTGCTGGGGATTGGTTGCACCTCTGCTCCGTTGGCGCATCTTTTTCGGCTGAAAAGATGACGGTTGGGGAATGCAGTCATCGCTGCGTTTCCCAGACAGATGTGCGACACTAGTAGGCGCATCCTTGTTGTTTAGAGCGTCAGAAGGAAGGGCCAGCTGCGGTGGCGCATCCCCTTCAGTGATGGTGCCAGGCGCATCGGCCTTGCGCACCCAGACTTGGCGAGTCTTCGACTTTGGCAGCTGCTTCGAAGGACTCGCGTTGCCTTCAGAGATGAACTCCTCTTACGCCTGTTGATTGAGGCACACCACAAATGTTTTGTGGGAGGAGCCGAGTTTGATGTCGTCAGATTGTGACACAACTTTCTCGTTGGAGGAGAAATATGTCCCTAACAGAGTCGTCAGCTTGTTTGCCATTAAAACTTTTTGGGATTGATGTTTTTAATTACAAACAGAATAGAGTACAATGTAGGACTTAGACGTAGTCCTAGGAATACACTTTTGTTTTTATCTGGACACTGTGTCAATGGAGCGAATGGTAATACGTTGACTCTGTTGACGATCTGACGACGATCTTGAACTCTCTGAAGGTCCGGGTTGCTCTGGATGCCGAAGCGTTGCGATGAGAGGTGAACGTTAAGTGTCTCTTCTGGCCTCTGTATGTAGATATAACAGTCTGTCTGTATATATATATATATATATCTCTCTCTCTATATATGTGTGCGTTCGTCATGAAGGAGTGATCCTTCTATTTATAGATAGCAGACTGGATGCTCATACGTGCATATATCGGATGCGCCTGGACGTGGGAACGCCACGTAGCTGATGCTGGCGGGGGCACATGGACGATGCGCCCCGAGTTGTAGTAGAATCTGCTCGAACTGCTTCATTGGACTGCGGAAGAGCTGACACGTGACAGTTGTTGAGATTTGGTTGTTGCTGAGATCTTGGGTGGTTAGCACCCATTCTTTGAATAGAACTGAGTCAAAGGACGCGTGGTGTATGCTTGTGGCTCAAAGATCTCGATTTTGGAGGAGAGTGATCTGTCGGGGTGCGCCTAGGATCGGACGCATGGAGGCGACTTAATCCTATGGTTTTTAGGCATCATAGACAAGTCTGGACGCATGCAGAGCTTTGCATCAGGGTGCGCCTAGGATCAGGCGCAGGGGAGGCGACTTAGTCTCATGACTTTTAGGAGTCATGAGCAAGTCCAGACGCATGGCTTTTGAGGCGCATACAGAGCTTAGCCTTCTGTTGCTTGAGATCAGAAGTGAGCTGAGAGGGCGTATGACCACTGGGGCGCACGCCGTCTTCTGGACGCATGGCCACGAGACGAATACGAATGATCGATCGGCCACATGGCAGTTGTTGCCGACCCAAGGTGTAATGATGGTGCTGACATCAGCGGCTCTTTGTTTTCTGCAAAGGACTGCTGATTGGACGGCTCTTGGAATGCGTTGCCGCCTTTGTCATTCAGCATTAAATGCTTGATGGTGATCAGTTTGAAGAGGGTGCATCGGTTAGTGCCCCTTTGGGCGCATGGATCTCTGGCCCATTTGGGTGCATCCCTGAGGAGCTCATGATGTTGATGGCGCATCAGCCAGGTGTCGCATCCTCTTTGGCCCGTCTGTTGAGTTCTTCGAGTTTTTGATTTAGCTAAATACGAGGAGACAGATTCATTTGCTATTAATGCAGATTCATTGCATAAAATTTGGAAAGTTGGCCATTTGGCACTCGGGTGTAGGCCGCCAGTGCTTATAAATAGCCGCATGAAGGAAAGCTTTGCTTCCATTCTTCATTTCGACATGAAGAAGAACTTGGCCTGAGCTCCGTCTTGGCGAACTGCCGAACTCAGTTTTTGTAGAAGTCTTGATGACGAGCTCTTCCCGAGGGTGAAGATGCGCTGCCCCAGTCTTCTCGTCGCTCTGAGTTTCCGTGATAGTGTCTGTTGCACCAAAATATCAGAATCGTCGAGTCCCGACACAGGCCGATGGTGCCTGTTGCATCCAAATATCGGGGCGACCGCGCTCCGTCTTTCTTTATGCTTGAAGCTCCACAGGCTGCCAAGTGTGCCTGTTGCTTCCAAAGACCGGGGCGTCGTGTCGCGATCTTTGTCGGGCTAGGAGAGCTCCTCCTCCTGCTAGACAAGGGCTGATTGGCTCTGATGCGCCTGTGCCATAATGACGAGATGATGCGCCTGGATGAGACATCAGAGTGATGCATCTGACGGATGATGCGCCTGGCATGGAGCGCATGGCAGTTGCTGCGCCTGGCTGTATCTTTAGGATCTTTCTTTTTGTAGAAGTTCTTCTTTGTAAAGCCTTTTTTTAGACATGTAATAGACTTTCATATGAAGTAAAAGCCTTCTTTTGATGTCTATACTTTTGTTGTCCTTTGCTGTGCTAAGTACTTTGTTTGAACTCCCTGGCACATGTTTGAGTCTAGCCGCATAGTGTTAAGCGCATAGGAATTTTGGCTTATAGATGTGCCTGAAATTCCATGCTTCTACAAAAGTTCTGCATGATCTTATTCTCAGACTATTCATGCAGAATGGGCTATACAGATTTGCATGCCAGAAGATTAATCTAATTCTGCTTTTAATGTTTTTTTTCTCAGAATACAAGCACCAAATAAAAGGGAAATATACAAATGTGATACAGCTAATAAGTTCTACATGCGAAGGAAGCAAAACTTAGTCAGAAATAAATGAGATAGTTTTAAGATTGATTCTTTGGCAACAAGCTGTAAGAGTAAGGAGATCCAGGCATATGCAATGGTCCATATGGGCTGCCCACAGAGCGCCCCCCATAACCAACATGATAAGCTGAACCACCTATGTACCGCATATCATATGGAGACAGTGCAGGTCCGTTGAGAAGAGATGATCCATATGAAGAAGCACCAAGGTACATTGATGAGGGAGTCCCAGCACCTATATAGCCAGCTAATGGTGCATAAACAGGAGCTTGGAGAGGCTTCAGACCAGACTTCTGTCGCAAGATGATGGCAAACTATCAGAATGTATGGCAAACTAAAAAAGAAGAAGCTAAGATGACCATTAATTCATCCGAACTCAAATATACCTCTCAAGTAATTCTCCTCAATCCAAATCTCTCATCAAATCCCAATATGATTACAACCTCCCATATAGGATGTCCTTCAAACTAATTTTCCTTGTCATTTACCATCCCCTAGGAAGTGTGCCCAGCATAATCCCAGATAAATTAATGGATAAGGCCTCTCCCACAACTCTTGATGGGTGTATATTTGATATTTGGGGATTCCACCAAGAAAATAGTGGTGGATCCAAAAATGTGGGAATCTAACAAGAAAGCTAATCGAAACTCAAAAGTGGATTCGCTTGAAGGCATTGAAGTGTGAAAAAGGGCAATATTATGGAGGACAGAGATTTTCAAAATTAAATCTTTTCTTTATGTTCTCTTTTTGTCACTGATAACTGCCAATTTGTGCTAGATTTGCTATCAGCCCCACATTGTGTTATCATACCTCAGTTTACATTTGATTTGAGCAAACATCTATAAACTTAGCCTCATTATCTGATGGATAAAGAGAAAACTACAGTTCTATTTCAGGTAGTAATCATGGAAAGAAACATGAGAGAACTAATTCAGATACTACAAGACTGACTGACTGACGATGAATTCCTTAAGCAAATATGCAAGTTCCCTACAACCTTCCCTAGACTGATGTCTGACTACCACCTGCAGTAAAGAACGAACGCTATGTATTTTAAGCTTCCAAATATATGTAAGATTCATTTTATGGATCCATATGGATTTTAAAGTGAAATGAAAGGCTTAAGAGTGAGGGGGAAAATGCTTCCAATTACCAAATACACTTATTCAACCTCTCAATTATGTTGTTAAAGAGGAAATTATAAATGCACCTAACAATACAGTAAGATTGTGCTCATCTTCTAGTTTCTTCAATACATATTCGGCAGATACCAGCAGCAATCCTCCTACATTTCCCATCAAATACTATGTAGCTTCACATGCATTTGATTCAAGGTTTGAAATATGGGTATCGGGAACAGTTTCGGCCCCCCTTCCTATGAGTATTGGTATTGGCGGTTTGAGCAATATAGGTTGTTTCGGATCGGAGTATTAGATTATTCGTTTCAGAAAGACAAATGATAAAAAGTCTTTTAAAAACTAGAAAAGAATTGGATACAATTAGACATATATTATATGTCGCTTCTTGTTAGTTTTAAGGGAATAATATTTATATGGATGAATGTTGTAAAATTTATATATATACAAATTTGACAAATGGTAATGGTTACAATTTATCAACAAAGAATAATGTCGATACACTATATTGTCTGTGAATCATTGCTTTGACACTATCTTTTCCATTTTTTCTACCAAAGGGACCCTTAACATTGGTATCATTCAATATCAATAGCAGTCAATATCGGATTGGAACATGTCGAACGTAACATTATCAGTTGATACTGCAAACCATGATTTGAATGACCTTATTAAAGTTAAATGTTAAAGGACGTAACAGTAACATTTCACAAACATCACAATTGGGAACCATCTGAACTTAATATTAAAGTTGCATGGCATATTAACTTGATTAAGGGTAAAAGAAGTATTTTAAAATAATCTTCAGATCCAACCCTCAAGTGGTATCAAATAGGAATCTACTCTATTCACCAATGGCAGACTCCGCATATGTATGCTTGAGAGAATTTTGGTGATTTCCTTATGGTACATTATAGATTTAATATGATAATATCTAAATGCACAATGTTGGCCTATAAAGTCAAGCGGACAAATAGGGCATAAACATTTTAAACTCCTAACAGCTACCGACATTGAATGATACTTATGGAGCATCATTAGTGCTTCGGCTTGCCGTGCAAACATCATAATATACTTCAATTTTGGGGCATACGAAGAACAGTTTAATAGTACATAAACTAAAGATGGTAAAGCTTCAATTTTGTTATCAAAAAAAAAAAAAAAAAGCTTCAATTTTATGCAATTAATGTGCTTTAACCATACGATTTATCTAATTCACATTGCAACATAGTCGATTCTATTAGAATCGGATATCAACAATACTTTCATTGAATCTAGCTAATTTCTAGCAAATCACGTAGATCCAGAAAACCTAACCCTAGAACTTTTGGATCTGCAAAAAATCAACAAAAAAATCTAATATAAGAATTTAACGAAAATAATTAGAGAGATAATACCATCACCGTCCTTATCGAAGAGGCTGAAGGCATCCTGAACTCCAAGATCTTGATGTCGGTCAGTTGATCCGTTATTATAGAGAAAACCCTAACCCTAACAAGACCGAGGGAAGAAGAAGAAGGAACGTTTCTTGATGGGAGGGTTAGGTTTACATACGGGGTCTTCGATCGAAGAATCTTCACTTGGTTCTTCTTCTCCTGTGGTTTGGAGGAGGAAGCGAGAAGGATGGTGGAGGGAGCGGCTCCGACGACGGAGGGCGCGAAGGAGGAGGTTATGGTTGGTAGGGGGAGGACGGGGAGTAGGAGGAGGAGGAGAGGGGAGACGAATGGAGTGATAGGAGCAGAAGGAGAAGGAGTGGAACTGTGGAAATAAAGAAAGTGAAGAGTTTCTTTTCGAAATGGTATCGGGCTTTTGGGGGTAAATATTTTGATGTGAAAAGAGAAAAAGCGGCCAGCTAAAAAAATTGAAACCTTTTTATAGGTTTTTCTAAGGGCACCACCCTTTTTGATAGGGGCTAGTCCAAAAAACTTCCAAAATATTACAAGTTTGCCATCAAAATTTTTTACTTGGGGCTAGTCCAAGCAAAGGTATAAATACCAACTTTTATTTTCATTTTCTCTCTCCCTCTTCTCTTTTCTTTTCTCCCTCAACTCTTTTCTTCTCTCCCTCAACTCTAGGTCAAAGAATTTAACCCCAACTCTTTTCTTTTCTCCCTACATTTTTTTCAAATTGTTCTCTCCCTCAACTCTAGGTCATTGACTTCTCCCATTTATTGGTAAGTCAAAGAATTAATATATGTTTAATGTTTTAAACATGAATTTCACATATAAAAGTTAAATTATGTGTTTAATGTAGAAAAATATTGAACATGGAACAACCGAGATCATCAAATGTTTCCGCCACGTCCGAAGAACACGCTCCCCGCCACGTCCGAAGACCACTTTGATGCATCGGAATCCCTCTTGGTAACTAAATTTTAACTTTTCATCGGGTTAAAATTCGTGTTATGACACAGAGGACTGCCAACACCCTGGCAGTCCGATCATAGACTAGGACTGCAAGAGAGGTGGCAGTCCTTCTTATGTGAAGGACTGCCACCTCTCTGGCAGTCCTAATTTGTTATACCTGAATGCAAAGTTTTAGTCAATACATTTAGTAAAGGTGTTTGATATTTATGGACACCAATTGTTGTACATAAGATGGTCTTGTTATTAACACAATTTGCTATTTATGGACACCAATCTTATGCACGGTCCTAATCTATGAAACCTATTTGCTTTATGATGTTGTCTAATTGTACTAACTTTTAAGTTCTATTGTAGGACTTGAGATCTTTCGATTTTGTGGTACCGGCTCCAATTGCAGTCAATGTAGCCCATTTATTCTGGACCGATCTTTGTTTTGAATCAAGCGAGGGTGCGGTACATTGGTGTTGAGAAGTTGGACGGAAAAACAACATAGTGCTAGTGATATCCAGATCGGCCCGAAATCGACCGGGATGACAAACTGTGGTGGTTGGCTGTGAAAAAGGTGGTGTGTTCAGAACGCACAAGAAAAATACAGTTATCCAAAGTAAAGTTCTAAGAAAAAATGTTGGAACGAGAAAATGTGGTTGTCCATTCACGATACATATTATAAACGAAGAAGAAGGAAAATGGACAGTAGAAGTGAAGAATGGAACCCACAACCATGAGATTGCCGAGACACTATTGGGTCATCCGTATGTCGGACGGTTGAACCATAAGGAGAAAAAGATAGTCGAAGACTTGTCCACCTCCGGAGTTGCACCGAGACAAATATATTTCGTCATACGATATGAAGATGAGAAGAACAAGTCTACAATGAAGTCAATATACAACGCGCTATCTTCTTCAAACGCTGTCCGGACGAAATCAAGAATGGCGATGCAAGAAGTGCTCAAGTTGCTTGCCGATAATCATTATGTTGAGTTCCATAGAAGACATCCCCAGAGTAATGAAGTAATTTTAATCTTTTGGGCTCATCCCGATTGCATAAGTTTGCCCAGGTCTTTTGCCGACGTGTTAGTCCTTGATTGCACGTACAAGACCAATAAGTTCAAGATGCCTCTCTTTCATGTTGTCGGGTTCACCTCTACTTGGAAAACATTTCCAGTGGCATTTTGCTTCATGAAGAGTGAGAAACTTGAAGACTACACATGGACGTTGGAGAAACTGAAAACACTTTACACTGGTCATACAGAGCCATCAATATTTGTTACCGACAGAGAGTATGCCCTAGTTAATGCTGTTCGCATTGTTTTTCCTCAAGCGGATGTATTGCTATGCACTTGGCATGTCAATCGTAATATTCAAGCCCAATGTAAGTTGAAGTTTCGGAAGGAGGATGGTAAAATCGACATGCAAATTTTTGACGAATTCTACAATGATTGGAATTGTGTGTGGCGAGCCTCTACGATTGCCAGTTACGACGCCACATGGTACTTGTTCAAGCAAAAGTGGGAGGCGAGGGAGCCGGCATGCATTTCTTACATCAAAGATACATGGCTTGAACCGCACAAAGAACAATTCGTCTTAGTATGGTCGAATGTGGTGAAGCATTACGGCACGACAACTACCAACCGCGTCGAAGGAGCACACTCTTTATTGAAGAGACACCTAAAATCATCTCTCGGCAACTTTATCTCTGTTTGGCAAGCTATACATTTATCAGTAGACCGGACGGTGAATGAAATTAAGGCATCATTTGAGATGAGTTTGAATATAGTCAAGCATGAGCATAGAAAGGAAGTACTCTTAGATGCTTAATGCGCGTGGTATCTCACAAGGCGTTGGCCTTAATAGTTGATGAGATTGAAAGGTCAAAGTTTGTCGGGTTTGATCCCGAAGTTTGCGGGTGTGTATATCGACATACACTGGGCCTCCCTTGTGTACATCAGATTAATGAATATCGCCGTAAATCCATTCCTATTCCAGTAGATGTTGTCGATCAACGTTGGAGACAGTTGTCTATGATGCCCCTGGTGAAGATGGGCGATGATTTCTTCTCTTTGCCACAAGTGAAACTTCTCCATGCAAGGTGGTGTGCCTCAGTAGGAGCGGAACGAATGTCCATTGAGCTTAAAATCCAAGAAATTGCATATCCGGTGAGTACTAGAATGCATGAGTCGTCCATTGTTTCCAATCCTAAAGGCAGGCCTCAAACAAGATTGACTAGTTCACAGAAGAGAAGGCTGGAGTCGACTAAGAGAGATCCATCGTCCTTTGAGCATGTTGGACGAAGCTTACAGCAACCTTCGCCTGCACGGAAAGGCAAGCTTGTCGTTCGTCGAAAAATAGAGAAAATGGACCTCCCAAGAGAAGATATCGTTGCAAGCCAAACAACGAGTTTGTATATTGACAAATTTCAACCTGCGCTTCGAAGTTACATTTGGTCTATTGTCGATGTCTCCGGTGATGGCCATTGTGGATTTCATGCGCTTGCAAGGCATCTTGGTTATGATGACAAAGATGGATGGAGACGGGTGAGGCAGGAGTTGTACGAGGAATTAGAGACTCGTCTTCCATTCTACTCTCGCATCCTAAGCGAAGAAACGGTTGCAAGTTTGTTGTTAAGTATCCCTTGCACCGACAGTGTTACCGGGAAAGACCACTATATGTCAGTCCCGTCTGTCGGCTATTTATTTGCTAATAAGTACATGATACATGTTGTACTTATCTCGTCGGATATTAACAATACATTCTTTTCGATGTGCGCTCCTCCGACGGACCACGGAGTGTCTAACCTATGTACTATAGGTCTGATCGGGGATCACTTCGTTATACTAAAGATGATCGCTCATTCTCCGATTCCTCCACCTTCAACAGTTTGGTACAAAAGAGCACCGATCGAAGCCATCGCTTGGACCACACTTTCGTTGATCAGATCAACCATTGTAAGAAGTTGTTGAAGTTTGAGGAGCCAAGAGACTTACCTGCTGACCACTACGACGTCGAAATCGACTAAGTATGGATATTTACAGTTTGACATTTTGTATATGGAGGACTACTTTTGTATATAGTAAAATATGAAGTCCACTAATCTATATGGAGTAAATTTTGTATACAGTAAAATATAAAGTTCAGTATGTTATATGTGTTTACCTGTGTGCTATCTGTGTTATATGTGTCTACCTGTGTGCTATTTATGTGTTTACATATGTGCTATCTGTGTTATATGTGTTTACCTGTGTGCAAGTATGTGTGGCAAAATATACCAATTTGTTAAAGTATCAGATCCAGTATCAGGACTGCTACCCCCTGGCAGTCCTATATTGAATTAGGACTGCCAGGGTGCTGGCAGTACTAATTGAAACTTGTTGTTATATAAATGGCCATTCTCCTGTGTTTTAGCACGGAGAATGGCCATTCTCCGTGTAATTTAGCACGGAGAATGGCCATTCTCCGTGTAATTTTCACGGAGAATGGCCATTCTCTGTATAATTTTCACAAAGAATGGATATCCGATCCAGTATCAGGACTACCATCCCCGTGGCAGTCCTACATTAAATTAGGACTGCCAGGGTGCTGGCAATCCTAATTGAAACTTGCTGTTACAGCAAGTATCAATTAGGACTGCCAGCACCCTGACAGTCCTAATTTAATGTAGGACTGCCAGGAGGGTGGCAGTCCTATTTGTAAGTCTCTGTGATGAGAGTTTTGAAACTCTCTATCACAGAGAGTTTCAATTAGGACTGTCACACCCCTGGCAGTCCTACACAGGAGGAGAACTGCCAGGGTGCTGGCAATCCTAATTGAAACTTGTTGTTATATAAATGACCATTCTCCTGTGTTTTAGCACGGAGAATGGTCATTCTCCGTGTAATTTAGCACGGAGAATGGTCATTCCAGTGTTAAAACGCAGGAGAATGACCATTCTCCGTGTAAATTAACACGAAGAATGGCATTCTCCGTGTAAATTAACACGGAGAATGGCCATTCTCCGTAAAAATTATACGGAGAATGACCATTCTCCGTAAAAATTACACGGAGAATGACCATTCTTCGTGCTAAATTACACGGAGAATGGCCATTCTCCGTGTAAATTAAGACGGAGAATGGTCATTCTCCTGCGTTTTAATACTGAAATGACCATTCTCTGTGTTAGAAACACGGAGAATGCCATTCTCCATGTTAATTTACATAGAGAATGGTCATTCTCCTGCATTTTATGGTCAGTTAAAACTTTGGAGGGCCATAACTTTTGACTAGGAGGTCAAAACGAGGCCCGATTTGTCGTAAAATGAGCGTATTTTCGAGGAACCTGAGATTAACTGCTTCATTATTAGACGACCTTCCGAAATTTTAGAATCGCAAAAAA
Source organism: Iris pallida (assembly GCA_029216955.1). Classification (NCBI taxonomy): domain Eukaryota; kingdom Viridiplantae; phylum Streptophyta; class Magnoliopsida; order Asparagales; family Iridaceae; genus Iris; species Iris pallida. The sequence continues at coordinate 11,146,486 of JANAVB010016599.1, read as the reverse complement.
ATGATGTTTGGACCTCCGTTTTAGCACTTTTGTCGAAATTTTATAATCGCAAACAAATATTAATTCAATGACTTACAAATAGGACTGCCACCCCCCTGGCAGTCCTACACTTATGAAGGACTGTCAGAGTGCTGGCAGTCCTAATTGATACTTGCTGTAACAACAAGTTTCAATTAGGACTGCCAGTACCCTGGCAGTCCTCCTTTTGTTTAGGACTGCCAGGGGGGTGGCAGTCCTAATTGAAACTCTCTGTGACAGAGAATTTTAGTTTCAAACTCTCATCACAGAGAGTTATAAATAGGACTCCACCCCCCTGGCAGTCCTATACAAAAGGAGGACTGCCAGGGGGGTGGCAGTCCTCTGATACTAAATCAAGAATATCAGGAATTGGCCAACAACTTAAGTTTCCAAAGGTAAATAACAACTACGTATCAGACAACTATATATCCAACATGTACGTAAATAACAACTACATATCAGACAACTACATATCCAACATGTACATAAATCACAACTACATATCAGACAAAATATCCAACTTCAAAAAAATAACATAAGTGTCAACTACATATCATTCAAAAGTCTGCCCAACAACTTAAGTTTCTAAACAACAAATATATTCTTCAAGTTTCAAACAACAAAAATATCTTTATAAAAATATCTAGATTACATCCAACTAATGATCATTCCACATCCAACTACATATCATGCCGGGCCTTTGAACGAGACTCCCTATTATTCATGAAGGGAAACTCGATCACGTCGTCGATGTGATCAAGCTCGTTGGCGACCGCTACACTAGTGTCACTTTGGCAACCTCTCCGGAGTGTCTGGGCCAATTCCTTCACCTTTTGAGACTATAAATGAAAGTATAAGTGAATTAAGTCTACAAACATGGAAATCTCAGTCTAATTACAAATACGGAACTCACCATCCTTACCAACCCAGCATACAAGACATTTTTGGAAGGAAGAGCTCCAATTGCTCCGACGGCCACGGGACCCGGGTTTGTAGGGTTGGACAACTTAGGATGTCCTGTCAGCCCCTGTTTTTCAAAATTAATTAAATTAGAATTAATTAGTTGCTAATGGCATATTTAGTCTTAAAATAATTTATTATAATTTTTAGGATTTTTCTAGAATTTTTAAATGAGTTTTAAATGAGTTTTAAATACTAAAATATCACTTTGCAATTAATTAAAATATTTTGATACCATTTTGTAATTTTTAGAATTGTTTTTATATCATCATACAATTTGTTAAATTGTTTTTAAAACAGTTTACAAATTATGAATTGTTTTAATTATGTTATGTAATTTATTTTTGCATTCAGTAACTGTTAGGGATCTATTTGCAATTACCTAAACTCTAGGGACCCCAGTGTAAACCCTAATTCTACCCACCCCCGACAACCGCCACGCCGACGACGACCCCGCCATTTCCGGCCGACTCTGGCCAGCTCGACGCCCCCAACCGACCTAAGCCCCTATAAAACGAACCCTCCGTCCTAAACCCTAACCCTAGCACAACCCTACAACTGCCCTGACCCTCCTTTCTTCCCCGACAACCTAGCCGTAACCCTAACTCCGACGAACCCCGTCCAGCACCCACAACGACATTCACCGCCCCCAACCACCGCCGACAAGTTCGCCGTGACGAGACGAGTCGATCGCCACCCAAGCGCCGTCGTGACATTGCCTCCTCCGCCGTCCAGAGCTTTCAAAACCCCCCAGCTCGCCGGACACGTGAGTAGCAGTGTGTAACCGTGTCGTACGTGTTCGTACACACGTATAAGGGTCGCTCGGACACGAGGACCCTAGCCCAGTGCTTGGACACGCGAGTCTAGACTCGTGCGTGTCGTAAATGACCCAGACACTTTGACTCTTGTGTCCTTAACTGTCAGGACACAAGACTATTTTTCGGGTTTATAAAATATTAACTAAAACCGAAATAAGTGTAATCTAAATCCTACCCTAACACAAGCTGCGGGCTGACCCCCTGGCCAGCTCGACTGAACCCAAGAACCCGACCCGTGGGCCGAGTTCGATCCCCCCCCCTTTGCTGTCTGTTTCTTTTTCTTTTTCTTTTGTTTCTTTTGTTTTGTTTTGTTTTTATATATATATATTATATATGTATACATGTACATGTATATATATATATATATATATATATATATATATATATATATATATATATATATATATATATTTTATATATATAAACCCAAGACCCGACCCAGTAGCCGAGTTCATCCCCCCCCCCCCCCC